>CM056946.1:4212976-4596430 GCA_029856935.1 Cyclocarya paliurus | reverse complement strand
TGTTCTAGATCAAATTCTTGTTGTTCCTCAAATTACTAAAAATCTTATATCTGTTCAAAAATTTACTCGAGATAATTTTATTTATTTTGAGTTCCATAACAATTTTTTTCTGATCAGGATTACTCGGGGAACATCCTACATAAGGCCATAGTAAAGATGGACTATATTGCTTCTCCAAGCCTCTTTAGCAAGCTGTCTCTTCTGCATTCGTTGGTGTCCGCGTTTCTTTTTCTAATTGGCATCGTCGTTTTGGGCATGCCTCTTTTCGTACTATTAATCACATTTTGAAATCCAATAATCTTCCTGTTGGTTTGAATAATAAAAGATTTGTTTGTCTTGATTGTGAGTTAGCCAAAAGCCATAATTTACCTTTTTCGGCCTCTCTTCATCGTGCAAATCAGCCTTTAGAATTGATTTATTCTGATGTCTGGGGGCCTAGTTCTGTTATTTCCACTCATGGATCTCGATATTATGTCTGTTTTTTGGATGATCACACTAAATTTATTTAACTTTTTCCCTTAAAAAATAAATCTGACGTTTGAGACATTTTTTTTCCAATTTCAAGCATATGTTGAACGCCATTTTGACAAAAAAAATTAAAGCCATCCCAACTGATTGGGTGGTGAATTTAGACGTTTACATAATTATTTTAAAACATGTGGCATTCAACACTGTTTAGCATGTCCTTATACGCATGAACAAATGGGCTCTGTTGAACGACGTCATCGTCAGATAGTTGAAATGGGTCTGGCTTTGCTAGCTCATTCCAATCTACCTAAGCCTTATTGGGAAGATGCTTTTCAAACAGCAACTTATATAATTAATAGGTTGCCCACAAAAATTTTACAACAACAATCTCCTTTCAAAAAGGCTTACAATAAAAAACCTGATTATACATTCATGCGCACTTTCGGATGTGCATGTTGGCCTAATTTGCGACCTTTTAACAGACATAAAATTGATTTTCGCTCTAAAACTTGTATTTTTATTGGCTATAGCCTCTCACATCAAGGCTACAGATGTTTAGATTTATCCACAGGAAAAATCTTTGTGTCACGCCATGTTATCTTTGATGAATCTTATTTTCCTTATCAGGCTCGTGACACCACTCCACCCATTGCTCCAAACACGACCTCTTTACCCATAACATTACACTCCCCACAACCACATACACTTTCTTTGCATGCAGGTGAACTATTATGTGATCGTGCAACCACACAACAAGATTTTGATTAGCATTCACATACTCCTCTCAACACGAATAGAGTCCAATCAAGCGATGTGCAGGCTCCAGATCCGCATCCTACTTCCGAAGCACTAGATGTCCCCGCTAATCTCTGCCAAACTCCTATTAGCCCACCCACTCGTACTGCACCTTTCTCTCCACCACGCCGCATGTTGACTTGATCACAAACACATTCATTAAAACCGAAGATTCCATTCGTGGGCATGATCAAATATCCGCTGCCAAGAGCACTTCTTGCTGAGTCTGGCTCCATCACCGAGCCATCTTGCTTCACGGAGGCTTCAAAAGTTGCTGTCTGGAAGGAGGCCATGAACACAGAGTTCAATGCTTTAATATCTAACGGTACGTGGGATCTTGTACCAGCACAAAACTCTTATAATCTTGTTGGCAATAAGTGGGTATACCGAATTAAACGTTGTGCGGATGGAAGCATAGAACGATATAAAGCCCGGCTAGTAGCCAAGGGGCTTCATCAGCAAGAAGGTATCGACTTTACCGATACTTTTAGCCCCGTCATCAAGCCAACTACGGTTCGACTCGTGCTTTCACTTGCTGTCACTCATCGATGGCCTATTCGTCAGTTAGACATTCAAAATGCCTTCCTCCATGGCATTCTTAAGGAAGAAGTATATATGCAGCAACCACAGGGCTTCATTATTCATCCGGATTTTGGATCATGTGTGTCGACTTAAAAAAGCCTATATGGTCTTCGCCAAGCACCAAGAGCTTGGTTTTCTCGTCTCACAGAAAAATTACAATCTTATGGTTTTCATGGATCGAAGGCAGATACCTCTTTGTACACTTTTCGTGATGGTGAGTTGCATTTGCTTGTGTTGATATATGTTGACGATATTATCGTTACAGGTTCGAATTCAGGGGCTATTACTAGACTTATTACTCGGCTATCCTTGATTTTCAGTTAAAGATCTCGGCACCTTATCCTTTTTTCTTGGAGTGGAAACTATTCAAGATGGCAATGATCTTATTCTCACTCAACGAAAATATATAGCTGATCTTTTATGCAAAGTAAAGCTTGATAAAATTAACCGTGTGCAACACCAATGTCTACAACTTGCAAACTTTCGAAATATGAGAGCTGTGAATTTGAAGATCCACATTTGTACCGAAGCACGGTTGGTGCTCTCCATTATCTGGGTTTTACATGGCCGGACATAGCCTTTAGTGTGCATCGTGTCAGTAAGTTTATGCATCAGCCTCGGGTTCCACATTGGCAAGCCGTGAAAAGGATTCTCTGATACTTGAAAGATACAATTTCATATGGCCTGCGGATTAGGAATCAATCTGATCACTCTCTTCATGGCTATAGTGATGTAGATTGGGCGGGGGATAACGATGATCGTCGTAGTGTTGGTGCCTATTGTATTTTTCATGGCAAAAATCTCATCTCTTGGAGCTGCAAACAGCAGCAGACAGTGGCTTGGAGTAGTACTGAATCAGAATACAAATCATTATCCAACACGGCAGCAGAAATCCAATGGCTTCAGTCATTATTGTCCACTATATTTTTTTCCATTACCTAAATGCCCAACAATCTAGTGTGACAATATAGGAGCAACATATTTGTCTTCAAATCCCGTTTTCCATGCACGCACAAAACATATTGAAATTGATTTTCACTATGTTCGTGATCAAGTTCTCCAAAATAAGCTTCAAGTGTCCTTTTTATCTACACGAGATCAATTAGCAGATTTACTAACGAAACCGTTGGCTACTGCTCGATTTCATCTATTAAGAAGCAACCTTCAGGTGCATGACCTGCCCCTTTGGTTGAGGGGGCGTATTGGAACACTTCAAACTTCCGAAGATAAAGCAACTGAAGATCATGAAGATAAAGTTGTTAGCCGAGTATCATGCAGCAGCAGAGGAGCAACGTGATTCCCGGGTATCATGCAGCAGCAGAGGAGCAACGTGATTCTGGGCAATTTTTAAAATCTTTCAAATTTGAATTATCGTACAAACAGAAGAAGAGCAACGGCAACGTCATTCTAGCAATTTTAAATTTGAATTGTATTCTTTTGAAAACCTGCAACACGTGCGGGTGGTTATACAATCTGTATTATTTATAGTTTACAATGAACAAATGAAAAGCAGAGCAAGAAATTCTTTTCAGCCTATCTATTGTTTAACTTTACAGCCTGCTATCTTGTAATTGTTCAGTAGCGGATGTTGCCAGTTTGGTTTAAGAGACGTTAGTTAAACTCGTTATAATTACAAAAATGACAGTAAATATCACATTCTCAAAAGGAATGATAGTTTTCCGAAGTTGCCATATTCTGTGTATTTCATGGATTTTGACTCGTTCGCTTTCTAATTACATTTAGTTTGTAATTTAGGAGTGTGGCATATATATATCGAACAGTTCAATGCTCCATTTTTAGATGCCGACCACAATTCTCTGTTGCAGGCAGTTTTTCATGCCCTTGACAATCCTATTGGTTCCTAATCAACAACTTTTGAACCTATCCATATATAATTACTTGTTCTGTTCGTCCATATAGTTTCTATTATAGTTTTCCTTGCACGCTCCTAGATATGTGAGCCGATTTTATTTTATGTCGTTTCATTGTTCAAAGTATGCAATTCCATCTAGGATACCAGTTGACCAACCTTTGTTCTAGCAATGGCAGAGAAAGTCTGTAGGCATTTCATGGTCCTCCACTAATTTAAGTCATGCTGCTTGTGAGTAACTCTATGCATATTAGCTAACCAACTTGGTGACAAACAAGTATTTATATCTGTTTTACTGAAAGTGTTCAATTCAGGGACTAAATTTCAGTATCAAACTTGAATGAAGTGGTATGTTGCACATGAAAGCAGCGAATGTTTTTTCTTAATTAACATTTTTGGAAAATCAAGTTTGTCTTCATATATATCATTGCTAATCTTGGCATCTTGTATTAACCAAGAACGGATTAATGTGTTTATTAATTTGTCCCTCTGACCTACCCCTTTGATGCTATATTATCATTATGATATGCTGTGATGAAGTTAGCAGCTAAATTAAGTGATAGGATAAGACTTATAAATAAAAAATAAAAAACTAAGTGATAGGATGAGGGACTTGTCACATAAATGGGTCCTCTAATACATAGAAGACTTCTCTGCTTTGACAAGAGGGATAGGTACATGTCAAAAAGGTGTTTGCTGAATATTCTACAACCCCCACTAGTTCTGTCAATGGTACTAACATGGTTATGTTGTTCCTCATATATTTGTGTTATGAAGCAGTAATGGTAAAGAGAAAGTCCATCTTAATTATGAGAAGGCTTTGAACATACTAACGTGGCGTGGTTAGTTAATCTGTTTGTGACATCGTATATTTCCTCCACATTCTTGTTCATAGAGTTGATAATTAATATACGTCTAGTGTAATTATCAAAAAATTATATATATATAGGTCTAGTGTCTTGGCATTCTTTAGAAGAAAAAGATAAAATAATGATGTGAAGAATTTCAATAAAAACATCTTTCTAGCTTCTGCTCCAATTTCAGTATTTTAAGAACCATTACAAAATTAGTTTTATTTATTATAGATCTTCATTGGTGCTTGTTAGAATTTGGGGGTAACTTTTCATTGTTCCAAGCCAAATCAGGTGGGATTTTTTTTTTTCTTTACAATGACTGTCTGTGGTTTCAAACTGAATATATATCATGGGAAATCTTTTTTGTGAGGCAAACTAGACGGTCACTGAATTTAAAAAGTCAAGAAATTGACTTATCTTCTGTGTTCATCCATGCCTACCTCATTTTACGGGGTTGAGTGTCCAAGATAGAAGCATGAGAAAAGTTCCTTCAGTCTAACTTTGATGCTGGTTCGAAAGACACTGGTGTCAAGCTTAACATTTGCCTATAATCATTCCAACATTTCATATGCCTTGTTCTGCAAGATAAGAATTTGAATGCGATTCATTCTGTGTTAAGCAGGTACTTGTCGAGGATATGAAGCAAAGATTGCTCGGATGTAAGGGTCGCTGAACCAGGGTTTGAATGTTCAAACTATTCAGGCGTACATCTGGGCTAGGCTCAAGTTCCCATGGCAATCGATAGAAAGAAAGAAAGAAAAAGAAGCAAAAGTATTTACACATTAAGATGAGAAGAGTTGTGAATAGTAATGAAAAAGTAATGAGAAAGAAAAAGAATCAAAAGTATTTACACATTATACATGGACCAGGTATAATGGACCATGGACCATTATACATGGACCACGGGAACCTTTGGATTAAATTTTTGAAAAGTTATCATTTTTAAACTTCTAACGCCATTATTTTATATAATGTGGCAGTTCCTTCATTTTCTAGGTTGCTATGGAATATTTTTCAGTTCGACTTCCATTTAAAGATGATTTCTATTATCATCAATCAAGTGTCAATCGTATCTGTCACCCATGAAAACAGAAGTTTAGCACATTTGCTTTAAGATTATTTGTATCTGTTTTAAAAGGAGTTTGCTTGGAGTTGAGAAAGAGCATCCACTAACTATAATGATATTATGTTGTGTTGGGCACATTATTAAGCTTTATAAAGAAGATATATCAAGATCTAAGTTCAGATGGCGTCAATAGTACTGACTTAAATCATACGGATTATAGAGGCTGGCCCACAGGAGTTGGATGGACCTCAAGTACATTGACAACCTGCAAGCAGTTATCAGTCTTTCAAAAGTTCAGGCTATCTGCTCTATCACTGATGTGAATATGGCTTCACCAATGGTTTTTTAGTTGTGGTCTACTTTTGCGTGGTGTTTCAATGAACTATGAAGACATCCCAAACGGAGTTCATGTTACAGGGAATGCAAAATTATTTTAAACGTCTTCTATTGTCTGCATTTGATCCCCTGAAATATTTCCTTGCGACTCTCAGTTTATTGTATGACTGTGTTGGTTCCCAACTGCTTAAATATATGGATAACAATGGCCAAACGTCTGAAGCACTTTTTGGATGATGCTAAGGAACTTTCACTATCTAGGGTGGAGTCTAGCAGCGCTGGTTTTATTGCCATATGCTATCTCTTATTCTACCCATTTGCTGTATGCCCTTAAACCCAATTCAACCTCAATCATTAGTGGCTCCTTGTAAAAGAGTCATGTTTCACCGCAGGGAAAGCTTGAGCTTGGGCATGTTATTGAAGTCTGGAGGGTACTGCTTGGGTTCTCTAAAAACCTCACCGAATCAGTGTTCTATGAATATTTTGCTTGTGGATTTGAGTCACAAGGATCTGATTCTTGATCTCCTTCCTTTGCTTGGTGAAGTTGTATCTTTCCTGGAAGATGTCTGTACTCAGAAGTAGTTTCAGATGAAAGTAGATACATATATTGTGGCGATCATAATATATCCTTTGCTTGGCGATGGTGTGATAGGTTTCCTGGAAGATGTCTGTACTTCAGAAGTAGTTTCCAGACGAAAGTAGATACAGATATGGTGGCGATCATGTAATAACTACTGCCACGAACAGTAGCTGCCAGGTATGTGCAAAGATTGCTTGTTAGATCTACAAACCTTTATGGAGCTATGGTTGGGTGTTGAGGCACCATTTTATTGCAGGTTGGCAGGGTACCAATTCTGGATTGGGATTCCTCACGGATCCCATCATTTCATTCAGAGAGTTTTGGACAGTGAGTATAACAAACCAATTCAATTTATAGTATACCATAAGCTGTTAGTCTAACATTGAATCCTTCCTCACTTTCCAAAGGACAGGAATAGGTTTCAATTTTATAAAATCTAAATACTTATTCCAAATTGATAACAACAATTAGGACATCATCGGTTACCACTAAAATTGTGATGGTTTTGAGAGGAAGTTCATTTCCCACCTTGGGCCGGATAGGGTTGATTCCCCTTAGGGCCAAGCTGGCCAATGGAAAGACTGGCACAGAAGCAACGAAGGAAGGAGGGCCGAACCGAGCCCGAGAAGGCCCATCAGATATGGTGACTGATCCCGTCACCTACTTGAGCCACAACCCATATTGCCGAACAATAAACATGCCGCATTAAATGGTCAAAAGAACCAGTACGCAAGGTTAGAGCTTGATGTCCACTCATCACTCATGTAACCACAACGGTGTGCACATATCCCCTCACCTGCAATAAGGGACAAACTAAGAAGAGGAAGCGCGACCCACATATAATATGGCAAGGCAATGGCTGACATTGCTGAGAGGGACTCTGCCACTAGTACAACACTCAGCACACCTTTGCACGATCTGCTAGCAGTGGGCGCGGACCACTGTGACCAGACATAAAAGCACGTCCTGGGCTCAAGTAAAGGGATTTGAACATTTTCTCTCAGCGTTCTCCATACAAAAAGACTATTCTAAAATAGGCATTAGAGGTGTCCCTCGCTGAGTCGCTACCCCGAGCCCTCATCTCAGTGAATCTTGTAGGTCTTTGAGAGAAACTGCTGAGTTGCCTAGATTACGAAACACTACATCAATAGGTTTTGTTTCTAAGGGTCTTTTCCATTGACCACCCTTGCTCATGTTTCATCGCGAAGATATTTGTGGTTATTATGGATGAATATAGCGACAGACCACCTAACTGCTTTTGTCATGACAAGGCAACTCAATATCTGGTTTCTTACCTTCGTGCTAGTCATTGCATATGTGATTTCACTATGGTTTCTGACTTTGTCATGAAGTTCAGGATACGGTCTGGCATACTTTGTCACTTGTATTCACACGAAGCAAGATGTTTTTTTTTTTCCTGAACGAAGCAAGATGGTCTTGTTTATTGAGGTACAGCACCTACCATAATTCTTTTGCCTAGTGTCCTCCACCCTCCCAGAAAAGTACTTTACGTACACAAGAAGTGTATCTTAAAACATTTATTCCTCATTTATAATGTCTAAAATACTTATAAAGACAATAATAAATGCTGTAAGATCCATTTTATATGTCCATCTCTCTTTTATTCAGGACTCATTTTATATGTTCCTGTCTCAAACTCTAGACATTAGAATTTTGGAATCTTGGTTATAAGCAGAATTTATAAACTTTTCATCTATTTGTTTGCGGATGATATCCTGTCTGCTAAAGTAGCAATTAAACTTTTTATGTATGCAGATAATAATCTTGTCCACTGCTCCAATGGCCACGCGGCCATCACATATAGAGATGCGGGATGAAAGCACCAAACATTAACTGCAACTGTGGTGAGTCGAAATCTTTTTACTGTTTACGAAGTAGTCAGACGAGTTAATACGGTTTCTTCAGCGTACTTCTTGCGCATTTTATTAAAAATAATTAGTAAAATAATTATTTTATATTAAAAAAATAACACAATAAATCACATTAAAAATACATAAATAATATATAAAAGTGAGTGCACGTAACTTTTTTTTTATCCAAAAACCCAACCATTAGAGTTTTCATTCCTTTCTGCCTTCTTACCGACACAAGTCTAGCAAAGCCCACAGCATCTTAAGAATACTATGGATATGAAATTCTTTCCAATCTACTAATTTATCACACTGACTTTTTTTTTTAATTTTTTTTATCAAATTTTTTTATTTGAATAGTGAATAAAATCTGAAATTTTAAAAAAAATAAATTAATTTTTTTTTTTAAAATATTAAAAATATTAAAAAATATGAAATGTTGAAGTGTGAGTAATAATAGGAGGTTGTGTAGCAAATCTCTGTCGAATGGAATTCTCTTCATTGATAATTATATTTAAAAATAAATAAATTATGACATTATAATTAAAATAATCAAATTCCATCTTAATTCTCATATCTATAATATGATATTAGATGATTAGAGATTATTTATTATATTATTTATAAATTTATCATTTAATATCACATTATTTTATGATAAAAAATAATAAAAAAAATATATTTTTTCATCGTATTTTTGTGTACATGGAAGTATCGGTAGCACATGAAAGAGGGAACTCTTCTTGGTGGATGGGTCCCACAAATAATGCACATTTAAATTTTAAAGTGATCTTTTAGCCTCTAAAGTCAACCGATATTAATCGGATTACACGCAAGCCCTGATCATATGATATATATTCCTTTTTGTTTCGCTTTCACAACCACTTTCACTTGCTGAAGCTTTGCTTGTAGGGCATGATATAACAAGATTATCCAATTGAAACTTTCGATCAATGATCGAAAAGACTTTTGTCTCGTACGGTTAAATGTGCTCAAGTGCCTAAACTAATGTGCTCCCATCTTCCCGCCTGGACCGTCCGATGCAAAAGCCAGACAGTTTTATGATTGGATGTCTTCTGCATGCCCACCAACTGATGGGTCCTATACCCTCCCTTAAATCCACGCATTTCATAAACAAATGTATTTATTTTAAGATATCTTTTTTATGTACTTTATCAGAATTGACTACGTTAATTTTTTTAATATAAAATAATTTTTTTAATTAATCACGTTAATAAAATATATAAAAATAATTATTATATAGCATAACTTTTTCATAAATTATTTTTGTTACTTATTATTTTTATACATTATATTTTTTTTAATTTTAATTTTTTTAATTGATTAAATTATTTTATTTATCATTTATATATCACATATTTAATAAGAGAATAAAAATTAAAAAATTTATATAATATGTGATGTGATAATGATTAATATAATTTTTCTTCATAAATATATATGAATTAATAAATAAAGCTATTAAAGCTAGCGATTGCTTCGGTGGAAGAAAGAACAAGTGACGTGGCAGGTATGCGTGTTGCGCACTCCGTATGTTGTTACTGTGGTACTTGCTTGCGAACAAAGCTTGTGTTTTGCGGCACTAGAAAGTCACGTATATGCGGTTCTACTCGGGACACATTTCATAAAAATTTGTTTATCATCTTTTATATAATATATTAATATATAATTTTTTATTATTTTATTTAAACACATACATATATTTTTATTTATAAAATTCTTACTTTTTACTATTACACACCTTCACACACCACATTTTTTTTATTTTTATTTTTTATCAAATTTTTAATATATAAATAATGATAGAAAAATTAAATTAATAAAAAGAATAAACTCAAAAAAATATTAAAAAATTTATTTAAAAAATGTAATGTGTGGAGGTTGGGAGGTTATGTAGCATTTCTCTTCTATTTAAATAGATGAATAAAAATAATAGTTAGTATATAATATATGAGATGATAATAAATTTTACTTCATTTCAGAAGAATGACATAACAAGTCTTAAATGTACAAATTTTACTCAATTTGAAAAAAAAACAAACAAAGAATGAAGTTTTTAATATTTTATTTTTCATAATAAAATCTATTTTTTTTTATAAGACTTTACAAAACTTGTAGACATCATTATTATAGTAAGTTAAAAAAGAACACCCTCACACATACTTCCATGTCCGTGTCAACACGCTCCTATCCATTTATAAAACAAAACAAGTGGTTATTGTATCTTTTTTTTTTTTCGTATTCTTTCTCAATATTTGTTATAGTAATCTCAAACTTTAATTTAAATTTGTCATCTCTGTCACATTAATTGATGTGGTGCAGTTTAAATGAATTTTTATTCAACTATTAAACTAAAAAATATTTTAAATATGCCGGATCAACTTTTGCAATCAAGGATGACAAAATGCAAGAACATCATTTTCCTTTCTAAAAAAAAAATGAGATTATTCCTAAAATTTTCATTTTCATTTCAAGGGTTTTTTTTTTTTTTTCTCTTCATATTTGTATCCAAGTGGATGCTGATTTATTTTTGATAAAAGAATCAAAATGACCACTAAAACTTTAAAATATTGAGATATGATAGACAATGAAATAAAATTAAATATGTATAAAGGATTTTCTAGTACATATCACCTAAATAAGATTCCTATGCTTGAGCAACTTTTGACATAAATCTTAGACCTTGTAACGTTTTCAAATAGAAACTCAAATCATTGAGCTAAGAAAATATGATTGACCTTTAATAACCTATTTTTTAAATAATGATTGTTTTTTAAAGCTTATTTAATAGTGTCATGTCAATAAAGTGAGAAAACGGTTTGTAGAGTAAAATAATTTATAGTTATTACTTAAGTTTTAATCGATGATAAGTATACACATTAGATTTGGGATTTTAGATTTTTTTTGTTAAAATTTCAAGATTTAGGCCTAATTTGTAGGGGTGTAGAAACGGATCTAGATATTCGTGGACCATAATTAGATTCGGATTAGGTTTTAAAATTCGGACGATTATCCACCTAGATAAGCTCGAAAAAAATCCAAGTGACAACCGGATGTAAACCTAGATATCTGGGTTTATTATCTTTTTTTTAAAAAAAATATTTTTCAAAACTTTTAAAAATGTTTTATAGTACTAATTTTTTTAAAATTCGGATATCATGTTTAATATCCATATTTTTTTTTAAATATATTCAAAAGGCTTTTTTTTTTATAGGCCTTTATGCTTTTTATTTTTTTATACAAAATAACTAATAATACATCAACACACACAATACATGCATACTACATATTACATTGTTGTTTACATAACAATGTAAAACATCAATTTTAAAGAATAAAATAAATAATAATACATCATAACAATATCAAGATGTTATTAATGTTGATCTTCTCCATCCATTAATATTATTGTAGTAGGAATGTACCATGCATGCATGATTTTTATATTAACGTTGATCTTGTCCCTTGCATTTCATGCACAGTAAAAAAAAATATCTTAAAATAACTTCTAGTTTTGTAATTAGAATAATATAATTATAGAATGATATATCAAAGCTTAAGATCGATCGATCCTTATGTGCTTCATACAAACCAAAAGAATTTTTTAAGAATATAATTTTTGTATATAATTTTTATTATGAAATTTAAAAAATTAATTTTTTTTTTAAATAAGATTCAGTTACGAATAACTAGTTACATAATCGAAACCATAACCGGGTCCATACCAGATTCGATTTCATCTTATTTACCTGGTCCAATCTGGACAGATAACCACCCGGATTCACCCAGATTTTTAGGTTCCAGACAAAATCGAAAAAAAAATAGACCCGATTGCACACTCTATTAGTTTGGGTTCTGAGGATAAGTATTTTTAGAATACTTTATTATTATTTATTATTTTATTATTACTTTTCACTTATTTTTTATTACTATTCAATATTCTATCATTATTTTTTTATTTTTATTTATAAAATATCTGAAAATACCTCATTACTCAAATACAATTTTAAAGTAAGAGAATAGTTACTATTGTGTAAGAGAAATGCAAGGTGGATTGATGAATAGTTGCACCGATAGGTGCATTTTTTTTCTTTTTTGAAGAAATCAGACTCATTCATTAATGAACCGAAGTTACAACTGTGACTTAATAATACATGGAAAAACCAGACTATAAGTCAACTACGCATCAGCTCAGGGGCATCCCCGCCACAAACCAGTGACGGACATTGTCTTAACTTCTAAAAAACTCTCTCATAAACAGAGAAAGCGTTCTGTAAAAACAGAACTAAACGACCCCCAACCTCCCTAGAGGAATGAGATGGAGCACTGCTATTGGACATCAAATCTAAAGCCCATTTCTAAATTATTTACTAACTAAAACAAACCTACACCTAAATACAAACAAACAACACCAAAAAAACGACCCAAAACACTAGTGCGAACCGGATGTTACGCCAACGCAAGCATCGGCATCTCGAATCGGCCTGGACGGGCACCCGCTTACGCACGGACCACAAAGCCCGGCCTTACGACACCAGCGTAGCATCATCCAACACTCTCGAACAGCTCTTGCCACAGAGTACGTCCAATCCAAAGGTCCAACACAACACTCGGGTCAACAAAATAACAATAGAACAGAAAAAATAACTACAAAGTGCTGAAAACAACAAACAGAAAATAAACAACAAAAAACACGGATTGAACAGTGCACGAAGTTCGGCATTGTTCGTGCAAGGCACTGTTTCTCGGGGAGGAAAGACGACGGTCGATCTTGGAAACCCGGAGTCAGAGAACCCAGAGAAGCTGAGCGTGTGGCGGCAGAGGGCTCCCTGGT
Source organism: Cyclocarya paliurus (assembly GCA_029856935.1). NCBI lineage: Eukaryota > Viridiplantae > Streptophyta > Magnoliopsida > Fagales > Juglandaceae > Cyclocarya > Cyclocarya paliurus. The sequence continues at coordinate 4,583,153 of CM056946.1, read as the reverse complement.
GGCGCGTGGTGGCCACGCGCGACGAGATATGGAAGTTTCGTCCCGCGCGTGCGGGCTACGCGCCTCTCCGTTGGACGCGGATTTGGAGGTGTTGAAGATCGGCGCCTGGACGTCCTTCCGGTGTGGCGCGTGTGATGAGATGGCGGCTAGAATGACGGAAATGGTGATCCTCCTTATGCAACCTAAGAAAACAGAAAAACGAAGAAAAAAACACTATGACGAAACAGAATATAAACGCCGGAGACGAAGGGCCGGCGGGGGAGGAAGGAAACGGGAGGAAGGAGGAGCGAGGCTCCCCCTACCCCAACTGGATTTGACGAAAGGCTTGTTTAGAGAGAGAGGGTTGGTTTATAGAGAGAGAGGGTCTGGTTTAGAGGCTTCCCTTCCCCCAACATTTAACATTTCTTAATGTTAAGAAATGTATTGAATTGATTTTTTTGAAATTTTTTTTTTCTTAAAAGTTTAAGAAAAAAATAAAAATAAAACAATGGTTGTTTCATTGGTAGACCATCGGTCTCTGCAGGATGACCCATCTGTAATTCATTGACACTTGGCACAATCTGTCGACCAATATTAAATATTTAATAATTATTATCTCGATCCATTTTCTATCTTTATTTCTCAAATAGAAATTTTGAGTATCAGATACTGAAAAAATATTCTCCTATCAGAAAATACAATGTATCTAAAATGCTTGCCTAATATTTAGTAATAAATAATTTAAAAAAATAAAAATAAAATAAAATGCTTAGTCGTGATTGATTCGCACGTGCAACCGGATGTCTCGTAAAGTGCGTGAACGGAAAAATAAGAGAGAAAAAGGTTTCTTTATCTCCGAAAAAATAACCGTTGGGAACGTATACGTGTCGGCCTATCCATCGACCTGTGTCCCTCAACCCTCCTTTGGATCCTCTACGAGTCTGTCTTCCTTGCCATCCCATGTAGTATTATTATTCCTTAATTGTTTACTCCGTTTGTTCTGTTTTTTAAGCAAAGAACCCCATCCCATCCCACACACTCTCTCTCTCTCTCTCTTATGATTCAATCTTCATCATCTGGTCTTTCTAACTCCCTCACACACCACGAATTCAGCCCCCACGAAAAGCCCTTTAGTTATCTAATGGGTGTTCACTGAAACTACGGCAATGGTGAAACTTTCTCTCGAACTTTCAGGCATTGTCTTGGTTTCTTTACACTGTTACCCTGCTTTTTCAACAGTGACATTACAGCCGCAGCAGCTGAATTCGACTTCGGCACCTTGACTCTCAGCAGCCTGAAGCTCCTCGGAGACGCCCACTTGAACAATGGGAGCGTAAGGCTCACCCGCGACCTACCCGTCCCCAACTCTGGCGCCGGTAGGGTGCTCTACTCCGACCGATAAAGTTCCGTCTGCCCGGGACACGCTTCCCGGCGAGCTTCTCGACTTTCTTCTCTTTCTCAGTCACCAACTTAAACCCGTCGTCGATCGGCGGAGGGCTTGCCTTCGTAATCTCTCCAGAAGATGAGACCGTCGGCGACGCCGGTGGGTTCCTCGGCCTCCTCGCTGAGCAGGGCTCGCCCTCTGGATTCGTGGCGGTCGAGTTCGATACCCTTTTGGACGTGGAGTTCAAGGACATTAATGGAAACCATGTAGGCTTGGATCTGAATAGCATGGTTTCGGCGCAGGTTGGCGATTTGGAAGCCATAGGGATCGATCTTAAGAGCGGCAATTTGGTTAACGCGTGGATCGAATACGATGGGTCAAGCGGGTGTTCAACATATCGGTTTCATACTCGAATCTGAAACCGAAGGAGCCCCTCTTGTCTTTCAGCCTGGATTTGGATCAGTACGTGAACGATTTTATGTACGTTGGGTTTTCCGGGTCGACTCAGGGGAGCACAGAGATTCACAGTGTCGAGTGGTGGAGTTTAGTTCGTCGTTTGATCCGAGTTCGGATTCTGGGTCAGGGTCTGCATTGTCGCCTCCTCCTCCAACGACAGTATGATGAATCAGACGGCTGACTCAGTGAAGTCACCACCGCCTTCACAGGCTCCCTCTGGGTCTGCTTCAATTTCGAGTAACTCGCAGAAAAACAGCAAGTCTTCATCTTGTCATAACCAGCTCTGTAAGCAAGGGCCAGGAGCTGTGGCTGGTGTGGTTACAGCCGGGGCTTTCGTTTTGGCCCTGTTTGCCGGTGCTCTAATATGGGTATACTCAAAGAAGATCAGACACGTGAAGAAATCCGATTCGGTTGCTTCAGAAATAATCAAAATGCCGAAGGAATTCAGTTATAGGCAGCTCAAATCGGCAACCAAGTGCTTCAATGCAAATAGAATTATCGGCCATGGCGCATTTGGAACCGTTTATAAGGGTATATTACCGGAGACTGGCGACATTTTTGCGGTGAAGAGATGTAGTCACAATAGCCAGGGAAAGACTGAATTTCTATCTGAATTGTCCATAATTGGAACTCTTCGACATCGAAATCTTGTTCGGCTTCAAGGTTGGTGCCACGAGAAAGGGAAATCTTGTTAGTTTATGACTTAATGCCCAACGGGAGCCTTGATAAAGCTTTGTTTGAAGCGAGAATACCTTTGCCATGGCCGCATAGGAGGAAAATTTTGTTAGGTGTTGCCTCTGCCCTAGCATACTTGCACCAAGAATGTGAAAACCAGGTGATTCATAGAGACGTAAAGAGTAGTAACATAATGTTGGACGAGGGGTTCAATGCCCGTTTAGGAGATTTCGGTTTGGCGCGGCAAATTGAGCATGATAAATCTCCAGATGCGACAGTTGCAGCTGGGACAATGGGGTATCTGGCGCCTGAGTATCTTCTAACGGGGAGAGCTACAGAGAAAACTGATGTGTTTAGCTATGGAGCTGTGGTTCTTGAAGTGGCTAGTGGAAGGAGACCCATCGAGACGGGGACCGGGAGAGTTGGAGCTAGCAGCAACTTAGTGGAATGGGTTTGGAGTTTACACAAAGAAGGGAGGTTGTTAACGGTGGCGGATGCGAGGCTTGGAGGTGAATTTGATGAGGGCGAGATGAGGAGGGTGCTGCTGGTTGGACTGGCTTGCTCTCATCCTGACCCATTGGCTAGACCCACAATGAGAGGGGTGGTCCAGATGCTAGTGGGTGAGGCTGAAGTCCCCATTGTTCCTCGAGCAAAGCCTTCCATGAGTTTTAGCACTTCCTACCTCTTGATGAGTTTGCAGGATAGCGTGTCTGACTGCAATGCTTTGATTACCATGTCCACCTCCTCATCAGAGGATGGCTTCATTGGTGGCGATATCGTTTAATCCAGCCGACTGTTTTTTCTTTGTTTTATTTTTTAATTATATGTATACATGTGTTTGCCTAAATTAATAAATGCTAGCGCAAGTTTAGGACTTGAGAGTTGCAATTTTGCTTTTAGTTATATTATGTAATCCATTGTACAATTGGGATGGCATAGAGTGGTAGGAAGGAGCAAAAGAATGAATGGAAACTGGGATGTTAATTTTTTTTTTTTCTGTTTCTTTTGTCACAGAACTGAAACAGATTGGCGGATATCTTTTCTATGCAATATTTATGCTCTGTTTTTGTTTAGAGCAGTGTGGAGTTGTTTCTTGCAGTTGGGCTTTCTTTTGCCTACCGTAGGTGTATTTTCATTGTTGGATACTCTGTTAGTTGTGAGGAGCAAAGGCAATCTAGGTGGATGATGCCAGTTTGGTTTTCGAGTCGTTAGTAAACTCATTATAACTATGAAAATGAAGGTAACATCCCCTTCTCGACTAATAATAGTTGTCCGGGAGTTGCCATGTTCTGTGGATTTAGACTTGTTTGCCTTTAATTGGAGCCAGTTTTTAATTTTCAAGTGTGGTGCAGATCTATCTAACAGTTCAATGCTCCATTTCTAGATGCCAGCTACAGTTATCTGTTGTAGGCGGTTGTTCATGCCCTTAACAATCCTATTGGTTCTTTATCAGCAACTTTGAAGTATCCAGGTATAATCACTTGGTCCGATCTTTCGTTGTATTTCTACTTCTGCTTTCTTTTTATATCCTTACAATATGAGCCGATTTTATTTTGTGCAATTGACAATTGGTATCCCACTTGACTAGAGATTGTTCAACCAGTGGCAGAATAAAGCGAGTGGGCATTTCACGGTCCTCAACTAATTCAAGCTTTACCGCTAAAGTTCAACTCTATACATATTTTTTTGATCGGTACTGCTAAGGTTAAACTCTATACATATTAATTGACTTATTCAGTTATTTCAAAGAAAAAAAAGACTAATTCAATGACTAATGGGTTTTGATATAGTTTTTACTCTGAAGTGTTCAATGTCTGTAATTTGTTATATTGCTTGTGAAGTGGTTTGTGTTTGCCTGATTTTTCTATAAAACTTGAATGAAGCGGTATATTGCATGAGACAACGGTGCATATTTTATCTTAGATATTTGATACCAGTGTTAAAACTAACTCTGTTAGGGAATCAAGTTTGTCAATTGAAATATCATTGCCAAACTTGGCATTTGTATTAACCAAGAATGGGTAGATGTATTTATTCATTTCTGTCTCTGACTAACCCTTTTCATGCTGATAGAATATTCTACGATGAAGTTCGCAGCTCAATTAATTGATAAGATGAGGGCTCATCATATGCATGGTCTCCTCCAATATAGAGAAGATTTTTCAGCTTTGCGAGGAGAAAGGGGGGGGGGGGGTGGGGGTGGGGGGTTACACCTTAACATACCGGCATGGTATGGCTAGTTAAATCCATTACTGCCATCCTATATGTTCCCCCACTTCATGTTCATAGGTTTAGGGTCATTGCATTCATTTTAGGCAAAGGAAAGGTAAAATCTTGATAAGAAGTATTTCTATAAAACATCTTTCTAGCTTCTGCTAAATCCTATCTTAATAATTAGAGTACTGCTAGATACATTTCTAAGATGTGAAAGTCCCGCGTATTCCTTTTGAAAAAAAGTGGAGTCCACCATTAAATTTTTTTTTTTTTCATATGGGTCTTAGATTTACCCACTTTTTTTAAAGCGAGTGTGCAGGCTTGCACACTCTAGGACTTCAAGTATCATTTCTCTAATAATAATTACCAAATTAACTTTGCTATTATATATCTCCATTGGTGCTTATTAGAATTTGAGGGTAACTTTTGTTTGTTCTAGGATATTTTTGCAGGCCAAATCAGCTGCCATTTTCTTCTTTACCATGACTGTCTGTCTCTGGTTTCAAAAGTTAAAATCATGGGAATTTGCTGCGAGGCAAACTAGACTGGTGACTGCATTTAAATGTGTAGTATAAATGATTTTAGCAAAGTCAAGAACTTGAGACAAAACATGTATGATTTGCAGCTAAATACGAAACATGCTAACAGAGTAATGATTTAGATTCATAAGCCAGTAGATGGCAATTTTTATGTTTTAAACCCACTATCTGCTCAATCGCTGATGTGAATGTGGTTTACCATTGATTTATTTAGCTGTAGTCTACTTGCGTGTGGTGTTTCATCTCTTAGGGAATGCACAAAGATTTGATCCCCTGGAAAATCTCTTTACAATTATCAGTTTATTGTATAACTGTGTCAGTCGCAAGTGCTTGAAGCACTGCATCGATGATGTCTAGTAATTTGCATTATTGAGAGTGGAGTCTAACAAGAATGGGTTATGTTGCCATATGCTGTCTCTTATCCTACTACCTATTGGCTGTATGCTCTTGACCCCAGAAACATTCAACCTCTTTAATTAGTGGCTCCTCAAAACAAGTCACGTTCACCTCAGGGAAAGCTTGTGCTTCAACATGTTATTGAAGTCCAGAAGGCACTTTATGGTTGTCTTAAAACTTCATAGATCAGTGTTCTGCTGAACAGCTTTCCTGTGGATTCATGTCAAATGGGTGCCTTACTGAAAATGATAGCATGCTTGAGTTTATCGATGATGTTGATTCATGTCACAAGGATCTGGTGTTTGATCTCCGTCTTTCACTTGGTGGTGTTGTCATAATTTTTTTCCTGGAAGATGTCTTCACTTCTGACTTCAGTAGTAGTTTCAGATGAAAGTAGGTTCAAATATAGTGGTGACCTACAACTATCTCCAAGGCCGCCGCCTTTTGGATAGTGAAAGTATTTCATTTCATCTTATTTCATCATTATAATTTTTTCAAATTTTCATATAAAATATAATAAACAATTCAATTTACGAGATATCCCAAAATAATAATAATATTAAAAAATAATATTCTAACAATATTTTATTCAATTTTAATTTTCATCTAAAATCATCTCATCTCATCTTATCTCATTATCCAAATAGCAGCACCTAATAATACTTAGTTGTGGCTATGAAAACAAATGTAGTGGTGACTAATAAATATCCACTGCCAAAGCTTGAGCTTGGCTGCCATGTATGTGCAGAAATTGCTTCTTAGATCTACAACTAATGGCTCATGTAGCCATGCTCATAGGGTGTTAAGCGACCATTTTGTTGTAGGTCAACGCTTAGTGCCAATTCTGAATGTGAAGTTCCTAAGGGATCTCATCATTTTATTGAGAGTGTAGTGGACAGCAAGTGGAAATGAACTGATTCAATCCAATTTTATAGCAATTTCATCTCATTTGTCTATCTTTCTCCTATTCGAAACCGGTAAGTTTCCCTTAAAGCATATGTTATGTACATTAAATATAAGGAGTTGGTCATTATCATCAACATTCTTTGGGTTCGATAATCTTACATATTTTGGGTGAGCATTATTCAGAATTAAAAGAAGTAATTAATTTACCAAACGATTAAATGCAGATGATTATTGTTTTGATAGTTTAGGTGATGCTGAAATGCAATTGTCCCTTTACGCAGAATTAAAATAAAATTCCAACTTCTCATACCAAAAAAAGAAAAAAAAAGAAAAAAAAAGGAAACTATAAAATGATGCATTTTCTCCAAATTGCTATAAAGATTTATTCCCCTTCATTCATACTGTTAAATGCCCAACCTCTTGATTTTTCTGTATTTTCCAAAAACGAAAAGTTTCTCCTACTTTTCCCCTAATCCTGTTCTTGCTTTCTAATATAATTTTTTTTATTTTTTGAGGAGATAAGAAAATTGTTTCACTTTAATAACACTTTCAGATCTCAACAGATTTATTGCAATAACTCTTGATAAAAGTAGAAACACATGAAGCGTACCCAACTTAACAATTTTGTAAAAAAAAAAAAATTCTATTTTTATTTTATTAAAAAATAATTTTTGTATATTTAAATAATAAGATATTTTGTAATAAAAGTTTTTATAGGGCCCCAATACAAAATAGTCAATTATTGCAATATATTTTTTTTGTTTACATATCATTTTCAAATAATTATCACGTAGTCTCAAAATTTAGACACGTAGTTGTAAATATTAAATTAATTAAAATTGATACTGATTTTACGTTGTAATAAAACAAATACTCTGAGAGTTGGCAATAAATTCATTTTTTTATATTTTCATTGGCGAATAAATCTAAGAGGAACATATATAGAGCTGTTGATGCTACTCCCTCTAAGAAGTACCCTATTAACTTGGTTTCAAAATCCTGTGGCCAAATTCGGGAAAAGACCTATCAGCAAAATGCAAATGAAAAAAGGCCCAAAACCTTAAAGAAGAAAAGTACTCTCTTTCTCTCTCTCTGGCTTGTAGGTTTTCGGAATTCACTAGCTCTCTCTGCAAATCGGACACATCTAAGCAAAAGAAACTCGAACAGGTGTCCTTGCTCTGCAATATTCCGAAACTTAGGGTTTCCGAACCTTCCAATCCCCCCATCATCCCTAACCGCACTCCGTTTCCCTACTCGAAATTTGAATATTTTCGGGGTTTTTCTAGATTTCTCGTACATTACGGTTCGGATTTAAACCATTTTGGATAAGGTACTTGTAATATCTGGTAATCTCAGCCTCCAATTGGTCGATCTGCTGGAATGGACGCGCGAGATTCCTCGTCCTCGATGGCTGCCACTGCTCCCAATCGCGACGGGTCCTCGGGCACCGACGACGACGCCGTTTTGTCCGTTGTGACTGCGCTCGCCAAGGACGCCGCCTTGCACTTCCAGTCGGGAAAGTTCGCCGAGTGCGTCGAGGTCCTGAACCAGCTCTTGCTCAAGAAGGAAAAAGATCCTAAAGTAAGCCTTTCTACACTCGCGCATACATGTTTCGGTTCTTGATTACATTTGTTTTATTCTTTTAGTTGGTTTTGCTTTGCGTTGCGATTGCAGTGTGTATATTGATCGGATAAGTCGCTGTTTTGCTCGTTGCTTTTCTCAGTGGCAATGGTCGAAACTTGGTTGATGTTAGCGTGAGAAATGAAATGGGCCCAATGGGTGTGATTTAACTTTAGCTGTGAAGTTCGAGTCTCATGTGGTATTTGAAAATATAAATTTTACGCAGCTTGAACGAGTGAAAACCCAAAAGAAATGTGTGGTTTATAAGTTAGTAAGGTAAGTTCGATATAAGAGGAGAATTCGAGTTGGGGACGAGTTTTTTATTTTCATTTTTAAGTTCGTGTTCTTCTTGAAGACAGCCTTTTGTATATTTTGGAATGATTTGAAAGTAGTGCTGCGACTTTTATAATTTTATAGTTCTTGTTGGCTGTAATTTGTTTTGAACGGAGAGCTTGTGCCATATTTCGAACAAATTACTTTCATTGAGAATAAACAATATTTCATTCAAGAACAGATCCCAGGATCCATGGAAAAAGAATGACTTTTACTTCTTTGTGGTTCCATGCATAAATGAGAAGGTACAATACAGTGATGAAACTGTATCAGAAATTCACCTCTTGAATCAACACAATTTTTAGATTCGCTGTCTAGAGCAACCATGATAGAGCAAAAGAATATTTAGATGTCTAGGGTTTTAATACAGTAGAAAGGTACAAACTTTGTGATTATTCCACCATGCTGTTTTATTACTAACCTATATCAGATGTTAATTTTGTTTTTTTGATAAGTACCTATATCAGATGTTAATTGGGGTCCTTTTGTAGAGGGAATAGCTGGTTTCTTCTTAAAAAAAAAATACCTTCAACACGCTTGTTGTTTTCTATGATAAAAACCATAGATAAAGTAAGTTTGCTGTATTGCGGAGGAATGTCTATTTAGTGAATATTGATTGATTTTTTTTTACATAATTTTATTAATAGCACAAAAGGGACCCAGCCTAGTACACATGAAGTATATGAAGGTTATGCCCAAGTAGTAAAAGAAAAAATTGTTTGGACAGTTCGTTTTTGCTAACTTCACCACATTAAGCACAAAGAGACCATCCTCCAAATTTTTTTTTTTTTTTAAAGTACCAGCCTCCAAACTGAATTTTTGTGATCTCCACAAGGGCTCTGCCAGCATGCAAACAACTCCACCACTCGCCGAGGCTTGATTGGCTCAATCCCTGAAGTGCAGAATATCACTGCCCATAATTCTCCGGTCAGCTCACAATTGAGAGTAATTAAATATGAAAAGGTCTTTGTTTGAGATAATTTATGCCAATCTTGTATTGTACCACCATGAATTGAAGGGTATTGTGTCAACACTACTTGTTAAATCATATATGTTTTGAAAAGTGTTTTTGTTTTAGTATGTTCCGGAAGATTAGCTGTTCCGTATTTATTGGAATTCCATTTGCAACGCCAAAGTCTTAAGATGATTCTGGATTTATATTGGACAAATTTTAATGTCAACTTCTTGATTGAATGTTCTGTTGATATAAAATTTAAGCTACTTGTGATGTCACTGTTCAACTGTAAGCATTGCTGTCTATTTGTGGATCAGACTCGCAACCTTATTTGTAGACACATGTATAATTACCAGGATGCACTCAGCAAGATGGAAGTGCTATCATCTTTCTCAGCTGTAGCGTTTATGGTTTCTAATCGTATGTATATATTTTTTAGGTTCTTCACAATGTTGCAATTTCTGAATTCTTTCGGGATGGCTGCTCAGATCCTAAGAAGTTGCTTGAATCACTTAATAATGTCAAGGTATACTATCCTTTTTACCTTTTCTCCCTATGATGGCATATAGTCATATTAGTATATGCTTGAACCAAGTAAACCCTTTGCAGCTAAAGAATATATATATGTATATTTCTACTTATCAATATATAGATATATATGTATGTATATTTCTCACTCTAGAATTTTCATATGTTATGCGTGATTTTCCTTTTGGAGTTGTTGGAAATATAGAGAGAGGATCATAGAAACGGAGGAAATTGAGATTTAGCATATCCGTACTTTCATTGGCAGGGAAAATAAAATATAACCTAGTTGGAAAAGTATTACCTACTGTTACTAGGGGTGTAAATTTAAACCGGAAAACCGGTAAACCGGTCCGAACCGGACCGGACCGGACCGATTTTACCGGTTTTGAATCGGTCCGGTCCGGAACCGGTTCTTATAATTAATAAACCGGTTGGAACCGGTCCGGTTCCGGTTTTAGGATTTTTTGGACCGGACCAAACCGGTTGATAAAAAAATATAAAAAATAATATTTTATATATAAGTTTTATACAAAATTAAAATTATACAAAATATTTTATATATATTAAATATATAAGTTTTATATATAATGTATAATTATATATGAAATTTTTATATATAATTATATATCATATATGAAATAATTTCATATTATAATTTATAAAATATAACATTAAATGTTAATTTTAAATATGAACATTTGTAATTTATTTGATCATATACTATTAATATAATTATATATAAGATAATGTTATTATAAAATAAAAGTTTAATCTTAAAAATGAAAATGTAATTGATCATGTATTATATAGCTATACTAATATATAGTTTATCACTAATACTAATATATACTAATATATAGCTATACTAATATATAAATTTATAACTTGTACTAATAGTCTAATATAGACTCCCTCAATAAAAAAAAAGTAGTCTAATATAGACTATAATTATAGTTATATTAATAGTCTAATATAGATTAATAAAAGTATAACATATTTTTTTAAAACAGTTTTTTTAAAACATACTTTTAATGACAAAATGTCAAACTTATATTTTAAAAAAACCGAAAAACCGGACCGTACCTGACCGGAAACCGGTAAAACCGAAGTACCGGTTTAGGAGTATAACCGGTGCGTAATCGGTTTTGAAAAATACAAAACCGGTCATACCGGTTCGGTCCAAGATTTTGTCCAAAACCGGACCGAACCGGACCGGTTACACCCCTAACTGTTACCCCCATCAGAGTAATTAATGGTATAACTTGGAAACTTTTGGTTAGGCTGTTTAATATGGCTGGCACATCATTATGTCTATGGTTCAAATCCTCTTTGGTGCAAACAATTTTTAAGAGCCATCGGACTAGGGGAATTTCCCTTTGAATTGCCTAAGGTGCTCTTGCGGAAAGCTCCTTGTTGAGAGCCTGTGCACCCCTGGGACTAGTCGGGATTTAGTTCTCCGACACCCGGTGCCAACAAAAAAAATTGTAACAGTTGAATATGTGAGATTTATCATTCTCCAACTGCAGGGTGGTCATGTGGAGACCAATAATAGTATTTTGGAAGAAAAAATAATTATCAAAAAAAAAAAAAAAAAAAATAGTATCTTAGAAGAAAAAGTGGTTTGCTTAAAGTTCAATATCTGAGTACTAATCAACTAAGGAAAAGTCCAGCATCTGAGTGTATCGTTGAATATGTAACTCTAGGAAGAATAATGATTTCTATAGTATAGTTTTGTAGTGTCAGTGCTTTTTTTTTCTAGTTCATCACCATGTTCTTTAAATTTATATAAATATGTATGTGTGTGTGTGTTAAAACTTTCTAGGTTAGATTAGAAAATGAAGCCATATATATGCATATAAATGTGATTTTTTTTTTCAATTGCTAACCATGTTTGTAAATTGGTTTGGAAATTGCAGTATGTAATGTATCATGGCCCGCCTTTTAACTAGTATTTACATCTTTCTGGAAGGTCAATTGTTTAAATAGTAATTTTTTTTTACAGGAAATGTTTAAATTATAAATAATGACATACAGTGACCTTCAAAGTTTTGAACTGAATGGCTGAAATATATTCTGCTGCTGTTTATACTTGGGAAAGTTTCTGATTTTTTCTTTCTTGTTCGTATTGTGGCCACTATTTTGTATTCCTTTTCTTGTGCAACTATTCCTTCAATTCTATATAACTGCTGTAACAAAAGTAGCCACTATTGAGATAAATTTTGTTCCCTGCATTAAGGTAATATTTGTGGTTCTCTCATCTAGTGTTCCAGACTCATTTTGATTACTAGTTGATGACTTCATCTTTGCTTCTTGTTTATATGTCATTCATTGTTTCTTTTTGGTGGTATTGGTTCAGAAGAGAATTGAGGAGCTTGCCTGTGCATCTGGAGAACAGGTGGATGCTGTTAGCAATCTTTTGAATAAAGTCACTTTGGGGTCTAAAGGAAGTACGATGGCGAATCAACTTTCCACTGCAAATAGTTGCAATATTGTTTACACAGATGAATTTGACACTTCTGTGGCAATCCTAAACATTGTATGTTTTATGTATGTCTTTAAGTAAATTTGTTGGAGGTTGCTGAGGGGCAGTTTCTTTCTTTTATTTATTGTTTGAATTGACATGCTTGTTTTTAAACCTGCTTTTATCAGGCGGTTATCTGGTTCCATCTCCATGAATATACAAAGGCATTATCGGTTCTAGAACCTTTGTATCAAAATATTGAACCGATAGATGAGGTATGATGGTTGTGCCCTATGGTTTTCTTAGGTGGTTGTAATCCTGTGTTAAATGCTTTTCTATGAACTTATATGCAGACGACAGCTCTTCATATCTGCCTCTTGTTGCTAGATGTTGGGCTTGCTAGCAATGATGCTTCAAAGTCTGCTGTAAGTTTTGTTTGTTTGTTTGTCTTTTGATCGGTAAATAATAATTTTAGGGCAATGATGCCCTTACGCCTTCTTTACTATTGCTTTACCAGCTATTTTATTTCTTTTGCAGTTTGAATCTGGATTAAAAATCCTAGAACATGACATTCTTGCATAATTTAGAAGAAAATAAATTCAATCAACTAATGTAATCATGTAAATTAATTCAAAATAAATTCAATTTTATAAAAATTTACTCAAAGAGCAAAAGAATGTCAATTTTTATAAAATTGAATTTATTTTGAATTAAATTACATGATTACGTTAGTTTATTGAATTTATTTTCTTCTAGATTATGTAAGAAGGTCATGTCCTAAGATTATTAATCCAGATTCAAAGAGCAAAATGAAAAAAAAAAAAATAACTGGGTAGTAAAACAGTAGTAAAGGAGATGTAAGGATATCATTACCCATAATTTTATCGTTGGAAGAAAGTAGGCACAGCCCAAGTACACAGGACTTATACAAGAGCGACACCTATGCAGAATTGACTAGTGATTCAAGGAAATCATGAATAGTCATGTCATTGAAGTTTATTACAATTGACCAATGGAAAAAGTTATTAAAGAAAATTATTCTAGGCTCGTCCATTGTAAGTTCTATTTTACTAGTTTGAGTAATCAGTTCAGTAAAAACTTTTGCCCCATGTTCTTGAACTTTTACCACTGTTTGCTTTAAAGTAAATATAGTATTATTAGACAGAGGCAACAGCTGAACTTGAGCCTTGTGGTTGTATATCCTGCATGACTTGCTCCTCCAGTTATGGCGATAATGCGAAGAAATGATGTCCTTTTTTAGTTTGGGGCAGGCTCAGGCGGGGGGGTTGGTTTGTTAAGTGGAAGACCTGTTGCTAATGTTGAACATCCGAAACAAATTACTTACCTTTTGGTGGGAGTTTGTGTTCTTCTCCTTAAGATCGGGGAGTATCAGAGACCCTAGTGAGATGAAATTGGGACTTGAAAGTATATGAAACTTTGAAGCTTTTGTTTAGAAAATTTTATTAAAAGGCACAATTTCTTCTTACAAAGTTCTTTCTTTCTTTCTTAATTGTTTGGTAGAGTACTGAATTAATAAATGCTTTGAATTCTCACATGTAGATATCTCCATGCTTTATTTTTGTCTTCATTACTAGCTTTGTATATGTGGCTTAGCCGTTTAATGACTGGTTTTGTTCTGACACGGACAGATTCTTAGTTTCTTGTGACCTTTTAATGGAGTAGGGAAAGATATTGATTTACTCCTTCAAGTAGCTCTCATGGCTTGCTATGACATTGTAGATAATTTTACTCAGTAGCCATGATACAATATTCTTGTGTGCATAGCCTTCTAAATGAGTAAATGGTAAACCACAAAGGAGTGAATTAAGTTGACATTGATCCTGTGTACTTTTTTTTATCAGTAATGATCCCATGTACTTGGGTTATTACCTATATCCTTATTATCAATAAAATTTGTATACCAATCAGAAATAAAAGTTGACATTGATTACCTGATTTGTTAAAGAATAGTGGCTCTAATTCACACAACCTTCAGTCAAAGGGTGGTTTTAGTCCTGCGTTCATTACTAAGTGTGGGTTTAGATACACGGTTCAGATAGATGAGATGAGATGTTTTGTTGAAGGTTGAATAAAATATTGTTAAATATAAGTTTTTAGTATTATTTTTATTTTGGGATTTGAAAAAGTTGAATTGTTTATTATATTTTTGTATGGGAATTTGGAAAAGTTGTAATGATGAAATGAGATGAGATGAGATGAGATGTTTTGTGTATCCAAACCCACCCTGGTGCACCTATTTCCTCTGGTGTTGCATTGTCTAGAATTTTCTGTTTCATGTATCATTTGCTTGACTGTTGGTATCTATGGGTTATCCATATAGAGCAAGTCAAATGGTCAGTGACTCAATTGTTTTTTAAGACCTATCACTTCTATATTATCATGTCAAGATACTCTGGACGGTATATTCAATATCATACTATCTTGAATTATATTGTTGCCTTTAAATTGAAGGATATCATTAAGGTCTCATTTGTTTTCGCAGATGAGATGAGATGAGATGAATTGAAATAAAAGTTGAAAGTTGAATAAAATATTATTAAAATATATATTTGTAATATTATTTTGGTTTTGAAATTTGAAAAAGTTGATTTTTTATATATATATTTTGTGTGAAAATTTGAGAAAATGTAATGATTAGATGAGAATGGCTGTGAAAACAAACGAGGCGTAAATGGGCTCCTCCCCTATGATGCCACTTCCTAAGTCTTGTTCCTTGTCTCATTCCAACAATTCGAGGTATTCTGCTGCAGAGTGAAATCGCTATGCAGCCTTCTTTTGGGGTTTCCTGTTGGAACCCCTGAAACAGTTAGCTATTATTTCCATTGACATTAGACATAACCATATTGGGTGCTTTTTCTTGCTACCCAATATTAGTAATGTGATATATGCATAAAATTCATAGGATAGTTTATGGCGACAATATTCTCTAACGTAGTTGTCCATACAAGAAAGCTGCTTTTAGAGGTGCCGGCCCCGTTTGGATTTAGAGATGAGTTTAGATTAGTTGATATGGTTTTAGATGAGTTGAATAAAATATTATTAGAATATTATTTTTAATATTATTATTGTTTTGGAATTTGAAAAAGTTGAATTGTTTATTATATTTTGTGTGGGAATTTGGGAAAGTTGTAATGATGAGTTGAGGTGAGTTTCGAATCCAAACAAGGGTTAGTCTTTCAGATACTCTTCCAAGAAAAAAGATAATTTGTATCTTTGAGTAGTAAGGGCCTGATAGAATGAATGGACAGTGTACTTCCCCTTGTTTAGAGGATCCAGAGATCTTGTCTAAATCTCCCACTCTCACAGTAGTGGAGTACAGCAAATTATAGAAGTCTCTGAAAGCATCTACTTCCCAATCTTGTGATGCTCTGGTTTTCTTAGCCAGATCCACAGGTGCATGCATTATTTAACAATAACAATTAAAAATGGTTTGCCATGTCCTGCTAAGAAGTTCTTTTTTGCTTGCAGTTTGGTATTCTTCCTTTGTAAATGTGCTCTATGATAATGTGATTGAAACATGCTGTGTGCCTTTTTGTTTATTAAAAAAATGGAACTTATTTCAAGCTCTTTCTTGAATTAATCTGGGAGAGGTGTAATTATAAGGAATTTAGAGTTCAAACAGTCTAAGCCTGGATGTCCACAAGTACAATGTACAAGATATGTGGCTCCCTGTCGAGGTGTGCTTTGTGAAGCTGTGGCAACTGTGAACACAAGTGTTGCATTGGTAGGTCTTGTAAACTTGTGAACACAAGTATGCAAGATATTATTTTTGTTCTGTTTACCTTCTAAACCTGACTGATCAAATTTAAAGTGCATTTTATAGAAACTTTTAACTCAAATGAAACTGTTGAGGTTCTTTAGATCATATGCTAGTGCATTTTAGGCAGTTCAAGCCATCTAATGGAGCTGGATTCTTGCCATATATATGGCAATGATAAAATTTAGGCAGCATTGTATACTTCCTATGTACACGGGCTTCACTTATTTCATTCGTATCAATAAAATTTACATATAAAAAAATGATAATCCAGTTTAGACAATGCTGATCAAATGCCAGTTTGCTGACAGTCTTGGTCCAAATTTCACGTTCATTTGAAAAACTCACACTATCATTTTCAATTTGAATGTCCACATTCTATTGTCCTTATTCAAAATGGTATGATTACTTGTGTTCAGGATGTATTAATTTATTTGGAAAGAGCTTTTGGTGTTAGTTGCATAAGTCAAGGTGACAATGGCAACACAACACAACAGTCTGGGAACCTCGTTGCAAAATCTTCCTCTGTTCCTGCACCGGCTACAGATGCTTCTCATTCAGATTTAGCTGCTAGTGTGAATGCCTCAGAAAATACTTTATCGAGGACCTTATCAGAGGAGGCACTTGAATATGAAACTATGTTCTCAACACTAGATATCGGTGGACAAAATCGAGTGAGGCCTTCTGGTATTTCGTCTTCAAACGAGCTGTCAAGGCCAACTATTGATAGATCTTTGACCACAGTTGATCTGAAGCTTAAGTTGCAGCTTTATAAAGTTCGGTTTCTGCTTCTCACTAGGAACCTCAAGCAAGCAAAACGTGAAGTCAAGCATGTTATGAACATTGCACGTGGGAAAGATTCATCAACGGCTCTCCTCCTGAAGTCTCAGATTGAATCTGCACGTGGCAACCACCGTAAAGCCATTAAGCTGTTAGTGGCTTCAAGTAATCGGACTGACATGGCAATTTCAAGCATTTTCAACAACAATCTTGGGTGCATTTATTATCAGCTTGGGAAATACCACACATCATCAATATTTTTTTCGAAGGCACTGACTAATACTTCATCACTTCGGAAGGAAAAGCCGCTAAAGCTGTCAACTTTCTCCCAGGATAACTCTTTTCTTATAATATATAACTGCGGTATACAGTACTTGGCCTGTGGAAAACCAATTCTTGCCGCTCGCTGCTTCCAGAAGGCCAGTTTGGTGTTCTACAATCGACCTCTCTTATGGCTCCGACTTGCTGAATGCTGTCTGATGGCTTTAGAGAAGGGACTACTAAAAACTAGTCATGCTCCATCAGAAAGATCAGAGGTCAAAGTCCATGTTGTTGGCCAGGCAAAATGGAGGCAACTTGTTGTCGAAGATGGGATATCAAGAAACAGACATGTGGACTCTGTTTTAGGGGATACTTTTACTCTGACAAGTGATGGGCAACCAAAGCTTTCGATGTCGCTTGCTCAGCAGTGTCTGCACAATGCTCTGCACTTGCTGAACTCTTCGGAGTGGAACTATTCAAAATCTGATTTGCCCTCTAGTTCCTCCTTGGAGGAAAATGAATCAAGTGAAGCGGCTTCGTCTAAGAACTCAAACTACAAGAACTTAAACAACATTGATTCAAAAGCATTTACTGTAACAATAGGTGTAGGTCAGGCTAATGCAAATGGTGACGCCAAAGAACCAAAGGGAGGAACAAGTCAGGAGCTCATACAGAATTCTCTCTCCTATTATGAAGATATTCAGAGAAGAGAAAATCAGTTGATCAAGCAAGCTATTCTTGCTAACGTAGCCTATGTAGAGTTGGAACTGCAAAACCCCAAGAAGGCCCTGTTGACCGCTAGGTCTCTCTTGGAACTTACAGAATGTTCTAGAATTTACATCTTTCTTGGTCATTTGTATGCAGCGGAGGCCCTCTGCCTGTTAAATAGACCAAAGGAAGCTGCTGAGCATTTGTCGATTTATTTGTTTGGGGGAAGTAATTTTGATTTGCCATTCAGCGAAGAGGACTGGAAGCAATGGCAAGTGGAGAGAACCATCGATAGCGAAGAGTTAAATGGAGGATCAGTGACTACCATGAATTCTTTAGCTGAGGAGCCACAAGGTAGCCTCTTCCTAAAGCCGGAAGAGGCGCGTGCAGCACTCTATGCAAATTTTGCTGCGGTGTCTGCCATGCAAGGCGAACTTGAGCAGGCCCATCAATTTGCGACGCAAGCACTATCCATATTACCCAACAGTCGGGAAGCGACTCTGACTTTGATTTATGTGGATCTCAAGCTCGGTAAGTCAACAGAAGCTCTTGCCAAGTTAAAGCAGAGTAGTCGCGTCAGGTTCCTCCCCAGTGGCATAACATTGAATAAATCTTCTTGATTGTTGAGCCGAATGTCCAGCCCCCCATTCTCAGCATTAGATAGCGGGTAGATCAGCAATCCTTTCGAGGATATGTAACATATATATAGTTCAATTCAGGGAATAAAGTTTCCTCCTTTTTTTTTTTTTTTGCCCCTTATAATTTTTCACATCTAGAGTCCATTACTTGGGGTGGTGGCTGTGGCTGTGTTTTGGTTAGTGCGGATGCCCACCTTTCAGATTTGAGATGTAGTTTGATTGGGGTTATCGTGTTGTAGTGGCTAATCCAGTTGGTGTTCAAGAATAGAGAGAGAGATCATGTGCTCCTCGAGAAAGGAATTGACATTTTTCGATTTGAATTTGAATTCCCAAGTCATATTTTCATTTCAAAGGCTGTCTTTCTCTTATATGCAAAATTGTTGATATCCAGATGACTGTACCGTCGGTCGTCTATGCAAGCATGAGAGAAGGGGTGGATTTTTCTCAACAATCACCCTATTAATTGATTCTCATCCATCCATCCATCTTCACAAATTTTGGTTAGATTAAGGGGTACTGTCATCTTGAATGGCAATGGCGATTTTCAAATGTAATTGTGTGCATTCATTATTCCTTGGGATCGTTAATGAAAAAAACTTTTAAGATATCAATCGAATGCTGTACAACGTTCCCTGTGACGTAATTAAAGTAGTGTAAAATAATAATAATTAATAAAAATAATCCATGTTATTATTATCCCAATTAATTGAGAAAAGTCATAAAATTTCTTTCATATGAGATCATGAATGTGAAAAGTCCATATGGCTAATATAGTAAGAGGCAGCATTTCATATGGGCGTGAGGGCAGCTTTAATTTGCTTCATCAAAGTGGGCTAAACTAGATGGATTTTTATGGGTGATTTTTCTGTTCTAAAAAGTTTTTTTTAAAGAAAGTGATGTTTTTTTTTTGCTTCATCAAAGTGGCCTACTTCAAAATAACAATTTCTTTTTTTTTTTTTTAAATTATGTTGCAGTGCGTTTTGCGTTGCTGGCATGCATGATACCTAAGCCTTTGACCTCCTGATGGCATAGGGATGCATGGTAGCTGGGGTTGATCTGAGATTATTCAATCCCTCACAGTTGGGGATTGAATAATTTCCCTGGATTATAATTACCTTCAAAGTTCGTTTAGCAGGAAAAGCATTATTGTAGTGACTGAAGATTGGTCATATGGTACCAATGAACTTCTACCTCCGAGTAGGACTGTTAACCTGGGCCGGTCTGAAAAAACCCGACCCGACCCAGATAGCTTCCGTTGAATTGATTATCCAAATAGCTGATTATTTGTAGGAGTGTAATCGGTTCGGTTTGATCAATTTTAGACATATTTCAGAACTGAATCGGTATATACTGTTTTGAGATTTGAAGAACTATATTTTATATATAATTATATATTGTATATAAAAAGTATATATAATATAAAAAATCATATAAAAAATATTTTATACAATATAAAAAATTAAAAATATATATATAAACCAGTTCGGTCTGGTGTTAGCAAAAGAAAAATGAAAACCGGACCGATTTTAACTGGTTTTGAAAAAAATGGAACCGATATCAGACCTTTTTTTTTTCACCCCTAATTACCTGACATGAAAATGCTTTCGGTAAAATCGGGTTTTCCAACTCCATCAGGTCTTTTTTTTTTCCTTTTTTTTAATAATGAGAAAATTTTGATTAACATATTATCATTCTATACAAAAAATAAAAATCATTCTAACAAATTCTCTATAACTTCTTAATGGCACAAAGTCGACTCGAAGTGCACTTGTGAACCCATCAAAATGCATGATATTTTTAATTCTTGGAATTTTTTAATCTTGAATATGACGTCACGTAATGACTTCTGATTAATCTACATGTTTATTTTTACTCACATTAATCTTGTGTTGTTATAAAATATAAATGGGAGTTGGATGTAAATGAGGAAATTATTGTATTAATTACATCATTAATGTGATATAATTACATTATATCAACCGAAATGTTGCATCACAATGAAATAGAATAAACATCTATAATATACATTATATCAAAATTGAAATAAAAAAAATCAATTTTAATGTGGCACCACAATGTGGCGCCATGTGGTTATTAAAAAAAATAAAATTACAAACATAAAAGGGTAGAGTGAAGATAAGATTTTAGTCTTCATGTTTTTGTATTTTTAGGGATCATTTTATTTTGAATACATATTTTGAATTTTTTTTAATAAATCACGTGGCAACACATTGTGATGGCACATCAAGGGACAAAATGAATAATATAAATGAGGGGATATAGTAGCATTACCCTTTTACAATTATTTACAAAATTATATTTTAAATTAAATACAATTTTATAAAATAATTTATAAAAATAATTTTTCAATTTAAAATATAGTTATATAAAAAGTTTTACGGATATTATTACTCTAATATATACAAGAATGAAATATGATTACTCAAATGAGATCATTATTTTATTTTATTTTTTCTCTAAGAAAAACGTTAGGTTTATTAAATTCCTTGGGGGCAATGGAATAGTTGTCCAGTTTCAATAATATTTAAAAAGAAAAGAAAAAACTGCAGAAAATAAAATGAACAGGAGGTAAATAAAAGATGCGGAGATGTACTGGTCAACAAATAAACGATAGCCGTGTATGGCAAAGGGCCTACTTCAAAAAAAAAAAAATTATTTCTCATCATCAGTCACTATTTACTACTCCACATCCCATATTCTATGAAAAAAAATTATCAGTGTGGGATGAATAGTGACTAATGTATGACAAAACTCTAAAAAAAAATGAAAGTAGAAGAAGAATTGGAGGTGGCGGAGCCCCCAATCCTAGGGCCAAATTGTATTGCGGGTATCGGGGAATTACCCCCATACCAAACCATTTTAAACCGAACAAAATGGAAGTAGAAACATTTACCTATTTGTGTTTTGGGTCGGTTAATTCAGATCAGGTTGGGTCAAAAATTAGGATCAGGTCGGAAACACGACTTAAATGTTCAGCCCTACCTCCAAGAGAGAAAAAGAGAAGAAGATTAAGGAGAAACAAATTAATTTAATGTTGATCTTATTGTATCTCTAACAATTAGGAGCTGCATTATTTGCATGAGGATTAGAAGATATCTGAATTTATATCATTCTCAGCCTCAAA
The DNA here is from genome assembly GCA_029856935.1 of Cyclocarya paliurus. NCBI lineage: Eukaryota > Viridiplantae > Streptophyta > Magnoliopsida > Fagales > Juglandaceae > Cyclocarya > Cyclocarya paliurus. Next base: position 4,561,397 of record CM056946.1, on the reverse strand, counting down.
TTCAGAAGAAAGATAGAAATTATTGAACATCATTTACATGACCCAGATCAATACAACACCAAATAACTTGTGATTACAAAACAAAACAACCAGGCCCTATCACAGACACCACATGTTTCCATGAGATCAGAAGAGATCACAAACAAGGTTCGTGTGCCAATATATCTCCTACTGGCCCCTACTTATGTAATCTTTTGCATTTCTCATGTTTTTTTCTTTCCAGCAAACAATTATGGGGATAGGATTAGCTGGGGGTTCAAACCTCGTACATATCTCATCCTCGAGACATGACCAAAATGATCATCGGTAACAAATTAAGGCCGCAATCATGCATCTTTTTTTCAGTTTATATAAAGGCGAACGAAATTCATAATTAGACATTGTTGCCACAGAAAAGAAAGTATGAAGTGCAATTTTACGTGTCTATATGTATACAACTGATCTTATCATCAATATATATAATCTTTACCTATGATTGAGAATAACCCCCTTCTCCCTCTTTGAACAGTAAAACTCTCTCTCAATCTTCATAAAAAAAAAATCTTCCCAACCACATGGGATCAGGAGTCGGCTCCTCCCTCCTTTCCTCCTCTCTCTTTTCCACTAGATACTTGCGTTATTTTATATATACAAAACAACGGCGTCGTTTTATATATATAAAATAATATATATTATATCAGTCGGTTCACTGGTTTGACACGGTCCAAACCAGAATTGAATTGACCGATGTTGATTTCTAATATTTTCTATCGCGAGCCGACTGCTTCTCCACCGGTTTCTAGTTCCGGACTCTAGTGACCGGTTTCGTCGATTTCAATACACTCCAAATCATGATGTTTTACTCTATCTTCTAGTAGTATACGTATAAAACTATGTCAAATCCTTCTTGAACCATAACCTAGAATCCTATCTTCATTATTTAATTGAAACTTAACTGAAATGAATCAATCTATACTATTAGAGCTTGTTTGAAGAGTGAGATGAGAATTTGTGAATAGTAGTAATATAGTTTGTGAATGGTAGTGAGATAGTTTAAGTTGAATATTTTTTGAGTTTTGGGAAAGGAAAGATAAAAAGTTGAATAAAAAATATTATAAAATTAAAATATTGTAATAATATAGTTTTATAATATTATTTTTGTTCGAAAATTTAAAAAATTTGAAATTATTTTTTATTTTTTATTTGAAATTTTGAAAAAGTTGTAATTATTAGTTTTAAAAAATAGTAATGATTAGTTTAAAAATTTTGTATTTGACTTATGTTTGAGAATAAGATGTGATGAGATGAAATGAAATCATATGAGAATTTTGTGTCTCATCTAAGGCCTAAAACCTGCCCTTAGTACCCGCTCTCCAATCTCATTAGTTAATGATGCATGTAATTATGGTGATATTGGGTAATGCAGCTCTTTTATGCGGATCATTATTCTCTTAATCTCAATGATGAGGATGAGGCAACGAAGCTCTCCAATTTTTTTCAAGCTATAATCTACAATAGTGCATCCCATGGTCTTCTATGTGGTAGACAAAACAATGATCGACTTCATAACATTTTGGACCACTAGGGTAAGGTTTGGATAGTGAATTGAGATTAGATGAGTTGAGATGAAAGTTGAATAAAATATTGTTGGAATATTATTTTTTAATATTATTATTATTTTGAGATTTGAGATTTTGAATTGTTTATTATATATATTTTGTGTGAAAATTTGAAAATATTGTAATGATTAATTAATAATGAGATGAGATAAAATGAATTGAAATAAACTCTTAATCCAAACAGAACCTAAATCAACCATCTTAATGACAACCCATTTACCTCCATTTTCAAATTTTTTTTTTTCATTTTCATTTTTTCATTGCATGACTAATGCGGCATTGTAATGGGTTACCAGACAGTCTACACTGTTGGAACTCTCCACCCTCAACTCTTTTAATTAATGCAAATTTGCCTATAAATAAAATAACCTTTACCTAATTACTCAAAAAAATTACAAAAATGAAAAGAAGATATGAAGTGCTGCGCGAGCGCCCCTCATTTTCGACTGAACCCCTCCATAGTATATATTCTTTTTCTATGAATATGGGGCTAAAGATTCCCTGTCCTTAATGATGCATACTTATATGGTCCACAAATATTTTACCTAACTGTACAGATAATATTTATATATATATACACACATATATCTTGCCTTTTAATTTGGTTTATTGAAAAAAAAAATACATCGAGTACCGTGGTCAACAAATTAACTTCATGTATATATACTAGTTAATTCTCTATTGCCATCCCTCCAAAGTTCAAATTATAATAATTTTCATAGCCCACAAAAAATAGAAAATATTATTCCATACCCAAGAAATTTAAATAAACTATATTTTTCCTCTAATTTTTTTGAATATGTAATTTGTGGTTTTGCTAGATTTTTAAAATTCAATATCTACAAAGAAATTTAGAATATTGTATTTTTTGAAAAATTTTAAAACCGAACATATTATATATCTATTAAATTTTTATTTCACTCTTAGTTATATTTATAAGTTGATATGTTATAAGTTTGGTCGGCTGATCATCATGTCCTTCAATTAAGTAATATGCTAATAATAGACTTTTTTGTTTTTATCTTTTGGGGCCACCATGCAAGTGGGGGGCTGAGTTCTGGTCAAGAATTGGGGCCACCCATGCAGTAGTACCATATGGTAGTCATTGCGTGGTTGTTCTTAAAAAAAAAGTTATAATATTTTAGAAAGAAACTTTATTTTTAATTAAGGAAATTTTATTTAAAATTTATTAAAGAATTGCTTTTAACTAAAAACGAAAGTCGTTAATATCATCATGAATATCTAAGTCGAAGTAGTAATGATTGCTAACAATTATGGTGCTCCGCACATAGTTTGAATTGACTACGAAGCTTTTTCTAATCTCTCACTCACTTTTGGAAAAAAAAGAAAGGAAAAGGGGAAAGGGAAAGAGAAATTCGTGTGCGGATTTCTTAACGCCCATTGGAATCACAAAAGCATGAGGACTACCTCTCTTATCTCTCTCTCCAATTATATCATGTGTAGTGTTCTAGTACGGTGGGAAAAATCATCAGCTTGTGTGAAGAATATAGTCAGATAATCCCCACATTCTTATGGGAAGAATCCTTGCATGTCGCATGATATGATCGATCAATTAATGTATCTCTCTCTCTCTCTCTCTCGGGTGGGATTCTTATATATATATATAATGAATAAATTAAGAAATATGCAAGAAGCTATATATAAAACAAGCTAGGCCTGTAAGAATCCCATAAAAGATTTGAAATTAGACTCGAAAAGCATCTTTGATTGCTTCCTTGTCTAGCTAAGACAAAACAATTAAACATGCATGCAACAATCCCTTAATTAAAAAAACAAATGGTGGTGTACAATGTCGATCGCAAACATCCAGAATATAAATCAAGAAAAGGACAACATTTTCAGATAAAGAGAGATAAATGGGAAGCGGGGGGAGGAGGCCAGGGGATGTGGCTCGACATCCTCTCATGTCGATTCCATCAGTCCAACTATCAATCTAGCAACCTGCAATCCAGTACAACATGACGACATGGATCCAATGAGCAATTAATTTTTCCCCCAGCATAAAATCATTCAAATAAATAATATGTTCAAAGCTTAATTGTATATTTCTTTGAATAATAGCATATTCAAAGATAATTAAGAACTAATAGATAAGTTTAACTCTTGATAAAAGCCCTGCATAGAATAAAAAAATGGAATTAATGCTCTTTTTTTTTGGGTCTTTAGACTTAAAGACTCTATTAATTTTGGTTCGGATTATATATGACGTGCTTTCTCTTGAATCTTTGCTACTGAGTGGACGAATGACCCTCTGTTTTTTTTAACACTCCTAAGATTTTACGCCCTCATAGCAAAAAAAAAAAACAAAACATTACCAATGTTTTCGAGAGCAAAATGCAGTATTATCGCTCCCGACAAGCTTATACCATAAGCTTGCTGATAGGCAAATTAGGTTAACATCATCTTCAAATGCGAAATATAAAGATGAATATATATATATATATAAGAGTTAGGGTTTCGAGAGGAGATGAGGAGCTGCACTTAACTCGTTTCTAGAGAGAGCAGGTGTAACCAGGAGGAGGTGTCTTCCCGCAAGTTACAAGGAGCTGGAGAGCAAGTGGTACATAGATGTTAAGGTTGAGAAGCTTGAGCTTGAGAGTGGTGCACAAGCAAACCGCAGCCTCAAGCTCAACAAGCCCTTGCAGCACCGGGCAGCACTCGTTCACCACCGGATCTCCAAGCCCAATGTGCACCAACCCACCAAGAAGATCCACACAAGCACCCAGTTTCAACGTGTCAATGGGGCATGTTTCCTTGGCTGCTGGCGGCGGCGGGCACGGCTTTCCACTTGGTGTCTTCGGAGTTCCGGGTGGGTTCAGAATTGGAGGGAGTGTAACTGGAGGGAGAGTAACTGGGGGAAGAGGTTTTACTATCGGGGGTAGAGTCACAGGGGGAAGAGTCACCGGTGGTTTTACTGTCGGGGGTAGAGTCACAGGGGGAAGAGTCCCCGGTGGTGTTACTATCGGGGGAAGAGTCACGGGGGGAAGAGTCACTGGTGGTTTCACTATCGGAGGTAGAGTCACGGGGGGAAGAGTCACTGGTGGTTTTACAATCGGGGGTAGAGTCACTGGTGGTTTTACAGTCGGGGGTAGAGTCACCGGCGGCCGGGTAATTGGGGGCTTGACAATGGGGCCTTTAGAAGGTTTGTGTGGCTTGTGCGGCTTGTGCGGCTTGTGCTTTGTAGGGGTCTTTCCACAGGATCCACAGCCAAGAATGGGGGTGGCCGAGGAGATGAAGAGCATGCAAATGAGGAAGAGAGCATTAATCTTAGAGGATTCCATCTTCTTGGGTGTGTCTCTCTTTGGAAGAAAGAGAGAGAGAGAGAGGAGGCCGCGACTGATATAGAGAATGGTAAAGTATTTGAACAGAGTAGAGGGTATTATATAGGAATATATAGCGACGGGAGCAATAAAACAAGAAACCCAAAGAAGCAGATCACGTGAACATGGGGCTAGCTAGTCTCGAAAAGGCAGCTGACAAACTTTGCTAGTTTTTTTTTTTTTAGAAGGACAAACTTTGCTAGTTGGCAATACCATACAGATGCAAGTATCCATATCAATTTCATGTTCATGTGCTAGCTAGCTAGATATTATTAGTACTGCTTTCCAACGTTGACAGTGTTGGTTTCTAATGGAATATTAATGCTATATCTAATTGGTAGCTAGGGATCATAAGCAAGTTTTAAAAAACTTGCCAATCTTCTTGACACACCAAGTCTTTAATTTTTTAGTTCAAACAATTTTTCTCCATCTCAAAATGATATGGATATAGTCATTTTTTTTCATATAGTTTGGAATTGTTTCGATTACTATCACTACAACAAAAATTCATTTTTGTTTGGGATGAAATGAAAATCGTCCCAAAAAATGAGATGTCGGATGAAATTCAAATTTTGTTTCTAAAAAACGACGGAAGGTGTTTACTGTTTATAGGGATGAAAAATTTTGTCTCTAAAAAAATAATTGTTTGAACATCGATAAAAAAACGTTCGAATAAAATAAAAAAAATATTTGAATGGATATTATATATGGTCGAACGAGACTTTGGCACATTAATTGACAAAATTTAGTGGGACATTGATTTACTGTTTGAACAACATACAACAACGTTCAACGTCAAAGTTAATTAATATTCAAACAAATATTATGTATCATTGAATAGGAAATTGGTAGGTTAAGTCAATAAATTTAGTGAGACATTGACTTACCGTTTAAACAGATTATGATACCATTCTAACGAATGTGTTAATTAATGTTCGAAGGTAAAATAAAGAGTTTGAATGGAGATTTATTGCAAAAATCTCTAAAGGGAATATTCAAGAAACGTTTGAACATGATATATTATGTTCGAATAGTTACATATTTTTTATAATTATTAATGACAACAAAATACCTTACTTAATTATGGATAAATATTTAATTTATATAAAAATTAGCAATTAAATAATAGGAATAATAGGAATCAATAATTAATTTAGAAAAGACAAAAATGATTTAAATCAAAATTAATTTACAAAATACCAAATATTGTCCATACTAAAAAAAAAAGAAATGTAAATAAAAGATATAAACTACTAAGATCCCAACTCTCTACACACATCCTCGACTGCAATTAGGCGTGTCTCTAGCTGTGTTAGTCGAGTATTGATCGTGAGCTGAGTCGCAAACATGACATCAATCTTTTTACGTAAGATGCTAGCATTAATCTTTATGTGTAAGTTAGAGATGCTAGCATTATTCTCTGTACGTAAGTTAGACATGGCAGTATGGATCTCCGTACGCATTGCATTGATCACCGTTGATGTCTATTCACTGATCTCTGCACACACTATAAATGTCATCTCCTCACAAGTAGTTGTGTGTGATGTCTTGGCCTGCGTGGAAGTCTCACCCGCCGATACTCCACGATCTCCCGGGTGTGAATCTCTTTGAGTATCGACTAGGTCTGGAATAGGATCATGAAGATGAAGTCTCGAGTGTCCCTTACTTTGTGATAGGGTGGAGGATTTGATTGGTCCCATTGGCTCCCGAAAATGCTCAACAATATCTGGCAGGACCCCGACATGTAGCAGAAATCATGTGATCAGGATCTCAAATGGAAATATATTCGTCGTAATGTACTGGGCCTTTGATCGAATTCTATTGAATATATAACCCAGTACTAGGTCGATAGGAACGCCATGAGTGATGCGTATCATAAACTTCGCTCAATCCATGCTAACCTCTGTCTTGTGCTGCCAAAGATCAATGTTGTTAGTAATGATCAAATTCATGATCTTGAAGAAACTAGATAGATATGCCTGTTTGATTCTCTTCGTCCCATCATAGGGAGGAGAATCTGGATCAACAATCAATTGCCTCACCTCATGATCAAAGAGGCCATTGAGTTCATTTGTATAAGATCCCTCGTCCTCAGTCGTCTCCCCATCATCTGAAGTTGGAGACTTTCTGGGAACCACGTTCCGATATAGAGTGCGAATCGAGGAATATCAATAAAATCAGCAAGTCTGTCTGCTAAAAATATAATTGAAGCTCCTCAGATAGAGATTGTGTATGCCCTTTCGTCATCTGGGCTGATACTACCGAGCTCTTTATAGAACTCAGAGGCGATGTCAATATAAGAAACGAGGTCTCATGCTTCGTCTTTCTGGTCGAAGATTGGTGTCCAACCACGATCATTAAAGGCTGATGTCAAGGAATGACCCTTCCAGATAAGAGTAAAAAAGTCAGAAATCTTTACCTGATGCTTTAATAAAATAGTCATCTCTTGAACTATTTCAATGAAAGGTTGCCCTGGTCTGCCACGCTTACGTCCACTATAAGACATTATCAATATGAAATTTAAAAAATAAAATATACATGCAATATTAGTTATAAAATATACTATATGAATATTCACAAAATTATATACTAAAATAATGAGAAATTTTTTTCTGTTATACCGTTCGATCGAATACCTAACCGTTTGAATGTTATAATTTTTACATCACCGTTCAAATTTTTGATTGATTATTATGAGGGCGACGATGACGTTCAAAAGCTTCCCTCGATACCTTGTATGTATAGATCCGTTTGACTGATATACGTTCGAACAATTTTAAGACTATCCTACCGTTCGAACCATAGTATATATCGTTCGAACTGTGTTTATTTCAAGTTTAGTAAATTAATTAATTAATTAATTTTTTATATTTAATAGATTATAGACTATATGATATTATATGTATGATATATCATATAGTGATTTCATATATAAATACTATAATGTATAGTATTAGTATATGCTAATTATAATATCATATATCATATAATATATACCATATTATAATATATCATATATCACTATAATATAGTACTATATATATTATAGTACTATGTAGTACATGTAATATCACTATACTATAGTATCATTGATACATTGATAGATATCGATATATATATACTATATCTATATATCACTATATGGTATGTAGTATATGCTTGTATATAATACTATAAATGCACTATATAACTTGTTATACACTTGTTATATATAATACTATAACTTATAATACTATAACTTGTTAGTATACTATGCTATAACTTATAATACTATACTATAACTTGTTAATATACTATAACTTAATTAATATACTATACTATACTATATTATATTATACTAAACTATACAATACTATCATATAATAATATACTAAACTAATACTTTTTTTTTTTTATGACAAATATACTAAACTAGTACTAATACTATTCTAATAGTGTACTATATAGTATGATAGTGTATATATTATAATATATATGATAGTATATTATAGTATATATACTATCATATATACATATGATCATATAATTTTGCTTATAATATTAATATTATAATATATGATAGTATATACGATCATATATATATAATATATATTATAGTATTATACTATACTAGTATTAATATAGTATTTATAATATATACTCATAAAATATATTATGAGTATATGATATATATATATTATGACGTTTCATCGTTCGAACAGTAGTACCTTATGTTCGAACATAATAGGAACATTTGAACATTTTTTTAGTGGTGAGTCACGTTCGAACGGTGGCTAGGGTTTTTGGCGACTGCTAAAATGGTTGTTGGAATTTCTCTCGTCAATCCTTGAACATCGGATTAAAGTTTGAATAGTGTTACAAAATTTTTTTTAGTTGGAAAAATTGCACGCTAAGAAAATTTTTACGTTCGAACGTAAGTGTGAGGTGTTCGAACAGTATAGATTTTAAAAGGTCATGCGGATAATGACTTTTTTCGCTGTAATAAGTGTTGTTTTGATTGGAACGACGACATTCCAATTCAAGGAACTTGTTACAATGATATTTTGTCGCTGTCATAAGTTCAAAAATACTAAGTTTGGGTGAAATATCGCATATCACTTCTAGCGCCGCACACTCTTCATTTCAAATTCTTCTTCGAATTCAAAAGAGTGCTGTTGTATTTGAGTGGCTTTTTTCATCAAAAATTCAGAGAGAAAGGTACTCACGCTTGGGTTTAAAGAGGAACAAAGAGTAAGAAAGATAGAAATAGAGTGAGTAAGATTGATGGAGAGTTTTGAAAAAGGATTTCACACGAAGAGTTCAGTTTTGGTAAATATCTATGCACCTTAACTCATGTTCTTTATTATAAATTTTAGATGTTTACTAATTTTATTGTAACGCCTAAATGGTATGTAGGTTTTTTGTGTTTATTGGATTGTTTGTAATTGCATTGAAGGAAAAATCTCTTATTTCTACTCATTATAATCTATATCTATGTTTGTCCATGATACATGACTTGTGTTTGTGAATAATCAATAGGTTGTTTTGCGTTTGTTCGTATATGTCAATTTGTTTTGCGTTCGAGTCTGAAAATTGGATTGAAACCGTTTGAATCGTATCTATTACCATTTGAACAAATCTATGTTACATTCAAACTGTATATGTTACATTTGAATGGAAATTCTGCGCTCGAACGTATATAGAATACGTTAGAACGTGCATTTCCACAATAGATTACGAGAACTCTAATTAAATTACTAATTAAATTCCAAAAATGTATTTTAAATTATCACACAATAGAACATCATAATAATAAACATAATGAGAGTATAATTAATACTTAAAAACATAATGCAATAAGAGGTTATCATAATAGACATAATAAACTATAATTAATACTTAAAAACATGCACCCATGTGAATAAATATACTAATAAAAAATATTTGGTCAAAAGTAGTTATCATAAATAACACAATAGAATAACAAAATAATAAACTATAATTAATACTTAAAAAACATGCACCCAAGTGAATAAATATACTAATAGCACAATTGATTATATTTAAGAAAATCATATAAGGCAATTAAATCATATAGCAAAAAAAGAATACTTTAATTCTATAATTATCTGTTGTTTGATGTATTCTTGTAACCTAAATTGTTGTTGTGCATTACATGATAGTAATTGTATGTTGCATCGAATTAAATCTTAGACCCGTTCAAGAGTTATCAATTCTATTGAATGGTTGATTGATAACTCTTGAATTGTCCGAAGTGGACAGTTTGTGAATGTAAGATCATTTTCGTAAACTATTCAACTGCATTTATTCGCGCCCAACATTATGATTTTTGGTAAAGTCATCCATTGTTGTTCTTCGGATATGCAGTTTAGGTGATGGTGTATCAACATTTTACTCGTTTCAATTAAGGTCATAAAATAGACATATTACATCATTTCTAACCATCATTTACTTCGTTTCTACAATGAATATTATATTTTATAAAGTTAACAGTACAATCTCATCAAGGTCGAGAAACTACTAGAGGCGTAATATTGGAAAAATATCGTAAATTGAGTAAAATTAAGGTTAACATTCCTGACGAACATATCGGGGGTAAAGAACAACTAGCAACTTGGCTTGCATCGCATGTGGGTGCCCTTACATGAACTTATGCACTTTTGGCTATGAATTCATGGCAGAAAGTCTCCCAAAATATGAAAGAGTTTATCAAAAAGTGTTATTTAGTAATATTTAAATAATTGATTTATATTAATATTATTTAATAGGTATATAAAATTTAGAATATTCTCGGTGATAATATCTTTGTGTATATATTTTTTCAAGGATAACTTCGAACTAAATTTTGGTTAGAGAGAGGAGCGTAAGACTGTCGATGAGCTTATATGTAATGCATTTCGTAAAGATAAGACAAAGTGTCATGAGCATTATAATAAGTTCAAGAAAAAGGAAGATGTACGCCAACATCCTTTTCAGGATGTCCGACATTCCGATTGGAAAAAATTTTATGACATGTTTGAGGATCCATCATATAAGGCAAATTAAATGAATTTTTTTACGTGGTCCTATTTATAATTTTCGCTTATTAATATTTACAAATTCTATGCAGCAGTGAAGTTTTATAAAGAAAACAAATAAATTGAAATTGAAGATTCATCATAATGCAGATTCAAGATCTTTCCATCACCTTTATAAGAAATTGGTAATGCAATTTTATTTTATATAGTTTGTTATTTGAACGTATTCTAATGACTTTATATCTCAACAAATGTCTCTTGTAGTAAGAGTCAGGTACCAATTATGATCTGATAAAATTATATACTACATCACATATTGATCGTAATGAAGAGTGGATTTATCCCGATACTCATGAAAATTATGTAAGTATTATAATCTGTTTCAATGAAACAGATTTTAATATTCGTGATGATATTAATTATTTCTCTTATGTGTAGGATAAAATGGTTGCCCTACGTGCTAAATCTGCGCCAGATCAAAATTTCTTAATAAGTGATATTGAAATTTTTATACAAGTTCTAGGTCAAAGTTCAGGATATTTGAGGTTTGGATCGTTATGTAAAGCCTTGTAGCTCTTCCTCATTGTCCAAGTTTGCCTCTTAACACCTCTATAAAGTTAGAGAAAGCAAATTTTAAGATCGAAGAATTGACTACATTGCAATGCATGAGTTAAAGGCTCAGCTGGTGAAATAAGCAGACATGAAGATGCGCATGAAACAATAAATAACAACAAGAAGAGTTCAGGAGAGAGGTGCAACTCCAAATGTAGATGTTAATTCAACAGTTTAGGCCTCCAAACAACTGATTTACATTACATTATATGTACAGATTTTAGGATCTATTTCTATACGAAGGACACTAGTACTATTGTTATATTTATTTAGTTCGCACTTATTAGACTATTTTTATGGATATTGATCAAATTGTAATGTATTTTTTTCAAATATTATGTATATTTATTTGGTTTTTCATTATTGAGTAAAATAAAATAGTTACCGTTCGAATGACCAAAAACTATTTGAAAAAAATAAGTAAAACCATTCAAACATTGATACAAAATATTCGAATGTATTTGGTATTAAACGTTTGAATAGTACTTTATTAAGCCGTTCAAACGAAATCATCGAACATGATATATACGTTTGAACGTCATCTCATAAAAAATCGTTTGATTCTATCATGGTCCAATCGAATGTCTTACTCAATACCTTCAAACATATTTTACTGTTTGACCATTAAATTATTTATTCGAACATTTCCTCATATGCCTATTTGGTCGAACGGACTGCTATCGATCGACCACTCATGAATGACGTGTTTGAACATATTTAGCATTCGAACATCAAGTTTGTACCGTTCGAACGTGATTCTGAGATGAAATTCAATCATCCCAAAAAAGTATTCCGTTCGAATGCGATCAAACGGCTTTGCTCAAGTTCATCCCAAAAGATATTTTTGGGGTGAAATTGATATTTGCTTTCTAAAAATCTTTTAGGGCAGTGTTATTGGAACGACCTTGGGACATTTTTTTCATCCCAAAAAATATTTTGGGACGAAATCACAGTTTTTTGAGACAAAAATTTTTGTCCCAAAAAACCACTTCCGTTGTAGTGGATCTGATCATCAGAAACTAATATATATTCTAAACATATATAACAGCTTTTTATGTATGTCATGTTGTCAAATTTATTCAATAACGTAGCTAGCTTGTGATGATAGATAGAAGTACTCATATATGAAGATCAATATATATATATAACATCAAATTAGTACGTACATGCCGCTTTCTCGATTTCCTAGCCTTTTACCTGCAGAAGTAGTAGATCATCAGAAACGAAGGGTAAATGCTCGTATGTCTGTTTCAATAATATACTGCATGGGAGTCATTCTGTATATATATACCTTAATTTAGTATATTCTTACGGCGTTCGACTGATATATGCGAAGCAACGCAGTGCATGATGACCGATTTACATGAAATTAAAATATATCTTAGCTAGGTTCAATATTTCTTGGCAAGTAGAACTATGCTTAGCGGGTGTTGAATTTGTTTAGATATTTATTCCCGTGCAGCTCATGCATCTTTCCCTTCCAGTGTATGATCATCGCCTTTTTTGTTTTTATAAAGAATTAACTTCACGAAAGTACCGAAGTTTGCAGTAGTACTCTTGTTGCGTTGTCTTCATCATATATACTGCATTCTAATTAAATCAATCTTGTTGGATAATTTTCTCCCTCAATTGGTAAAGTTACATAAAAAGTACTGGACATTGACAGAGACAAATCAAATTATGGGATCCTGAGATTTACAACTAGCTAGCTAGTTTAGCTGGTATGTGTATATATATATATATATATATGTAGTACCCTTCTTTGTGCCATATATGTAGAAATATCATGTGTCAAACTTGATACAGTTTATAATTTATGACATTTGAACGCTTATAAATTAATTATCTAGCTTGTTAAACTTATCTTAAATTGGTTGGAGATGTCAATCTCATATATGGATATATATCGATCGATGTCTTGTATCATTGGATGTAGATCATTTAATTTTAGTTTGTGTTGACCCACAACCAGCCATCGATTGTCAATAATAGATGGTTGTGCGCGACACATGATGAGAGATTTCATCTCTTATTTTGATTGCTTATAATGCATATCTTTTGTTTGAAGGCGCCTGACCTGCAAATTATGCATGGAAAAAGGTATCGGCCTGATCTTAGAACAGATCATGGTTTATATATGATCAAGATTTCCAAACAAGATATATGGTAACTATGCAAACAATATGTTAACAGATCATAGTGGCAGACGTTGATCTTGAACTGGGGAAACCGTACAGCTATGCAAGCATGTGCAATGGTGGGGTTAGAGGAAGAGAGAGAAAGAAGAAAAGGAACATACAGTGAGAAACCGTATGGAATGTGGGGGAGAAAGTGTCATGGTCATGGGTCTGGAAGTTCGTCCGTGAGTGAGTGAAGAGGCTGGAAGTTTTGTAAGGTTGTGGAATCCGTGATTCTGCATTGCTATCTAGCTAGCTCACCTTGATGTGATCGGTCTCCTTGCTTGCTTTAACCCTCTCTTGCATCAATTTCTACTCTCATGATCAGGTATCAAATTATTGTTCTTTCCCTTAAAAAAGACGCAGTACTACTACTGTACGTATCTGTATGTAAGAAATTATAAACTTACCCAAAATCAACCACTTGTCACTGGTCCCAGTACTACTAGTACTACTAGAAGCTGGGCAAATATATCATATTATATGCTATATAAGATCAATGTGTTTTCATTTTCATTTCTTTAGGTTAAGTTAAGGAGCAAGTTAAAAAGCTAGGGTACAAGATTAACACATGCATGCCTCACATGCCATTGATCTCTAGCATGTACGTACGTACATGCCGCCACATGCATTAAAACAATTTCAGAACATCTCTGGACAGTATCACAGCTAGCTGCTGGACAGCAACCAGTAAACACATGCAACGCGCAGAATATAGCAGCAACAAGCGGGATTAAATTATAAATAAAAGAACTTCATTTTCACCCAAAAATTAAAAGAGAGAGAATAATGAAAGTTATCATTGTCCTGCCAACTGCCAAGAGATGCATCATACTGCATGCATGTGGTTGAAAAATGATGTGTATATATATATAATTAAGATGCGAATCGATCGATATATTTACCCTTTGCATGGCAGGCATTATATATATATATATATATATATATATGGAGGACGTTTCAAGCAGGGATCGATGGAGTTAATTCATTGCGGCCATTAGTCATGGCCAATGAGTAATTACCGACAAAATTCATCAATGTCTACTACTGACATGTATGGCCGTCTTAAATCCACGCCACTATCTCTTGATCTTGATTTCTTACTAAACAACAAGAAAGCTCACTCAGATCACGTGCCACTAACTTCTCAGCACCATTAATATTTCACCCATGCACGAACATTGAGCACGTAGTAGTTCTCTTGTATATATGTGATGACTAATGTGTCAACAATTTGTATTTAGAAAGATAAAGTTGTAATTTTTATATGGCTTGTATCTAATGGTCAAAGAAGTGACCACGTGCCTCTCCTTTATCTTGTTAATTCTGATTCATCCGAAGGTTATTATATGGCCACGTGTTTGAATTAGATGAATTAAGTTAAATCAAATGAGCCGGCCATATAAAAGGCCATGCGATGACTACTATACAAAGAGAGAGAGAGAGAGAGAAGGGAACGATATCTGATTCATTTTTGAGAAAGAGACTTCGAGAGACTAAGGTTAGGTTTATGAGAGAAACTTGTACATCCGAGAAATTGAGAGAGTTAAGGTCATTTCTGGTGACTTGAATCTTGTAACCAGTACCTCTATTGTGATTTGAAGCTTGAATAAGATGATCTCTGGCCAGTTCCCCTGTGGACGTAGATCCGAAAGGATCGAACCATGTTAAATCCTTGTGTTCTTGGTATTTTCGTTCTATTCTCTTATTTGCTATCTGATTGTGTTTTTCTGTTTATGATTTCTTGAATTAATCTTGATATTTGTTGCATTATTTAGTGTTTGTGCCGAAACCCTAAATTTACAACAAGTGGTATCTAGAGCCTAGGTCGAGATGGGTTCTACTAAGTTTGAGGTGGAGAAATTTACAGGAAAAAATAATTTTGGTCTCTGGCGTATTAAAATGAGGGCTCTGTTGGTGCAGCATGGTCTCCACGATGCACTTTTTGGAGACAAGAAGTTGTCTAAGGGGTCCTCAGAGGAACAATTAAGTTCCTCCACCACTGAGAAGGTTAAGCCCGAGATATTACAGAAGGCACATAGTGCCATTATTCTTTCCTTAAGGGATAAGGTCTTACGGGAGGTAACCAATGAAGTTCAGCTGCAGGGATTTGGTCAAAGGTAGAAACTCTCTACATGATCAAATCTCTGGCCAATCGTCTTCATAAGAGGACAAAGCTATATACATTTAAAATGACCCCGGGGGTGTCTATTGAAGATCATTTGGATGAGTTTAACAAGACCATCCTAGATCTTGCTAACATAGACCTCACAATAGAGGATGAGGATCAGGTTCTACTGTTATTGAGTTCCCTTGACAGCTCATATGCTAACCTAAAAGAAACAATTATGTATGGTAGAGAAAGTTTTTTATTAGATGAGGTGCAGTCTATATTGCATGCAAGGGAATTTCAGAATAATTTTGAAGCTAAACCTTAGACTGGTGAAGGGTTAGTGGCTAGGGAAAGATCTGAGAAACTTGATTATAAAGAAAAGAAAAATAAGGATAGATCAAAATCAAAAGGAAAACAATTAAAGTGTTTCCTCTGTCACAAAGAGGGACATTTCAAGAAAGATTGTCCAGAAAAAAAAACAAGAGAGGGGGATAAGTTTAAACATGAGGGAAATGTATTTGTTGCATCTGAAGGCTATGAGAGTGTTGAGGTACTTTGTATCTTAGAGACTGAATCTAGTAGTGAATGGATTTTAGATTCAGGATGTTCTTTTCATATGTGCCCTTGTAAATCTTGATTTGAAACTTTCTCTGATTTTGATGGTGGATATGTTATGCTTGGTAATAATAAATCTTGCAAAGTTCTTGAAATTGGTACAATCAGATTAAAACTGCATTGATGATGTGGAAAGGATACTAAAAGATGTAAGATACATACCTGATCTTAAGAGGAATTTAATCTCTCTTGGAATGCTTGATAAATCTGGTTGCACATTTAAGTCTGAGTCAGAAGTCCTAAAGGTTGCTAAAAGGTCCTTAATAGTAATGAAAGGGGAAATAAAAATGGTCTTTATACCCTTGTAGGTCAGACTGCTATAGGACATACTTGTGCTTTCCAGAAACTGTTGGACAATGATACTGTACTCTGGCACAAAAGACTAGAGGATGTTAGCTATAAAGGCTTAAAGGAACTCCAAAAACAGGGGTTATTTGGTGACAAAGACCTAGGAGACCTTCCCTTTTGTGAAGATTGTATACTAGGCAAGTTCACTAGAGTTAGCTTCAAACCCAGTACATAACTTACTAAACAAAATTTGGACTATGTCCATTCTGATTTGTGGGGGCCTGCAAGGGTTAGTTCTCATGGTGGGGTGAATTACTTCCTATCCATTATTGATGACTATTCTAGGAAGGTTTGGCTTTATATCCTTAAATAGAAAAGTGACACCTTTAACAAGTTTAAGGAATGGAAAGCCTTGGTTGAAAATCAAGTCGTGATGAAGGTTAAAAAGTTTAGGACAGACAATGGACTTGAGTACTTATCAAATGAGTTTAATAACAATTTCCAAAAGGAGGTTATTGCAAGGCATAGGACAGTGAGGGAAACACCCCAATAGAATGACCTAGCTGAAAGAATGAATAGAACATTTCTTGAGAGAGTTAGGTGCATGTTGTCCAGTGCCAAATTACCTAAAACTTTTTGGGTGGAAGCAGTTAGTACTGCTGTGTATTTCATAAATAGGAGCCCATCTACTGCCATTAATTGTAAAACTCCTTAGGAATTATGGACTGGAAAACCCTCAGACTATAGTAATCTGAGGGCATTTGGTTGTGTTGATTATGTACACAGTAAAATTGACAAATTGGAACTTAGGGTAGTAAAATGCATTTTTGTTGGGTATCCTGAAGGAGTAAAAGGTTATAAACTTTGGATAGAGAAATCTGGAAAATAAAAGTGTATAATAAGTAGGGATGTGACCTTTAATGAGTCACAAATGGTCAGATCTCAACTAGACATAGTTGAGACATAACCTGTCACTGTCTCAGATAAGGTCCAGATTGAAGTGGAGTCTTTGGACTCACTGCCTTAAGTAACAATCACACAGTCTGGAGATAATTCTAAGTCTAGTTTAGAAAGTGACCAAGGGAAAACTACTGACTCATATAACCTTGTAAGAGATAGGTCAAGAAGGGTTATAAGACCTCCATTGAGATTTGCACAGGCTGATATTACAGCCTATACCCTCTCTGTAGCACAAGACATTGAAGACCCTGAATCAATGTCTTATAAAGAAGCAATGTGTGGCAAAAAATCTAGTAATTGGCTTCTTGCAATGCAAGAAGAGATGAAATCTTTTCATAAGAATAAGACTTGGAAAATAGTGTTAAAACTTGACAAGGTTAAAATCATAGGGTCTAAATGGATATTTAAGAAAAAGGAGGGTATAACTGGGGTGGAAAAACCTAGGTACAAAGTTAGGTTAGTGGCAAAGGGGTTTACACATAGGGAATGTATAGATTTCAATGAAATTTTCTCCATGTAGTAAAACACAGTTCTATTAGATTGTTGTTAGCTTACACTGCTTATCATGATTTGTTTTTAGAACATTTGGATGTTAAAACTGCTTTTCTACATGATGAATTAGAAGAAACACTGTACGCACAACCTCCTGAAGGTTTTGTAAATGAATCCAATAAAAACTATGTGTGTTTGTTGAAAATATTTGTATGGATTAAAACAATCCCTAAGACAGTGGTATAAAAGATTTGACACACATATGGTTGAAAATGGTTCTAAAAGATGCAATTATGATAGTTGTGTATGCTTTAAAATTTCTGATGATGTCATTGTTTACCTTCTGTTATATGTGGATGATATGCTCATTGCTTGTAAAGATAAATGTCAAATTGAGCATGTAAAAGAAATTCTAAAATTTGTTTTTGAAATGAAAGATCTTGGACCTGCTAAAAAAATCTTAGATATGGAGATAATTAGAGACAGAAAAAGGAAATTACTCTATTTATCATAAAAAATATTCCTACAGAGGGTACTTAAAAGATTTAGTATGGACTTAGCAAAATCTGTAAGTACCCCCATTGGACAACATTTTAAATTTTCTGTTAATCAGTTCCCTAAAACTGATGATGAGAAGGAATTTATGGTAAAAATACCATATGCAAGTATGGTAGGTAGTATCATGTATGCAATGGTCTGTACAAGACCAGACCTTACCTATGCTGTTAGTCTAGTTAGTAGGTTCATGGGAAACCCCACTGGCAAGCACTGAAGTGGGTGTTTCAGTACTTAACAGGCTCCTCAGGCTCAGGGCTAAGTTTTGGTGGCAATGTGTCAAGTGGTCAAGAAATCTGTGGGTTTGTAGATTCTGATTTTGCTGGAAACTTGGACACCAGGAAGACCCTGACTGGCTACATATTCATTGCTTTTGGTAGTGCTGTGAGTTGGAAATCTAATTTACAATCAGTTGTAGCTTTGTCTACAACTGAGGTTGAATATATAGCCATGGCAAAGGCTATAAAGAAGGCTTTATGGTTGAGAGGTATAACAAATGAACTAGGTTTATTTGAGGGTAATATCACAATCTACTGTGATAATCAAAGTACTATATATCTCACTAAAAATAAAGTTTTTCATGAAAGATTAAAACACGTTGACATTAGACTTCATTTTGTAAAATATGTGGTTGCAGGTGGTACTGTCAAAGTGGAGAAGGTGCCAGGAAGACCCTGACTGGCTATGTATTCATTGCTTTTGGTGGTGTTGTGAGTTGGAAATCTAATTTACAATCAGTTGTAGCTTTGTCTACAACTGAGGTTGAATATGTAGCCATGACAGAGGCTATAAAGGAGGCTTTATGGTTGAGAGGTATAACAAATGAATTAGGTTTATTTGAGGGTAATATCACAGTCTACTGTGATAATCAAAGTACTATATATCTCACTAAAAATAAAGTTTTTTCATGAAAGATCAAAACACATTAACATTAGACTTCATTTTGTAAGAGATGTGGTTATAGGTGGTACTGTCAAAGTGGAGAAGGTGCCAACTGAAGAAAACCCAGCAGACATGATAACCAAACCATTGCCAAGATCAAAGTTCAGGCATTGTCTAGACTTGATCAAAATGGAGGAGGGCTGACCGAGGAATAAAAGGTGGGAACTAGCCAGAGATGGGGAACCTTGAAGTCAAATTGATGACAATGTGGAGATTGATGACTAATGTTGATGACAAGGTGGAAATTGATGACTAATGTGTCAACAATTTGTATTTAGAAGGATAAAGTTGTAATTTTATATGGCTTGTATCTAATGGTCAAAGAAGTGACCACGTGCCTCTCCTTTATCTTGTTAATTCTTATTCATCCAAAGGTTATTAAATGGCCATGTGTTTGAATCAGGTGAATTAGGTTAAATCAAATGAGTCGGCCATATAAAAGGCCATGCGATGGCTACTGTAGAGAGAGAGAGAGAGAGAAGGGAACGATATCTAATACATTTTTTAGAAAGAGACTTCGAGAGACTAGGGTTAGGTTTATGAGAGAAACTTGTACATCCGAGAGATTGAGAGAGTTAAGGTCATTTCTGGTGGCCTGAATCTTGTAACTGGTACCTTTGTTGTGATTCGAAGCTTGAATAAGATGATCTCTGGCCAGTTCCCCCTGTGAATGTAGATCTGAAAGGATCGAACCACGTTAAATCCTTGTGTTCTTGATATTTTCGTTCTATTCTCTTATTTGCTATCTGGTTGTGTTTTTTTGTTTATGATTTCTTGAATCAATCTTGGTATTTATTGCGTTATTTGGTGTTTTTGCCAAAACCCTAAATTAACAACAATATATATTGAGTTACTTGTAAATTAATGTTTCCAATCAATATGCATGCTTTAGTTTTTGGCTTTTGCATGGACTCATATCTAGTATGAAATTTTTATTGTTAAGTATAGTTATGATTTTTTCAGCAAATCTATCTCTTTAGCAAATAAATAATAGTTATATCTATCAATATGTATTGTGGGCCGAGCTGGATTTGAACCAACGTAGACATATTGCCAACGAATTTAGAGTTTGCCCCCATTAACCGCTCAGCATGGACTCGAGAAGAATAAATTCCAGGCTTATTGATAATCCATGATCAACTTCCTTTCATTTCCATGTAAAGATCATTTCCTTCACAAGTACGTTCACCTACTCCGCCAAATACAGATACACCCCGGCCATGAGCTTTGGCAATGTTGTAGTCAATCCTATTTCTGATAGGAACAGTTGACAATTGAATCCAATTTTTTTCATTATTTTTGTATCCGTAATAGTGCGAAAAAAAAGGAAGACCTGTCTCCAAGTTGTTCAAGAAACTATTTGTACAAGCACCAAATAAATAAGATCTATGCAAGTTTTTGTAAAAAAATAGACCCCATATAAAAAAAAATTATTCATTTTTAGTGGGATCTACCTTTTTATAAATGATCTATGCGAGACTTGTATATTTGAGATTTGTATATAGAATTATTCATAGTATATATATATATATATATATATATATATATATATATATATATATAACCAATAAAATTTTTTTAAGTAAGCAACGGTTCTTCTTTTCGAGAGAAAAAGTTATCCAAAGAATTGGCCACGATAATTAGGATTAATTTCTTGTGCAAATTAATTTAAAATTTGAAGTAAATAGGAGAAGAATATATATACTTAGAAATGACATTGAATTCACTTTTGTGTGTCTTTGTATCATCTAGGCATTACAAGAGTTTTAGAAAATCTTGATCGATATATAGGATCAGAACAAGTACAAAACAATTAGTAATTTTATAAGCAATGATTTGTACAACCTCCAAAATAGACTTCTTCTTAAAAAAATATTTTATTAATGAGACCAACTTTTTTACATATAGCTTGCACGAAACTTGTCTAATCAGAACTTGTAACTAGCGTCCTCTAATTTTATTAACATACGGAAAAGTGGCGGTAGTCTATATAAGAATCATGCTACAATAAAGAGCTTAAGATAGATGCAGTTAACTATTCATAGTAATTAAAGAAATATTGCATTATTTATTTATAATGCTCAAATATGGCAAATATTGAACTTCGTAGTACAAAATCTATCTCAACAAATTGTTATATAATTTGAATTTTCTTGTCCTTCAAAGAAAATTTAGGCACTATTTAGATGTTGAATCGAGTTGAGATGAGTGAGGTTGAGTTCTTTATAAATAGTATTAAGTTGAGATAGTAGAATGGATTTTGTAAGGCCCACTTACAATTAGTTTAGATGTAGTTAGATGTTAAGATGAGTTTAGATGTATTTATTGAAAGTTGAAAAGGTTATGAATCTCACGTGTAGAGAGATGTTGAGTTAAAAAAATTTGTAAATCCTACGTGTATAGAAGTATTGAATTGAGATGAGTTTATTAATTTAAAAGTTGGACGTTTAGATATTAAATTCAATATAAAATTAGACTAAACTAATCTGAATTCAGTTCAAATTCTAAACCGCCCTCGATAAACTTTCTCAGCAACAAATGGGAACATATCACAAGACCAAACAGACAAACCCACGTATAAGCGCTATATCGTGTTTGGTGGATTGAACACAGACCCTATTAAGTATTGTGTATGTTTTTTTCTTTCTTTTTTGTCGCACGTGTTGTCTTTATACAGTAAGAATTTATGGACGCCTTGTGCTGCAGTGGAAACCAATGGCTCAGAATTTCTCCATGAAATTCATGGCCACAAATGAATAAATAGCTTACTCTCTCTCCCATGCCTGAAATCTGTGGGGCTATCAACGATCTAGTGGTGCTGCCCTTCTCTGTGATCTTGTACTTGGATTGAGTACACCCCCTGATCCACAGGATGTTCGATGTTTTATTTATTTATTTTGCAACAAAAAACTCAAAAAAAAAAAAAAAGGTTCTTGTTTCTTGCAATAATGTCAAAATGGTGCACGTGGTGAGCGATGAGAAGAGATGTAAATGATGAAGATGATGATGGTGATAATATCCATTTGTTTATGTATTTTGAGGAGATCAAATCATGAATCCACCACGGCAAGAAATGATATGTGATGATCACGTTCAACTAGCAGGAGCAGTCAGTCAATGCTTCCATCTAAATGACATCGACATCCTCCACATAGAAACTGTTCATCCCGATCGGATTTTTCCTGTCTGAAATTTGAAAAACCGGATTTTAGCTCGAAACCCGGATACACTTGACTCGGATACCGGGTTGTAAATCCGGTATCCGGATTATTATTATTTTATTTTTTATTTTTTAAGTTTGAATGTACAAGGAAAGACAGCTCAGATTGATTCATGGCGTAGGCAACATTCCTGGTAAAAATCCAACAGCCAGTTTCTGGAGAATAAACAAGATGGAAATCAATTAAAAATCAATCTCAACTAAATTCGCGCAGCAACTTATTTGGAATGAACTTTATTCAGAATGACGCTTTAGACAGGGTGAACGGAGCAAGATAAGGAGAGAACTTCCAAAAGAAAAAAGAAAAGAAAAGAAAAGAAAAGAAAAAGCGTCAGGTTATTCACTGAAAAGAAAGAAAAACTTGGGTTATTTTGTTGGTTATCTTGTAGAAAGCAAGTTGGGAGTTGATTTGTAGAGTGGAGCTGTCTTTCCTTGCACATTCAACCTATGAAAAAAAAAAAATTCAGATTTCGGGTTTACACTTAGATTCATCTGGATTCCGACCCGGACTAACTCGGTCAAGATTCCGCACCAGATTTAAACTCTGAGTTCCCGGACCGGAATCCAGATGAATAGTCCTACCTCCACATGACATGAGCCACATGATCTGTCATCATAAAAAAGTTATAGATTTTAGAGTACTGCAGTTGTATTGAATCTATGAGTAATGCTGCAACAAGATATTGATTATACGGAGTGTATATATCTTCTGATTATTTTTAAAAAGAGTGAGATTTATTATTAAAAAATTAATTTATATATATATTAAATGATTATATGGCATTTATACACTCACGACAACAACTATCATTCCTCTTCACTTATTTTGATTGTAAATTGTAAATGATCTACATGACTGGTTTATTAGATTGATCACTTACTGCATTACTGATTTGATGCTCTAGAAGTTTTCATTTGTACCCCTGTAGCTTGGTCTGTTTGTATAATTTTGCAGTTGTCAGAGACATTGAAAGTTATCATTCAATAAAAATTTTTACTTTTAGATGGTTTTGGAAGATTTATTTTCAAATTATTAACACTTAAAAGTTGAAAGTTTTTAAAAATTGTAAGATTTAAATTTTTGTTACAAATTAATAGCTTGGAGGTATTTTTTAAAGAAAATGACGGTATCTTAATTTTATTGATAAACCCTCTTTTATGATAGATGAATATCTTATACAAATAGAGCAAGGAGTTACAATAGAAATCTCAAACTCATGTTCTTAAGAATCCGGAGGTATATCATCCACATTGTTTACGGATAGAACTCTTATCGAATTCTTTATTGCATGTTTGATGCAGAGTATATAAAAGTTGTCATTAGGTCTCGGTTGTTTTTGTAAATGAGATGAATTGAAATAAAAGTTGAAAGTTAAATAAAATATTCTTAAAATATATATTGTTAATATTATTATTATTTTGAGATTTGAAAAAATTAAATTATTTATTTTATTTTATTGAAGAATTCAAAAAATTTATAATAATTAAATTAAATAAGAATAGTTGTAAAAACAAACGAGGTAGAAACAAGCATTGCTTTTGCTTGTCTAGATGGAATTAGCAATGAGCCGAAACGGGCTGTTCATTCAGTCATCTTGATGCCCATAACGAAGATGGGCTGGACTTGAAATGTCAAAATTATTGACTGCAAGAGGGCCGTTATACTATAGGCTGAGCCCAAGAGCAACAAAACCCATTCTACGCAAGAGAGGGAGACCGAATTGGCCCTTTAGAGAACTTCCCATTTTGCTTTCCAAGATCCAATAGTTTTTTTTTTTCTTTTTTTAGTAATTAAAAGAGAAATAAACTCGTGAATATTATAATTCCTAATGTTGTCGTGAAATAATGTGGATCTTAACATTTATGGATCCGAATATTACCTACAGCTTTAATCTCTTGAGTATGGAATATATTTAGGATAAATAGTTATAGAAAAATAATATTTACAATTTTAGAATGTGTAAATTTCGCATATTATTTTTTAAAAAAAATAAGTAAATCTGAAACTCACATGATAAAATTAATTTTTTAATAATAAACTCACTTTTTTTTTTCAAATAGAATATGCAAACTTTGTACACTCGAATTAAGATTATATATAACATTATTCATAATTATAAAAAATACTCATTCGAACCAAATCCGCGGTCGGCTGGCTTTATATTATTTCGAAACTATGTACTTGAACAATATTACATAACATGGTTGATCTCTTATAGAATAACTCAATTCTAAGACTTTTACACCACATTCATGTAATATAATTTAATTTAAAAAATAATTTTAAATTTTAAATTTTACAAATACGGAGTCTCACCCATCATCAGCCTCATTACACAACGAGTTTCTTATTAAATACTTTCTAGAGTAATTTTTTATTTTATTAAATTTTAAGTATTTTAATTTTAATTTTAATATCTTTTAAAAATGATGCACACGTGGCGTGTTGAATGATACACATCAAACATTGATTAGTGATGGCACTTCTAAAGACTAATAGCAAAATGTCAAAATTTAATTAACCGAGTGATAAATTTGATCATTCTTAGAATTAAAAAAAAATAAAAATAAATTAATCAAAAAATAAATTAAGAAATTTAATTTTGAGATAAATCATGAGTATTAATTTTTTTATTTAACTATTTTTTTTCAATTCTATTTCTTACCTTTTTTTTTTTTTTTCTAGAAGTGTAAGATAATCATTATTATTTTTTTGATAAAGTAAGATAATCATTATTAGTCCTAAGCTTTCACTTTTTGGTGAGACAAGGCGGGTAAGGTTAACATTCCCAGGCCAGTGACTCCTGACAAACTCCTAAAAGCAAAGGCCAAGATTGCATCCGTATTCGTATTACACGGCTGGTTACCCTCGAGCGTACGGAACCCTTAGATGCTATTACTTCTGAGAAATTTAGAAAAGAGCGTCCCCTCCCCTCCCCTCCCGGCATCAGCAAGGACCAAACCCAGGTAAGAAATCTCGATTTTCTTGGAATATCCGAGCAATTTCGATTACGAAATTCTCTGTTTGCCTCTGTTGCTGTTGCTTGCCCTTGATATATTTCTGTGGTTTCTTGGTTTTGGATTTTCTTGATAAAGAAATTTGCTTCAGATCCACATGCAAACATTATAGTCTGTAAAAAAGAGGTAGTGTCTTTTATTATGCTTTGATCATTGAGTTTTGGGTTAGTTGAAGAATCTATCAAGGGCTTCAACAATGGGGGTTTATTTTATTTTATTTTTATCTTTTTTAAGGGCTTAAAGAATGCGTTTTTCTTAAACGCTTAAATTACTCAAAACTTTTTGTTTGGTAAAGCTAAGGAATTTTTTAGAGTATTATCACAAGATTATCGCCTGGGTAAATATGGAACTTTCAGCCTAAACCAATATATTTAATTAATATAGCTTGAGTCCGAGTGACCAGAAGTCGTCAGAATTCATAATTGGTGGTAAAAATTCCTCGAAGTAATATTTTATGTACTCTTTTTACTCGGAGTACTCTTATAATTAGGTCGTTTTTCGAGCTTCGACATTATGAAGAAGTACTTGTTTTCCTCTCTAATAGTTTAATGCTGGAGTCGGATTTCCGTCCCCACCATTTGAAAGGTGTTGCAGAGACCTTTACGGAAGGCATTAATTTTTCACACCCATCTCTATTCTGGATCAATTTTCCTTCGCTTAATTAACCATATAACTGTTCAAGCAAGATATGGCTTGTCAATAGGATATTAACACCATTTTTAGTTGTCTTAATTGGTAAAATTCAGCATTATTTTATCTACGTATGTATGCATGAGTGTATTTTGTGATGACACAAGTTTGATCTCTTCATGAACTTAAGCTGTCGTTGGGGTATCGCCTACTGATTTGTCTTCATGATTTTCTTTTTAACGTGGAAGACTTTATATTGTACTGTTGGTATAGATGGGATGGTTAAGTATTCTTTTTGCTTTTATCATCCCTTTCTTTATCTGGCCTAATGTGTTTGAAATTTGAACCAAATGGATCATGCAGCAGTTCAGTACTGCATTCATTCAAGTGGCAGAAGTCCTCAAACACCCCAAAGAAAAGAAAAGAAAATCTCTGAACTTGTTCATGTATCTAAGTCAAGGAAATTATATAATATTTATTTATGCTAAGGTACAAATTAAAACCCAATGATCAATTCATTATAACAATAAAGGGGAAAAATATCATGGTTGACGCATTATTCCTCACACATTACCTATATTATCTACAGTTGTCACAGATGAGCAGTAGCATTATTAATTTTATATTCTAAACCTGCGGTTATTCTCTCTTTCCAGATGTTGTATATATACCATAGCAGCGAAAGCCAATTGCCAGGTAATTTCCCATTCCAATATTATTATTCCTTTATTCTTATTAACATATCGTGTCGACTCAGTAATATCTTATATAATCCTCCATGATTCTTTCACGAACAATATCGATCCTTTCATGTAAAACTAAAAGAATTAATCAGATTTGTGAAGTTGGTATAGAGAACAAGATTAATAGGATATTATTTTGATGCATCTAGTTTGAGTACAAAATGTCACGCCCCAATTAACTGCAAAGGGTCATTCATGGTGCATGCCAAACCATCATGATGTACTATAACTTGCATAACTCTATTTCACAATGGCCATAATATATAATTTATCCTACTAATTTTTTTTCAAAATATAGTTAGATCTTTAGGGACCACCACATGAATTGATCTCAAGCTAACGAAATCAAATACTGTAATATTTAAATACTCTAGTCCAAAGGTTTTCTTTCCTTGCAGAAAATCTTGTTTCAACACTCCTAAACTCTTTAACATTATTTTTTTTTATAGGTACCTAAACTCAACATTAATATAATTGAATAAGTTTCAAAAACAAGATGGAGGGCAGTTAAATCAGACTTCAAGGGTACCTTTTAACTAATCATGTAGCTAGCTTTGAAAGGTCATGCAGAGAATTGAGTGTGAGTGAGCTAATAAGATTGATCATTCTACAATAATTATCAGCTAGGCAACAATTTACCATAAAATCTCAACTTGAGAGATCATCTTGTAGCTTTGAAAGGTACTCATAGAATTGAGTGTGAGTGAGCTAATGTCCAGTAAGTAGATATATAAGGCTAGGGAAATATAAATTCCATAATAAGAATATTTTCTGAAGTGTATAAACTATATTTGTTAATTTTGAAATATAAAACAAAATTTTCGTAACATATATTATAAATTATAACCGGGGACCTTACTTGCAGTCAACTTCTCTTAATTTATCAATTACAACCAACCTTAAGTATGCATCCAAACACGAGTGTATATATTAGGATTTAATTTTTATAAAATCGAAAATTGATGCATGAGAAAAAATTAAATAAAATCGAATTTGATTCCATAAAATGAAATATAGGCTTGGTAAGATATCATATGAGTACGTGGTTAATTCGATGAAAAGCCTTAAATTGTGGGTAATTGGTTTCGGATTGGACCAGCTGCGAGCTTTATATATCGTCAAAAGTCTAGCCAAATATATGGTGATGGTTGGCTTTGTAGTCACAAAATATTGGTGATCATGGTGTTGACTGTTGAGACCATGTCTCACTCAACTTGGTGGAGAAAAGAGGATCGCTTGCAATAGGCTTGAGCTAGGCTACGAATTTAAGTTGGGCTATAAATATAAACAATACTAATCGACAAGCCACTCAAGATCAGCTTTAAACCCGAGTATGTATGGCTCGATTCGTTTATTAAATGGTTATTTATTAATACGAAATTATAATTGATTATTAAATGATACAATCATATATATAAAGCTCGGCCAAACTCGTTTAAGCTTGTGTGAACTTGAGTAACTTCGCATCTATTGCTTTTAATGGTATAATTTTTAACTTTATAATTATCTTAAATATTTGAAAAGATCATAGGAAACATGTTTCCGATATTATGCGTGTTATTTGAATGAATGATCCTGATGAGTATAATAATTGATATATGTATATATAAACTATTTAAAGATATTTATGAAAACTCAAATATTGTAACTCAAATTATAAGTTATTTTGTCAAAATTAAGTAGGTTGTGAACAAGTAATAATTGAGCTGCTTTTGAACATAAATGTATCTTGGTTATAGCTAGACGTACGCAATAGCTTGCGAACAAAGTTTGAACATAAATGAACTGTTCGTGAATATAAAGTACTCTAACTTGATGATAAATTAATACTGATCAGTAGCTAATTATGAACAATTAAGCTTGAACAATAGCTAGATGAAATATTGTTCATGAACATATATAAAATGTAACTTGGTTATCAACTCGAGCCCGGCTCCTTGTTTGAATAGAAATTGAATGAACAAGACTTGACCACTCACTATTTGCTCTAACTCAACTTGTTTAATATGTGTGGGAAAGCTAGTCAAAGTTTAATATGCTTTTCTCTAAATTATTCATCATGTTTGAATTAAGACACTGGAAAATCCTTTCGCAACTTTAATACCATTATTTAGTTTTGTCGGCCTTCATTATTTGGAAAATGTTATAAAACAAACTAAGAGAACAAATTAACGAGAAAGAAAATTCTAATCAACTAAGTCAATGCATCATGCCTAGTTGCTCTGGATCTACTCGCCGGACGCTAGTTGAGTCTAATCCACTGCAAGTAACCGAGTACACTTCTCCCCTTGCATATGTTGTTATATATTGTTCTCTCCTAGCTAATTGATGAGGCATGCAATAGCTTAGCAAAGTTGGAGTTTTTAGTTAGTGATCACTAATCAAAATTAATGAAAAATGGACATTGAACTGGCTATATATATACTTGTGAAATAAGAATTCTAGATCAATTTGGAGGGACAATTAATT
The DNA here is from genome assembly GCA_029856935.1 of Cyclocarya paliurus. Lineage (NCBI taxonomy): Eukaryota > Viridiplantae > Streptophyta > Magnoliopsida > Fagales > Juglandaceae > Cyclocarya > Cyclocarya paliurus. The sequence goes on along the minus strand of CM056946.1, from coordinate 4,531,607 downwards.
ACTGCTAAACAAAATCTAGAGATCAGGTTTTTGCTTGAATGCATGCATCTAGAGAGAGAGATAGAGAGCGTAAAGAGAGAGAGAAGACAGGGATAAGAATAATACTTATTGTATCTCTAACCACAATAGAGAACAAAAATGGACCACACACGAACAAAAATGGCTAGGGTTTTAAGCTTGGGGAAAAAGAAATCTGGAAGAATGAAGAGAAGATCAAGAGATTATGATTTTTTATTTTTCAAATTAATGCACATATATTTTATTAAAACTTAATTTTCAAAAGTCAGAATTAATCATGGAGTCGAGATTTTATTATTGAGTAATTTGTTTTGGTCTTTGACTCTAACCACATATATAGTACTTAATCCTCATGAAGCGGAGCTCAACGTGAAGCCGAAGTGGCAATATTAATGTTTTTGCAGAGCTTCTACTAGTCTGCGGGCTTCATGGGGCAGCAAAAATAGCAACTCCTTGTTTTTTTATGACAATTAGGCATGATAGGTGACTGGCGAGGAGATAGGGTACTGGTGTAAACACAATATATAGAAAGAAATATTTTTATCACCATGTCACTATTCACTACTACACACCCTATAAAAAACACCTCCACACCCTATGAAAAGCTATAGGTGTAGGGTGTGTGATGTGAACAGTTGCTGATTTGTAGCAAACTCCATATAAGAATAGGCCGGGTAGAGCTAGCTAGGTCATGCGTGAGGGGAATGATATATAAAGATTAATATGTATTAATGGAAAATGGAGGAACAAGCAGCTCATAACGGGGAGGGAGAAGGAGAGATTTATGGAGAACATGTGATCATGGGGGTCGATTGTTGGGAGGGACGTCGGGGTTGTGGGGAAGAACACCCTCGGGGCTGGGAGGGTATCGTGGAGTGAGGAGTGTTACACAAGAAAGTAGAGAAAAAAAAAATAAGATCACAAGAAATTGAGAGTAATCGCATGCATGCAAGGGTTCCTCCCAAAAAAAAAAAAGACCTAGGAGTTTTAAATATTGAGATGGGAAGTATTACACATCGAACATATATATGCAGGTGTCACACCATCCTAACAGTAGAACTCATGGAGCTAATTATAACTTTAAAGTATGCCAATAGACCATTAAGTTGTATATATAGGCCAGAAATTAGGGGGCTGTTTCAATAATAATAATAATAATAAAATGCTAGGCTAGCCAAGCTAAGATTTGGATTGGTGAATTAATATATATGCTTGCTTAAATGAGCAATATTAACCTACCATTCAAATTGTACCAAAAGTTCCTACAAAATGATGTGGTGCGTACATGACTATATATCCTTTTATTAGGTCTAAAAATTGTTGATGAATATTCTAATATTTATATAAAAAAAAAAAAAGTTCCTATATTTTGCTAATGATGTGGCTACAAAAAAAAAAAAATTGTTAAATTTGAAATATTGAGACATATAATAATTAATAAATGTAGCTAAATGTTGTAGAATGGAACAAAAGTGTTGACTCCAAGCGGTAGTCAAGGCACCATATATAAGCTGGTTGGTACAGCTTGCTGTTGACTCGTATAACATATATATATATATATATATATATATATATATATATATATATATAGAGCCAAACTAGATCTCTGTACAATTTGAAAGGATCAACCTAGCTAGCTACTATTCTAAATTAGCGTTTGACGTAATCTCTTAAAAGAATTTCAATGTTGTTTAGTTTGACAGTTTTGTATAATTCATTTACCAATAATAAAAAAGGCATATTCTTGCTGCCAAAATTCGATAAGTGCATGTTTGAGATTACGATGAGAAATATAATTTATAATTTTAGAGCTTATAACTTATCGTTTAGTAATAAGTTCTAAAATTAAAAAGTTATTTACTGTTTGGTAATCATATGTTTAAAGTTTTTGATGTAATTACCTAGAAGAAAGCTGATGTGGCAGGAATTAGAATTCTCTTGGGATTGGAGTGCGACCTAGGGTTTCGTGTATGGGGAATCCTGTCGCCCCGTTGACTTCTTTGGTGGGTCTGGTCTTCGATGGGGTTGGTTTGTTTCAGGGGAACAAGGGGTTTCTTTTCACGTCTTTCATTAGACTCATGATTTCATTGAAGAAGATGACTCCTCTTTGGTTCCTATTTGGCTTTCCTTGCCAGGATTATCGCCTAATTATTTTCATTCCTTTATTTTGAAAAGTATTGGAGGTGGATTTGGTCATTTTTTGAAGTGTGATAATGCCATGACATGTGTCATGACTCGACTAGAAGCGGCGAGAATCTGCGTTGAAATGGATGTGTCAAAACCACTTTGGCATCATTTTTGGCTGGCTCCCCCGAGTCTTGTGTCGAGTCATTATCAATAAATCATTTATGAATTGATTCTGGCGTTCTTTGGTTGGTGTCGGAAACAAAGGCATTTGGAATCAAAGCGTGGGTTTAAAGAAAAATCTATGGAGAAATGAAAGGAAAAAGTAGTTCAAAAGGCGGTTGGGAAGGGGAGTGTAAAGCAAGTCTGGAAGGCGGTTGGGACTAAAAAAGATTCTGGTATTGAAATTGATCTTGCTAATGTGGAAGAGTGGAAATCCAGATGAGAGGCTATTCTGGAAAAAAATTGAAATCATAGAGGTGGAGATTTTTATTGTTCTACGGAAGTCCTTTTTACAAACATGACTGGTGAAGTATTCACAAAACAAGATTTACAATGTTATCCTGTTTTGCCTTTGCTGGAAGGGACGGTTGAGAGGGCTAGTGGATTGGTAATAAATGATGGGAAAACATATGTTCAGCGGGACGTCTCTCCTTTGCAATTGAATAAGGCCAATGAAAGTTGGTTTGATCAATCTGAAAAAGAAGCGGCCATGGTGGATTTTGATGATCTTAATGATGGTTTGTTGTCACCGAGAAGCTCCTTGAAAATTATAGATGAAGCATTGGAGTATGAGTTATGTAGAGATGTTGATGGAGTAGTGGAGGAGGGGGAGGAAATGGCAGAATCAGAGAGGATGCATGGCAATTCTGTGTCCGAGAAGGAAGATGAGGATGAATTGGAAGAACTAGCTGCAAAATGTTATGAATCGGACACTGATATTTCTATCTCGACTAAAAATCTTTGTGGCGTGAAAAAAAAGACAGCTATTGTAGTTCTTGAGAGGACTACTTGTTCTAATAAACATTATTAATTGATGAATATTCTTATTTGGAATATTATGGGTATTTGTTCGTTGAAGGCTAGGATGCGGCGTATTTTGAATAAGCATAAGCCATTGATGGTGGCTTTATGAGAGCCTTTTCTTTCCGTTAATAAATGCAAGTGTTGGGCTAGGTGGTTAAAGCTTCCAAATTTCTGTCATAACATTGATGCTAAGGGTAAGGTATGGTTGTTTTGGGCTGACGGAATGGATTTTGAATTAATGTCGTCGATGGATCAAGCTCTTTCTGGTTGGTATTCTTGTGAAGCTTCTCGTGTTCTTGCTACATTTGTATATGCTAATTATCTCCAACAGCAGCGTCGTTCTCTTTGGAGTTATCTTATTGATCTTTCAGTGCAGAATTCTTCTTGGTTTCTTGGAGGAGATTTCAATATTTTTTGGGATGTTAATGACAAGATTGGTGGAAGCTTTTGATCTCTACGTACAACTAGGGAGTTCAATAATTGTATTCAAGCTTGCAGGTTGGTGAACATTCCTTCGTCGGGTTAGCAATTTTCTTGGTGCAATGGGAGGCTAGGGGGTGGTAGAATTTGGGCGTGGCTTGATAGAGTGCTAGATACACTGAGTTCTTAAGATCGTTTGCAAAGGGGAGGATTGAGTATTTATCTAGAACTTCGTCGGATCATTGTCCGATGATTGTTGAGCTTGTTTGTGAGAGACAAAGGGCCCTCGAATTTTTTGATTCCAGTGCATGTGGTGTACTCATTCTAATTTTTTGGATGTGGTACGTGATTGTTGGGCACAAGAGGTTGATGGTTGTGCGATGGTGAGGATGAGTTGAAGCTTAAAAAATTAAAACAGGTGTTAAGGAAGTGGAATGTGGAGGTTTTTGGAAGGGTTGAGTTGGAGATGAAAGCTACTGAAGAGGATCTGATTGCTCTTGAACATAATGTGATTGATAATTTCTCTTTAGAGGCGGAAGCTGATTTATTGTTATGTAAGCAAAAACATCTTGATTTATTACATCGCCAAGAAATTATGGGATGTCAAAAATCGAGGATTAAATGGCTTACGGATGGCGATTCTAATACGGCGTTATTTCATGAGTCGTTAAAGTGCAAGAGGAAAAATAGAATTATGATCACATGCGTTTGGAGGATGGCCAAACTCTTATCATAGCAGATGAAGTACATAGTGGTGCAGTGTATTATTTCTGTGAGATGCTTTCGACGTCAATGGTTACGAAAGATACAGAAGTCATGAATTTATTAGCTCCCGCTATTTCAGATGAATATAATTCTTATTTGTGCAGGAGCCCGGTTATGGAGGAAGTTAAGGAGGCTCTTTGGTCAATCCCTCAAGACAACAGCCCAGGATCCAATGGCTTCTCGGCAAGTTTTTTTTAGCATGCTTGGGATATTCTTAAAGATGATTTGTTGAACATGGCTATTGAGTTCTTTGATGGCATGCCACTATCTACTTTCTTTAATGCTACAAATATTGTGTTGATTCCGAAAGTTGATGCTCCTGAGAGTTTTGCGCAATTTCGGCTCATAAGTTTGTGTTCTGTGGTGTATAAGGTGTTGACAACAAAAATAATGGTGAGTAGGATGGCACCGATAGTGGGGAATTTTATTTCCCAAGAACAATCGGCTTTTCTTAAAGGGCGTAACATTTTTGATAACATTGCCATTGCACAAGAATTGGTATAGGGTATCAATACGTGAGTTCCGCCAGAGGGGATATCATGATCAAGATTGACATGGCTAAAACTTATAATCGGGTTAATTAAAAATTCTTATTGGAAGTGATGAGGCAGTTGGGGTTTTTGGCGAAATGGAGGGACCTTATTTTTAATTGCATCTCTTCGCCTATGTGTTCTTAATGTTAAATGGGAAGGTTAAAGGTTTTTTCAAGCATTCTCGGTGTCTTCGATAGGACAATCCCTTATCGCCATACCTTTTTATTTTATCTGAAGAGCTACTTTCTCGTTTGATTCGAGATGAGTTTAATAACGGTATTAAACCATTCCACCATGGAGGGGCAATGATCAATCATTTGTTTTATGCAAATAACCTTCTTCTTTTTGCTAATGGTGGAAAAAGATCAATTAGACAGATCATGAAAACGAGGCACTCCTATGAAGCTATATCGGGTTAGCTTGTAAGTCCTACCAAATCATCTATTTTCTTTTCAAAGCCGCTTTGGAGCGATCGGGCTGTTTTTCAGCCAAGAGCAGACACCAATTATATTTTGACAGATGGGTTATTTCACATTAAGTTAAAAAAGTACATCACAGTAGATTATTCATTTGCATGTCCACTAAGCCCGACCCCTCACGTTCATTGCTTTCTGAAGCACTTTTTCGCCTGCAGCAGTCGCCCATTTCCATCGCCCACCATGGTAAATCCATGCGGTTGAGCAAGAAAAAATTAGAAAATTAGAGGCCCGGTTGAGCATCAGCAAATCCATCTCCATCTCCAACTTGCTCCTGGAGAAGTTTCTTGCGCAAGGAAAAATTAGAAAATCTTGTTGCAGAGACCCAAGTGGTTGGGAGCTACTTTTTTTGCAAGGATGGTTAATGGGTCAAAGCTAAGCTGGTCTTACTTCAATGTTGCATCTATCCGTCAGTGGGTTTGCTTTTCGTCTATCTTGTAGTGGGAGAGAAATCACAATTAGGGGTTAGGTTTGCTTTTCGTTTCTCCTGCAGTGGGGCATATGATAGATAAAGTGTTAGGCTTACATGGAGGTCACCCATTGGAGGGCTGCTGTTTGGAGTAAAACAGCCTGACCGGTTTTAAGATTTACTCTTTTCTTTTCTATTAATTTTCCTCTTGGTATGAAAGGTAAGGTGCTTCGGATTATAGGTTTTATGGAGGGGAAGTGGACTTGTAATTATCTTGGAGTTCCATTACATGTGGGCCGACTCACACCTCGATTATTTGAGTCTTTGCTTATTAAAGTGCAGAAAAAACCTGCGGGATGGAAGAGTAAAACTTTGTCCATCAGGAGAAAAATAACTCTTATCAAACATGTTCTAAGCAACATGCCCATTCATATTTTATCGGTGCTAAATATTCCGAAGGGGGTCTATAAAGCTTTGATTTCCATTTTCTCTAATTTTCTTTGGTGTAGTAGGGAGGAATCAAAGAAAAGAAAATGAGTGGCTTGGAGTCAAATTTGTTTGCCGGTGGAAAAGGGTGGCTTGGGCATTAGTGATCTCTCTGAAGTACAATATTCTTTATTTATGAAATTTGCTTGGAAATTATTAGTTGGAAACTCTTAATGGGCTGATTTTTTAGGAGAAAATATGTTGGTGATGCTTATCTGGCTTCGGTTTTGTGTAGTCAGCAGGGTACAAGGTTCTGGAAAGGGATTATGTCTGTACTTCCTTTGTTGATTAGTAATTCCAAATATTTGGTTCATAGTGGGGAGCTAAATTTTTGGTCTTATAATTGGTAGGGAGATGGATCTTTGGCAAACTCTATAGAGGTTAGGGGTGATCCTACTCTGAAATTGAATGTTGTTCTTGTCAATTATGGTTGGGATGAGCGCAGACTTTGTGATTTGGTACCAATGGAAATTGTTACAAAATTATTTCATCTCAAGTGAGGCTGAGAGCTGGACAGGATCTCCTCATCTGGGTGCCGAAGTCTAATGGTATATTTAGCACCAAGTTGGCATGGGAAACTATCCGAAGGAGACATAATATTTACTCTTGGAGGAAATGGCTGTGGCAAAAACATGTTCCAAAAAAATGTCATTTGTTTGTTGCAAAGCCCGGAAGGAAGCATTACCTGTGGATGCATCGATTCAAAAAATTGGCATTTTAATAGTTTCCAAATGTAATTGTTGTCTTTCTCCTCAAGTTCAAACTATTGATCATGTGTGGTGTGAAGGAGAGATGGCGCGTAAAGTGTGGGATTATTTTGCTATTATTTTTGCTATTAGACTTCCTCAATTACGTACTTGGCAGGGTGTGGTGAACGTTTGGTGGCTTCGGGCATCAAAATCATCTCAAGCTGGATTGCGTAGAGGTATCATCCCCATTTTAATTACTTGGTTACTTTGGCGTTCAAGATGTACGGCACGTATGGAGGATGAGGCCATGAATTGGGAAGCTGTAGTTCGGATGGTCCAATATTTCTTGCTGGATATCTCTTCACAATTTTGGTGCTTTTCAAGATTGATTTCTCGAGATGAAAGCATTCTTAAGGAGCTTAACTGCCCTATTACTCCTTTTACAGTAAAGCCTCCTAAAACAATAGCGTGGTCTAGGCCAAGGAGGGGATGGTTTAAACCTAATGTGGATGGTGGTTAGAACGGAAATCTAGGACCTTCTAGCGATGGTGGTAATATACGAGACATTCGTGGTCGTGCTTTGGCGGGATTTGTGCATTACTATGATATCTCGACTAATTCAGTTGCTGAGGGATGTGCATTATTAGATGGGCTTAGATTGGCGCAGCTACTTGATATTATAAATATGGTAGTTGAGTCGGACTCAAAAGTAGTGGTGGGATGGATCACATCTCGTTCTTGTAATCTTTGGTATATGTGGGATTATTGGGAAGAAATCCAATCTCTTTTCCGACTACTAAATTGCCGCATTTATCACATTTATAGAGAAGGCAATATGATAGCTAATTTTTTGGCAAAGGAATGTGTTAATAGTAACATCTGGAGATTGTTGGAAATGACATTAGTATTGGACGGTTGCAGGGTCTATTGAGAACGGACTATTTGGAATTGCCTTATTTACATAGATAAGTCCTAGTGTCTTGCTTACTTGTATATGGTTATTCCTCTGCCTCAATGAGGGTTTTTTAATGGTTCTATTTTAGTAATTAAAAAAAACCATATGTTTAAAGTACTTTCAAATATATTACATTTGTTTGGAAACAAATTAAAAAAGTGATTTATGAGGTAGAAATGATGATCATTCGATTTTTTTAAAATTATGACCATATCCTCCTTAAAAGTTTGAAAATTGTAATTATATGAAACTTGTATGGGTATTTTTATCTATTGACAGTTTTTTTAAAATCTGAACTACATTCTAGATTATCAGAAAAAACATGTTTGATGGCATATAAAAAAATGATGTTTTTCCTTAAACATAGTTTTTAGCTTATTTGAGATTAAGAGCCTGTTTGGGATTGAGTATGAAAGTTTAAAAAGTGCTTTTAAAGAAAAAATTATATGTTTGGTAAATTTATAAAGTAATTTAATCATGTAAAAAAATTGAAAATCTATTTTTTAAAAAAAGTACCAAATTGAAGCTTTTATCGAAAAACTCCTGCAGATAACTGTATATTTTTAAAAAATTAATGTAACTAACTTTAAAAGTACTATAGATACAAGTTTATCAAACAGTAAACAGCTTTTGAAATATAGAGCTTATTATTTAAATTATAAATTATAAGCCTTAAATATATAAGCTATATTTCCCACCACATGAATCCCAAACATGCACTAAAAAGTAATTTAATATGTAATATCTAGACAACTTAATTTTTTCATTAAAAAATTTTTACTGCTATTTAAATACTTTTTAAAACTCCTAACACCACGGCCTTAACTAAAATTCTTGTGGTAGTCTTTTGTATATAGTTTTTAAATCTCAATCAGTACTTTCAAATCAAATGGTTGGCACATCAACACTTATTAGGTTTACCAACAGCTTGTTTATCATCCTAGCTCATCACTTAGTATTTACAGCACTCAATATATTTTAGAAGTGTTTGACAAAATGCTGATGTGGCAAGATCCTAGTCATTTATATTGAAAGCAATTGTTGATATTTAAAATAAATAAATAAATTTAAAAAAATAAAACTACCCGGTAGAATAGTATACTCTAAAAGAACTTGAACCCCAAAGAAGACTAGCTAACAACTAGACTGCTAAATCCATCAAACAAGTTGTGTCAAATATAATTATGTAGTAGATCACTAAATACTGATCACAACTAGGAAAATACAAAGCATTTTAAAGCTTACAATCCAGGAAGTCATGATCATGATTCTAATTACTTCTAAACCCCACTGACTAGCAACTAGGAAATTACAAAGTATATACTTTAAAGCTTAAAATCCATCAAGTTCCATCCTTACATTTTCTTTTTGACACTTAAGTTTCTTTAAAGCTTACTCCAAATGTGCCTAATGATCAAAGTAGCTAGACAAGAAGGTTGCAAGGGATCAGAATTAAGACTCTAATTGATTCCTATATATAATAGACCATTTTCTAGAGATTTCTTGCAGCCTTGAAATCTGGTTAGGCTGCAAGAATAACCACTTATTAAAGTATGCAGTACTTTTGAAGGCCATCGATCTAGCTAGCTAATTTCTTTCTGCACTAAACATACTTATAATTACTATTTTTCAGCCACTGAAAGCGACAGTACTATTACTACTTCGTAATATTGTGAATAGAATAAAATACGGCCTGCCTGCTTGACTAAGACATTTTTTAGACTACTTGAAACATGCAACTTAGAGCATACTTTCTTTGACTTAATTGCAAACGAGACAATAATTAATTTGAAGGTTGCCCAAAAACTGATCAAATATGATATCTGATAAAGACTCAAAAAAATGCAGATCATAGATTAATTAGCAGCATACCAACATTACAGATTGTAATCTCATATATATATATATATATATATATATGAGTACCAATTAATATAGTAATTATATATATATGGTCTTAAAACTTGATGATCATATAGACTCTTAATTAGGTACGGACGTAGATATCTCTCTCTCTCTCTCTCTCTCTCTGTGGCCTGAAATTAATTCAATATATTAAAGTTTGGCAATATATAATTAAACATGTTCTTCCACATGACGTGCTATTGATATCAAAGGATCGATCGATATTGATCATGAAAGTACTGGAATCAACATGTTCGCGTCATCCATCTCAAAACTCTTTATGAAATACAGAAATGGCTGAATACATGAGATGACTAGAAGTTTTATTTTTTTCTTTCTAATCTTTGAGAAGAAGTACTGAACAGTCAAAATGAGACTGACTAATTTTACGAAGTTGGATCTTCCATGCATGCACGTAATGACTCTCACGAGAACGTCGACACAACTTCGAACCATAGTAATTAGTAGCTGGTTTATTTAAATATTTATACATCGTTAGAACCCTCAATTAGTACATCATGAGCCAATACTGCAAACCAGTCTGCAGTTTAAGAACAACCATATTTTTGTCGATAAATAAATAAAAATTGCTTTCGATTGACTATGATATCATTATTGTTTGTCCACTAATAATCATGCAAGTACTGAAAATTATATTCTGGAGATACTGTCCTTTTCAAAAGAAAATACCATAAAATAATCCCATGTATTTGTGCAGTACTATATATATATATATATAGGACGGATCACTATCCAGAATTAACCCGGTGTAACTAAAACATGATCATGTGTCGGCAATACATGGAAAATGATAATAGTAATAATAATAATAAAAGATATTTATCGTGGACACTGCTGAGAAACAATGCATTTTTTATGACTTTAAGAGAGAGCAGAGATTACACAATCACCTGATTCATTCTTGAAACAAAAAAGAGAGAAAAAACCAGCTGCTAGCTCGGTGTTTATAATTAAGTTGATGCAATACAAAATCGAAATAAAATACCAACGTTTTTTTGGTGGCTTCGAGATTTCTATCCTAGATGAAATTTACACAGTATATCCTCGGTAACTGAAAATGAATGCAAAAAAAAAAGTAACTGAAAAGGATCATGATGAAATGATCATATTTATTGGGCTTCTGGAAAATATTAGAAATAAAAAGAGGTATCCAAAGTCTTGAGTTTCTCATTGTTTGAGGTCTTGAGAGTTTAGTCACAGTTGGAGAATGGTGGCATAGCCTCAAATGCTATTTATTCTCTAAAGGCAAAGTCTGCTCAAGAGGGCTCAGTCCGTAGGTACGTACTTTTTGGCTTGCTGCATATAGAGGATCCAAAGGTATTAGGCTTTAGACATTCTCTAGATGTTCGATCTGCTGTTTTTTAATTATCTGATTCAATATGCTAGCAAACTTGGAAAGGAAGACCACTTACTGCATTAGTTTGAACATTACGTAATATTCTTCAGTAATGATACAAATAGAAAGGAAAGAAAAAAAATTGGATGACCTAAAGCTGGAGTAGTTTGTTTTTAAGAGAACTGAAAGTCCAAAAGGATTGTTCTGGATCTCAGACTAGAGTAACTTCTTTTTAAGAGAGACTGAGAATACAAAAGTAATGTTCTGTTGCTTTTGCCATTCAGACCATTTGTTAAACTCGAAACTTTTGGCTGTCGCAATGATTTACCTACAGCCTAATCCAGAATCAGTGGATTCTTGTATACTTGGCTTTATATGTCCTGAATGCAGACCTAGAGGAAGAAAGATAATTTGGGCTTACTAAAGTCTGTTGGTGTATTGGATTTCAGACATATGCAGCATGAGAAACAAGAGGGCATTCACATACACCTAAAAGTCTTCAGGGCGCCTCTATGGAGAACAAGGTTCTGACACCTCACTCAGGAACATCTGAGTCATCAAGAAAGAGGAAGTTAATAACTGTGGATACAAAGTGTACCATCTCGGAATCAGGTCATGTTTTGGTTGGGGGAATCCTGAAAGAATCAAACTGGCAATCACATACTCGTGATATGTTCATTCAAGCTCATGGAGAGCATGACAAAATGTCTGTTATGAAATCTTGTGACGAACCTGCAGGAAAGGCTGAGTTTGGTGGTCTTGGTTTGCAAGCTGGAATGAATTACAAAATCAAGAAATCTTTTGATTTTAAACAAATTGGTCAGACTTCAAATTCTCCCAGAGTAAATGTTATTTCAGATATTGGAACAGGCTCTTTGTTTTCTTCTTCATGCGTTGGACACAAGGAAAATGATGTGTCACTGCAAAGTGAACTACCATTTGGCAGTGGCTCTTTAGGTACAGGGTTGACTGATAACTGTAAAAAAGAGAAGGGTGGATGCCAAGGAGATGGAAATATGCAAAACATGAATAAAGTAGAAGGATCAGATGTTGAGAATTCTAAGCATTCCTTCTTGGAAGAAACTGTACCTAGAAATGGGGATTCTCCTCCTATGCAGGTAGATACTCGGCATCATCCAAGTCCTGGTTCTTTTAAGTCTGATGAAAAAAGTAAATCACTTGTCAGAAAAGTAGTTCCCACAGTTGCTGAGAAGCTCTGGGATGGATCCCTTCAGTTGAATTCTTCTGTAAATGTGGTTGCGGTTGCCTTCTTTAAGAGGTTCATTCAATTTCTTTTTTATATTCGGTTTTTTAAATAGATACTTGCAACTCATTGATAAAATATTTTTCCTAGATTTATCAACATCACTTGTCCTTTTAGTTTTGTTTTCCAACGTAAGGAGGGAACAAAATTTGTTAGATAGAGATTGCACTTGGGGAAAAGAGAGATATCTTGTCTTCAAGAGGAAAAGCGATATGAAGAATGTAAAATAAGAAAATAAATGTAATTTACAAAACTTATTACGATGTGATGAAACTCTTCCACTAAATCGCTTGCAGAACCAGTGCTTTTCTCCATTTGTGCAGACTGAAACCGATCACCCCCCAACCATTTCCTTCTCTCCCAGGTTTCACCAAACACCCTTGTGAACTAGTTATAAGGCCCACTGTCATTTGGAGTCAACAAAAATTAATCTCTATAAGTTTTTTTGTTTATCGAAGCAATGTTTTCTTATGACAGTAAGTGAACGCTCCAAAAGTTGTGAGCAGCATAGGGTTTTCACTATATTGATGTTTTTTAAAGCCAGGCACTTTCAGCTTCAGTCAAAGTTAAACACCATATCTAGAAAATGCATGTACACTAACATCCTAAGACAAATGGATTCCTTCTAAAAAATGCTTTATCCTTGGTTAAGTAAGAATTTAACCTTCCCAAGCAATATTGTGGGATCCATTCACCACCTTCCTACTCAATCCGATTGGGGGTATTACACACGCCATTTCATTTCCAGTGGAATAATAAATTTCCACTTTTTCTTTGAGTTCTTATCGACTGAATGGATTTAAAGCTGGCTTTTTTTTTCATTTCCTTTGATTGCTTCTGGCATCTGGATTGCATACTTGCACATAAGTTCTGCTGCCTTGTGTAATCTCAATTAGAGCACTCTTGATTTCTTTTTAAAATAAAAATACTCAGTTTACACACTATAGAACTTCATCTCAAATATGTTATGTATACAATCATTCCTATTTGTTTTGGGATGATATGCTACAACCAAACATCACATCCACCATGTATGTATAATGTTGGAACTTGGAAGGGTAAAAATTTCACTGTTAATCTTGTCCATGATGATTATTTTTCTGTAGCGGTGAGAAGATGCCTAATATCAAGTGGTCTGAATCTGTAGAAGTCAAAGGGAAAGTGAAGTTAGAGGCTTTTGAAAAATATATTCAGGATCTCCCTCGTTCACGCAACCGGGGTTTAATGGTATGGTACTCTTACCTCTTCATAACATTGTGAAATAGGCACTTATGTTCAAAGGTAATATTAGATTTATGGAAGTAAGTTCAAATTCTGCCTTGTTTATATACTAGCTTGATGATGACTAATACTCGAGGCAACTGGATTGTGGTTTTCCTTCGCATTGGTGAGAAAAAATCAAAGAGCTTTGTGTTGTTTACGGATAGAAAAGTGATGCATTCCAGAAACTTTTGAAGCTTTTGCTCTGATAGAGAAATACTCTGCGGTGACTTCACTAGAAACTGAAGAGCTACTAGCCAAAGGGCAGGTTTTGTGTGATTACTATATGAAGTTCATATTGGCTGAAAAGAAAAATCATATGACTATGAATAGATGATATTTATGACCAAAGGGATCGACTTGTAGGTGGTGCAAGAATATACATTAAAAATGTTGACACTTATTTTGGTGGCATTGACATATATTGTGGCTGTTCATGTGTTCATTGGGAGGATTAGAGTAGGGTTCTTCCTCTCTTCCACCCCCACCCCCAATGTTGCCAAAATTTTTATTGATAAAGTTTCCAAAGTTAATGTTTAGTTCCTGACAGGAATAATAGGGTGATTTTGGAAAATCTGGAAATTAAGTGATACCAATGAATGTCAATATAGAGCTATGCTGTAAATGGTGTCAAATAGAGTTGTTGGTAGCTATACATAAATAATTATAACATCCTTCAACAGCCTAAAGTCAGGGAAACATTTGGGTGCAGTGAGTTATGCTGTAAATGGTGTCAAATAGAGTTGTTGGTAGCTATACATAAATAATTATAGCATCCTTCAACGGCCTAAAGGCAACCTTTTGATCCAGGAGTTGACTTGTGTTAGTAGCTATACATAAATATTTATAACATCCTTCAACGGCCTAAATGCAACCTTTTGATCCAGGGAGTTGACTTGTATTAAGATGATGGGTGTTGGGGTGGGCTACATCTTAAGTTCAATCTTGCCAAACGTTCTGGTGAGCATTTGGATTTGCTGACATTTTGTGCTATTACTTACCAAAAATGGGAAAAAAAAGTTGAGCTATTGCAAAACCACACAGATGGCGTACATGCGTATGTAATCATATAGAGACTAGAGTTATGATTGTGCTTGATATATTTTTTTGTAAGAAAAGTTTAGTCTGATGTCATGATTTCTTTTTTAGTTCAATTGCTTCCAATTTCCAATTGCCAATTTCTTGCTTCACTTTGAGCAAATTTGACCTTTCTCTTTGCCACTAATGATTTGGGTAGACATGGATCAGGTAGATAACGGATGAGTTGCCTGTCAAGTCTGGTCCTTGATCCACCATTGGCTGGAAGTTTGGACCATAGAGATCTTGAATAACAGAAACTTGTGCACCAGATATACAGGGGTTGTGGGTGTATGGACAGTTAGAGATTTGTCTGGTTGCATGAGAGAAGGAAATGTTTATTAACTATCAATTGGCTAATTTGATTAAAACCAGTTTGGTTGCTAATCTGATAAAAGAAAAGTTGGCAGGTTAAGTGATAAAAATCAGGCTACTTAAGTCTTATGAATGTTGATAAGAGACCAACTCAATGTATCACATCATTCCAGTAGTACTCAGTTATGTATTAGTTGCCAAAAAATAATATTCTTTATTTTATTCCCTATGAACAATATCTTTGATGTATTTCAGATGCATTACCTCAGAAAACTTTTATCTTACATCATACAGTTCCTTGAAATCTAGGTTATAACAAATCTTAGCATTCATCTTCAGGTAATCTCACTTTGCTGGAAAGAAGGGTCATCTGAAACTGGACTGGCAGGCATGAAAAAGGTGAGTCAGAAAGGGATCACTAATAGAAAATACCGGCAGCCATCATGGATATAATTTTAATTTTTTCTGATAGACAAATGATAGTTCTATTTCTTTTCATTCCCGTTGACAGGTTGCAAAAGGGTACAAAGAAGGGGACAGAGTTGGGTTAGCACAACTCTCTCCCGGTATTGATCTTTATGTCTGTCCTCGCAGTGAGACCATAATCACAATACTTGCTAAACATGGGTTCTTCAAGGGCATGGCTGCTGTTGAAGACAACCAAGATTCCTTGATTGGTTGTGTTGTGTGGCGAAAAAAAGGAGCAAATTCTGTTAAGAAATCTGAGAAACAAAACTGTTCCTGGACCGAGCACCCTGTCAACTCCCCACCTGACTCTTCTACCAAAAGAGTTGCTGAAAATAATTTGCGTTATACACAACCAGCTGAGGCATCCATCCCAGTTGCGTCAGGAGCAGATTGCACCACTCTTAAGATTATAAGAAGTGAAAGTTCTGAAAGCAAGAATATCAAGCCTAGCAACATTCAACTTGAGTTGCATAATTCTTCCACCATCATTAAACCCTTGCCCACACATTCATTCCAAAGCAATTCTCTATCTGTTTCAGTGGGACTTAAAACATCATGTTCTGACTGTGACTCTCATCAGAATTCTTTGGGACAGTCATTGGAAGTTGAAGCTCCTCAGATGCACAATTTGGGACCCGAGAGACCTAAACAGAGCTTGGAACTTCAAAAGCCTATCTGGTCCCTCCCACCTGATGTTGTCAACAGAGTTGCACCTCTACCCGATGATGACGACCTTCCTGAATTTGATTTTGGAGCTTCTCAAAGATTTAGGAGCATGAATGGATCCCTTCCACGGATGGTGCCTACTGTAGAGTCCCTATTTTCCAATCAAAGAAGATTGGAAACTTCAAATCTTCCAATGCTTACTCTAGAAGAGAAGAAGATTCTAGTAAAGAACTTTGGTGAACATGGCAAGACATCTGGATTTCCTATTGTGGAAGAACAAAACGCAGCCCAAATTAAAGCTGTTACCACACCTGGTAGCAGCAGCATTGCTGTTCCACTTTCAAAGAACCATTTTGATGAAGATGACGATGATATGCCTGAATGGCGCCCACCAGATGTTGAGCTTCACAAGCAATCGGTTCCACAGATAAATCGACCATCGGTAACAATGATCAATCATGAAGTACGAAAGTCAAGGTTCCAAATTCCTTCAGGTCCTCCAAGCCCTCTGCTCCCATCTCCACATCCGATCACAGCCCATCTGCCATTTTCAACCCAGACAGTGCCTCCTGCATATAGTTTCCACAATGCAGTCACTGTGAGACCTGTGCAACCAAGACCAACTAACGGATACATGCAAAGGGGTCCAATTTCTTTTATGGGATCCAATTTTAACCCACTACCGAGACCAATGTCAAACACGTCGGATCTTAAATTTCCTATCTATCCTGCTGGTTGGAGAGGCTGGAGGTCGTGATGCTTGGAGATCAACAAAACTAGTAAGCTGATACCTTGAACGTCTGATGTGTGAAATGGTGGTCAAAACGTCGTAGAGAAGAATCCTGCTTCAGGTAGAAAAAACACCGAAGAAGCATGATTCTAGTAGGAACATCAAGTTGTAAATATTACAGGAGCAGCAAGTTAGGTGTTCGTTCATGCCTAGGGTCGCCTGTTTTCATATTTTATGAATCATCTAAAATCCTAACGTGGTCTTTCCTTCTTTTTTTCAAAAGATCTTTTTCTTAAGCGGCATGCATTTTGTATTTCAATAAATTGTCTGGTATTAGGAGATAGTCTCCATTATTTAAACGATATAGATAATAACTCTGATGGATTTCAAGAGCCTTAACTCAAAAAAGCAAAAACTAGTTTTTGAACTTTAGAGAAGCGAATGCCAATCTATGATCTATATATTTATGAAAAGAATACCATTACATCTACAAATGAATTATACAAAAGTAATTTTATAAACTGATATGACTTTATCTGATCCATTATATCTACTTTACGATAAAAGTATCTTTACAAGTAATCCATTCATGGCTCGAAAAAAACTGAATGCAATCCGCACGTTGGTGCAGCGTAGTTCGAGCTTGTGCGCCTGTAACGTGAGATCTCACTCACCAACCGCTCACAGATATGATCAGATGTTGAAAAGATACAGTTGAGTGAATTCAGTTATGTTGCTATTTTTTATCCACAGCACTTTGCTTATTGCATTTGGTTCAAGAGAATTGAGCATGCAACTTCCAAGTTGGCAATATAAAGGGTGAGGATAGTGTCGTATATCCACACCCCTGATGAAATGGCCTTAGACACCGTTATGGCACGCGACGGAAACATGGGAACGGGAACAGACAAGAAACCAGACATTTATCAAAGACTGGCAGCCATCAATCTGGCACAAGAAATTCAAACCATGCACGGTCATGAATTCGGAAACCACATCTGAATACATAAGAATTCCCAGAAAACAGTGATAATGTGAATTAACAAAATAAAAAAAGAATTCCAAATATATCTGCATCTTGGTGCAAAAAACAGTAAACTGGGTCATAAAAATAATGGCCAAGGGACTGATTCGATTCAAAGCAAAATAACAGTGATTCAGGACGCAAGAGAAAGAGAAGAGCTGCGAAGAACCTTGACAATATCAGTTTTTTAGTTATGATTTTGAAGAATATCCATGACTCATTCGTTCATTCATTGGGTACCAAAAATACCACAGGTATTTTTCAGAATACTCCACTACTATTCATTACGGCAAACCTATTGGAAATTTTAAAGAACCTATTTCTGGCCATTTGACGATAGATTTCTTCAAAAGAAGAATGAATAGTAACTTAAAACAAATAACTTGATGCTATTGATTGAAAATTTTTGTACAGAGCCCCAAGAAAAACAAAATAGAAACTTCACAATAAATCGGGAATAAAACAAACTACCAAATTCTAATCAAAATCATCAACTGTAAGCCAGTCATTCGACCCCTCACCTTCCGAATCTTTATCATGAGAATTTGAGTGGACGGCCTTTTGCTGGCCACCACCAACCAGAGACTCGGGACTTCCCTTCAGTTGAACCCAGTCATTGCATCCTCTGGGTGACTTAGTTTCCTCGGCAGAGTTAAGGCCTGATAGTCTATTAGAGAGATCATTATCATCCTCCTCCAGATCACTGAATGAAATGTCCTCCTCATGTTCAAGTTTTTCCTGGGCACGCAAAGCAGTGCCTGTATCAATAGGTTCATCTTCTAACCACTTGTCAGTATTCTGTTCGTCATCCATTTCTACTCCTCCACTTATGATGCCAGTTGAAGCCTCTTCCTCAGATAGTACATTCTTCCCTTCTGGCTCGCTGGCCATGCAGCCATCTTGAGATTTATCAAGAGTCTTGCTGTTGTCATTCTCCACCTGTGCATTGTTTTGCAGCTTCTGCAAAAGTGCATCTCTTGATTCCACAATCTGCAAAGAAGAAACACGTATTAAAAGAGATGCATTTGTTTGAGAGAAAAAAAAAAAAAAAAAAAAACTCATCACAACCCTCTCCCAAAATGTACATGGGGAAAGAATATAATTTTTTTTAACTAGTCTAATTCTCAATTAAATTCTTTAAAAAAAACTTATATCTGCTTTAAAAAAATCTTTTACATGAACTATAATACTATCATTCTAAAAGGGAACAGTTTCACATCAACCACGTTCAAGCGAGAGCTTATAAGACTAAAATTAAAATGGAAAATCATAGGTCAATCTCCCTATGGTCAATTGAAGAGAAACAAAAGGCAACATTTTTTTTTATCTAAGCAACACAGCAGACAACATATGGAACAAATATCTTGCCTTGGAAGTTGATAGAAGCTCAAAATCATGTTCGCTTAATCTTGGCAGCAACAATATGAAATAAATTATCCAAAATCTTTCTTCACTCATATAACTCTGAAGTTTAACTCTAAGAGCTGCCAAACTTGGGGCTAGACGCTCAACAGTTGAAGCATGTTCTCTCTGAGCATCAGACATGTTGAAATCTGCAACAAAACAAGCCAGATTATAATAGGCCTCTACATTCGTTTGTTCCATTGCCTTAGTGATCGAACACTTTTTTCAGTATCTAGTATCTACTACTCCAAATATAAACATACCTGATTTTATTGGACTGCGTCTGTGTTTGTGTGTCATTGACAGATAAATACAACAGAAACCCAAAAGAACTTCATGAAGCTCAAGCTTCATATGCAGTGTGCTAAAGCTTTGCTCTAATGACAGATAAAACTTTACTGACTTCTGTAGTAGAAGTCAATAAAAATTCGTTTGATATCCCCGAGTACATCACTGCATCAATAGGGTTTAAGAAGCCAATGTTAGACTAAGGTCATCTTGTTTGACAAATTCCTTGGCCAAATATTCCTCTAAATTTTTAGATTCACTTTTCCACTACAGAAAACCCAGTTCTTGGGTTTCCACCACGACCTAGAAGGTTAAGCCATTCAGAAGTCCAGTAAAGGAAAATAGTAAACAATGCATTAGATTATTTTAAACAGTAAAAAATCCGAGCTCCACCAGCAATGAATGAAATTGAAAAGGCAGTGTAAGCAAGCCGACGATGCTGCTATGATTTTTTACTCAATAACCAAAGAAATACCACAATAATGATCGAATTCAGAAAAATGTAGTGAAAACATTAACAATTACAGCAATAAATCCAATCAAACTGATTTAAAAAGCAAAAGTTAAAGTTATTTTTATTTTAAAATAAAAAATAAAGTAAAATAAAAGCTACCGTTGTCGAGTGGTAAAGGAAAATCGTTCCAGAGCTCGGGGCGCGCCGAAATCTCGCACACAAAATCAACAACTTCATCGGTGACCCCAGGCACACCATCATCAATACGATCGTCGTCGTCCTCCCCCGAAGCTTGTTCGTCTCTAACTTCGTCGTTCTGGAACAGCAAAAAGTTCGAAGCGAGCCTCGAGATCTCACTCACCGCCTTGTTACTAGACAGAAGGGAAAGGCCGGTTCTGAAGCTCCCGCTGATTTCGACCAGATCGTTGCGGATCCCGAGGAGAGATTGCGACGATGATGGAGCATCGGATGAATCAACGGAGGAGGTGGGGGTGATCGGAGTAGCAGGCGGTGGTGCCAGAAATTCGGCGACGCCGCGAAATCTGGTGGTGAGGGTTTGGCCGAGGAGGGAGAGGTCGTGTGTGAGGGTAGGTGGAGAGGTGGAGGGGGAGTGCTCCAGAGAGGAAGAGAGGTGGGAGTCGGAAGAATCAGGGTTGTCGGATTGGAAAGATTTGAAGAGCCAAGACATTGCAATGGTTTCGCAATCTGAAGATATGGGAGTAGAGAGAGAACATGCGAAGATTTGCTGAAATTTGAAAGTTCAATCAAATTATGGCACTTCAACTTGGCGACGACGATGATGAACCACGACTAGTAAAAGAAGGCTTCCCCATCCCATTTTTTCTTCTTTTTTTAGAAAAAATATTTGCATACACATTTTTTTTCTAATTATATTATACATGTACATATATCGTCTCCTCTATCTCTATCTCTATCTCTTTCTCTCTCTCTTTTTAATGTTTTATTTCTTAAAAGAAAATAATCATCTTACAACTCCATACGAAATCGAGCATGATTTTATAAGAGTAATATTAAGTATAAGTTTTAAATAAATAAATTTTATGCAAGTCTTTTTGTAAGGATAATCATATATATATAAGTTTTAAATATACAAGTTTTGCATAATTTTTTTATAAAAAAAATAGATCTTTTTGTGAAAAAGTATAAAAAAATTCAATTTTTATTGATCGATCTACTTTTTTACAAAAAATTTGTACAAGTCTTGTACATTTGGGACTTGTTTCTAACTATAAGAAATGGGCACATATAGTCGACACCCATTTCCCTTCTCTTAGGGGTTATAAAGTGGCTTAAAAGCCAAAAAGTCTCTTCATGAGCCTTGATGGTTGGCCCTTAATGGCCAGTCAAGAGTTACATTTAGAATGGCTATTTACGTATCCCCTCCCCCTTTGGATGAGTGGCTTCAAGATTGTAACAACAAAAAGTAACATACTCTCTCTCAAGTATGGTTCTCTATAGTCCCAACATCTAGGTTATGGAATTTGTGAGTGTTGCTCTAGTCTAATCACGCAACACACTTCACCATCGATACTGGAGATTACGGATAAACAACAACGATGATAGAGAATCCGTGGAACAACCGCACTAGATCCAAAATATTTTCAACAAAATAATATTGTTTCGCTATGTTCTTTGATCTAGTATTTCTAATATTGGTATCAGAGCAAAATCAGTTGTTTTAGATTTAAGTTTTGACGTTCTTGCGATTTTTTTTAAGGAAATCATTTTTCTGTTATGAGAAAATTTCTCCTATCTCGAAAATATGGTTTGCCTGAGAGTCATCGCAACTAGAGGAGGTTTGTGCCATTTTAAAGTGTTGTGCAAGTCGGCACATCACAAGCAGGATCAACCCTTTAGTACACAAACTGGCAAAGCACGCAAAGTGTTACACGGACACTGCAGGAGGTGCAATAACCACCTCTATGCTGAGCACGACAAAGGGATGCGCTCAACTCAGCAAGCTCTATTTTGTCCACAACAAAGTGCGGTGATGGGCAACCAGTGCAAGAGCAACGCTGCCATCGTGAACAACATTGCTAGATGACCCATGGGCTGCAGTCTGCGCAGCATCAAGCACCCAATGACACAGTATGCCCACATGGATACAATGGGCACTGCAGCTGCTCAGCGTAGTGCTTTGAGTGCCGAAAGTGGTGTTGCGCAACAAGCAGTGCCACTCGAGGTGTTGCGTGACAAGGAGCGCTGCAACACCAAGGTATTGCGCGTCAGGCAGAAGCTCGTACCAGTAGGTATTGTGATAGTCAAGGTCGTGTCTCTTCGACGAGGTGGTGCAGCAACTAGCACTGTCACACGCAATGCTACGCACGAGATCACGTGTTCTACAGCTTGTACCGCAAAGGATCATGTCGCACCATGGTGGTGCAGCACGCACCAGATCTAGTTCATTTGAAACCAGATCTGCAATAAAAACCCACCTGCACTGTGGCGCAACTCTTACCAGCAGAGTTGTGCTCGTTGTGATGTAGCACGCATTAGCTGCTTTGTGCACCAGGTGCTTCGCTCACCAGGTGTTGTGCACACCAGTGTTGTGGGCACCAGGTGCAGTGTGCACCAGTGCGTGGCATTGGCTGAAAGGGTGACAGCTGCTCTATACAAAAAAAAATTCTAGTTTATGAACAGTAACCATATGTAGGATAAATGTGAGGAAGAAGAACAATTTTTTTTTGTCTCATTTGGTTGTGGGCTGAGAAAAGGGCTTGGACTCAAATCGTGGTTGGACTTGTTTTAAAGAAAAATGCTACTTGCAAGCGCATGTTATAAACGGCTTGCAATCGGCGTAGCCACGTCAGTATTTTTTTTTCCTTCTCTCTTAATTCCATTCCATCTCTCTTTCAAAATTTTCAGTTGTAATACCTCCCTCTTCTCGCCTCCGATCCCTCTCCTTTCTCCTCCAAACGACCTCTCCCTTTCTCTCTCTCTCCATTTCATTTAAGGAAAGACACAAACAACGTACGTCCATGCTCAACAGTAGCGAAGAGGTATCTGCCGCAACCACCATCAGCCTCTGTCTTTCTACTGAAAACTGAACCTTAAAATCTCTCTCCCTCTCACCCTCTATGGACGACTCCGCCGCACTGAAACCAGTGCCATTGCCTCTGCGATCGTTGGCTCTACGGTGCGGGAACTCGATCGCTACGCCAGTGGAGCTTCCCGTAAAGCTCTCTCTCCCCAACAACACCGCAAAGCCGCTTCATTGCTCCAACGGCTTCCCGTACCAAAACGGCATCGCGCCGGTGCTGGACTTTGATCTCTTGCCCTCCCTCAAGTCTTCTATAGCTTACACCTCCTTGAAAGATCTGCTTCCATCCTCCAGCGCCGCCGTCGAGTCTCCCACCGTGGCTTCTACTGCCAACTCCAGCTACGAGGTCTCAATCCATAACTGCCTTGTGAAGCAGGCTGCCTGGGCCTACCTCTTGCCCATGTCCTTCTCCCCGGGCTCCTCCGATTCACACTTCCTAAGCCGCCTCTACCTCAGACTCTCCTCCTCGGAAAGAGTTCGCAACTCTTCGTCGCACCTTTGATGAGGTCAACTCCACCCTTTAGACCAAGTTCAGCCAGGAACCAGAGCCCATAGATTAGGAATATTACAAAAAAGGAATTGGGTCTCGCTTGGTAGATATGTACAAAGAGGCTTATGACAGCATAGAAATCCCCAAGTATGTAGATAGTCACTCCTCAGTACAAGCCAAAATTTGATGCACTATTGGTGGAATTGAAAGAAGCAGAAGAGAAATCCTTAAAGGAGTCTGAGCGTTTGGAAAATGAAATTGTCAAAGTACAAGAGATGAAGAAAAAGATTAGCACCATGACGCAAATGAGTACTTTGAGAATGGAAGAAGGTGAAAAAGATTACGTCTTCTGATTCTACCAACTTGTATCATTTCAGTTGAATCCCTCAAAATTCTCATGTCCCATATTTGTTGGGTAATAAATAACCATTTTCTCTAAACAAGGAAAAAAAAAAAAGGCGAACTCAAGTTTCTCTAACTTTTCTTGATTCTGGGTTTAGGCTTTTGGACTAGTTTTATGAGTGCAAGTGCCTGAGATAGGGGAACACCGAAAAGCACCCAGAGAGAGAGAGACATGGGAACCACGGAAGAGGCAGAGCCGGAGGCAAGCTCCATTCTAAAGCTACCACTCCTTTCAGTCCCACCCATGATGCAGTCAATAGATCCTTCTGGAATGCAAACCCCACCACTCCACTCCTCACCCTCAGTCCCATTTCGCTGGGAAGAAGAATCAGGCAAGCCCAGGCCCTGCACCACTCTCACCAACCTCACCATCAAGTGCTTGGAACTTCCTCCAAGGTTGCTCTTCGATACAAAATTGCCTTCCCCCACCACTGTCTCAGAGGGTCCTTTTGTGGGTAGGTCTCGATTTCAGTCAGCTTCCTTTAGAATCACTTCTAGGAAGTGCTATGGAAGAATTAGAATGTTGCAAAGTCTAGCCATGGGAAGAAAAGAGAGAGAGAGAAAGAGAGACGTCTTATTTTCCTTTTTTTACTTTTTTTTTTTTGCTTTTTGTTTTATTTTTTTATTACCCAATAAACAGCTGCTTACCTACCGCTTGCACGCCCCGCTTGTACCTAGCAGAACTATGTTTTAAAATCACTTTTTGGCTATAATCATTTTTTTATTTTCTTGGGTTGAAATGGGTTTTGGCAATAAACACATTTGTTTTTAATCCGACCCATACTATATTGTGTTTTAAAAAAATATCAGCCCATTTTCTTTTTAAAAAAAAAAAAAGAGTTCAGTTAACTTGGGGCCTTGAGCCCAACAGGAAGAGGCCCACGTAGCAAGCCTGGGCAAAGGCCCATTGGCTGTGTGAGAGCCCAGTGCGCTGGGCGCACAACCCATCTAGTTTTTTGTGTTCTTTTTGAGTCATTAGCCCATCTAAGTTTTGTGTTTTTTCTGGATCATTAAAGGCAAAAATAAAAAGGTTGGTATGTTTTGAGCCCAAGACCTCACACACAAGGACAATGAACTCGACCATTGAGCTAGAGTTTATTGTTGGAGTGTTTGATGATTTTGTTTATTTAAATAAGCATATCGTTATGGCACATGAATATTTATCTAAAATATTTTTGCATGTGATTATGGTTATTGAATACATGCTTATTCAATACATGCATTCCATGATATTATGTCATGTTTTTGGATGAAATGTGATGAATTTTTTGTACATGTATTATATTTACATGTCGTAACATGAACTTATTTTATCACTAGTATTTGTTAGGTTGATTATAGGAATTAGTCTTCAAACTTTTAGAATGTGATAAAATAAAGGATTAAGTAGCCCGAGTTTGATTAGTCCATGATTATGATTGACTCAAATTGATTTCTTCGATCTAGAAAGAAATTGTTTTTGCATGTGATTAGCTTGGAAGTGTGCTTATCCTAGTAGGAGTATGGTTGAGATTAATTTAGAATTAATCTCCTTTACGATATAAATTTGCGCAAAAATTAAGTT
Source organism: Cyclocarya paliurus (assembly GCA_029856935.1). Taxonomy (NCBI): domain Eukaryota; kingdom Viridiplantae; phylum Streptophyta; class Magnoliopsida; order Fagales; family Juglandaceae; genus Cyclocarya; species Cyclocarya paliurus. Next base: position 4,505,977 of record CM056946.1, on the reverse strand, counting down.
AGAAATTAATAATTAGGCATTGAGGTGTAAGAGATTATTAAGAACCTTAGCGAATTTTCAATCTTGCGACATATCTTAATTATTTTTGTTCTAACTTAGATTGACGCAGCAAATTTCTTAGATGTGTGTGCAATTAAATGTGCATAGGTTAGTAAATTTGAGATGACCAAAAAGAAAGCCGAGAGATTGAGTATGCAACTTAATTGTCACATTAATCTCCTCCATGAGCAATAGTTGGAAACAAATAAAATTATTTTGAGTGTTAGATAGTCTTAGACTATCATTATTGTAAAAACCTCTTAAAGGTATAGAGTAAAATTAGAAGTGCACATGTGATGCATGCACTACAATTTTCATAGAAGTTGAAGGAATCAGCTATCAGATAGAGCTAAACCACTATTTTGCATTTGAGAATCTTGTGGGTAATAATAGAAGTTGCGTGTTATTTTGTAATGCAAAGATTAATTGCTCCTATATTTGATTTTAAGCATTATAATCTTAAAGTAATTTAGATTAACTCACAAATAAGCACATAATTTCTAAAACGTGCTAATATGTCTGACAAGTAAGGACATTAAAATTTGAGTGTGCAAGAGTGTTGATGACATTCTTGATTGGCATATTCATTTTAAAGGTTTTATCAATGCACATCTCTATGATATTAGTATTGGTAATCTTGCTCGAGTTTTATTTCTCTCTAACGAGAACAAATAGTTTCTTACATATATATGAATTTAGGAGCACCCTTAAGAGTAATGTAGTACCAAACACTTGGAGGTTTGCATGGTAATTGTGGCAAAAGTCTAAATAATTAGATATGACTTAATTAAGCCTAAAAAGTTTGTTCGTAGTTGCACTGATGTAAGATAAGTTTTAGGCTAAGATAATTTCTCTCAAAGTTTTTCTTTTCTCTCCTATAATAGATTGGAGAATATGAAAAATATTGAGTAAGAAAGAAATTGGGATATATCGTTATTTAGCGGCTAAAACGTCACATGCTGCATTTGTTGCACAAAGCGATGTTTTTATTAGCGCTTTTAATGCGATAGTAGAGAAATCTAGGCCTATTTTGGTTTAAGACTCATTGCAAAAACTGGTGTTAATTATGAGAATTCTTAGAGGTTTAAAAGTTGGATGGTCACTCATTGACTTAGTGATATTATTTCTCGGGTGGAGAGATAATATGCTAAAATGTGTCGTTAAGGCATAGGAAAATGTGTCCTCAGTGTGAAGGTTTTCTTGCTAATGAAATCCCTCTCATTTATTTAGTTGAGTCAACGAGAAAAGACAATATGAGCATTTTCTATGTAAAATTTTCTATATATGCACACTAAAAACATGAAATAATAAAAATATTATTTCATCATATAAATTCGATTCCAAATTCTTTTTTAAGGAAAATATGTTTTTCAGTTAAAATATTTTTTCAAAATTACAATCGTATGAGTTATATGACGAGAATAATTATCTCGCAGTTTAATGACTTGCTAAGAATGGAGTTATAAATGAATTATGACACAAAACAGTTGTTATATGGATTGCAACCTTAATTCTGTCTTGTCATTCTTAGATCAAGTTCATTCGCCATTAAAAAAAGTTGAGTGATTGTTTTGTGCAAACATGAATTCCTTTTAAAAACCTAAAGGATCTAAGCTAGATCATTTTTTTTCTAGTCAAGAAAATTACTCATATTTTCGGTGAGCGTGGAGTATTGTGAATTTTTGTAACACTTATTTTTTTGGAAAGAGCATTTCATTTCACATTACCTTAATATTAATATTTTTAAAATTTTTTATAAAAGATTTTCGAAAATAGTGGGAGTAATTAACCAACTAGTGATGGTGTACCATTAGTGATAATGACTCTCAAAAGTTATAGAATATAAAGATCCTCATAAATAACGTGGAAGCTATATATCAGTAAGTTCTCGTTGTTTAGAGACTATAAGAAAATATTTGTAATATGACTCTGCTAAAGGTACTGAATTCACATAGTAAGAATTCAAACATAGAGTTTTAGATTCACTTTACTTATATGATCCAACCTGAAATTGTTGATCTGATCGACAAAAGAAAAGTGGAGTTGATAGAGGTATAGACTCATCTCTTGACACTAATTGAGTTACGTTTAGATAACCATTGATTACACATTTATTGAAACTTTTCTTGAAAGAGTCAAATAGTTAATTCTCATAGAAAATTAGATGGTTAGTTTTTTGTAATGTTTAGGCGCAAAATACTTTAAGCGCATGATTGTTGCTTGTACTATTTTGGTACAAAAAGCGAATGAATGTTGCTGGTACTGTTTTCATGCAGCCTAAACCAACCATCTATTTAAAGACACCCAATGTACCAATCATTCTTATTAACGATCTATTGAATAAAATGAGGTTATTTGAACGTTATTGACAATTTTAGAAAAATGTCCTCATAATAAATATGACGATCTGCTTGTTTTAGATTATTAATTGTCACCTAATGAGAGGTTTTCAATACTACAAGGTGATGGACATGAGTTTGTGAAAAATAATTAAGACTTCATGTCTTGTGAAACTGTGTATAAGAAAAACAGTATCTAGGAGCTCTTGTTTAAAATTCATAAATAATTATTAAGAGGAAAAATACCAAAAAATATAGTTTTGCTTATATTATTTGATGTTTCCATTATGGTTAATTCATGGGAGTTAGATGTTAAGATTTTGTTAGAATGTAAATATGGCTTACTTGATTAAATGAGTTTGTGATGCAATTGTCGTTAAAAGTAATAACTAGACTATTGTGATTGTCTTTGGGGGCAAAGACCCTAATCGTTTTACCGTTAATGAAAAATAAATGATGGTTATCTCACATGTTTTTGTTGAGTATAAGAGATTTATATGAAATCTTGAAGTCGCAAATTAAATTTGTTGAATGACATTTGTGGTCACCTTACATATTCTTAAAAATCACAATTGGACTTGCTAACTAGAATCTAAAGTTTATATTGTGAGTTTGAACTTAAATGAAATTCACGATAAGTCGCTGACTTCATGGTTGTACAAAGAACTTTTATATATAAAAGCAAAGTCTCTTGGTAGGAGCATGTTTTGAAAAGTTACTACACATGAGAATGCGCACAGAAAGAAATGGTCTTAAAACATAACTTGAGAGTTCTGGTTTGATTATTTTTAGTTGACCATGTGATTTCTCTTCGTCATGGTATTGCTCGTTATACACATGATACTAATGTGTTCTATCATCATGTGGCGTGGTTGGAAGCTTTTTTTTTTTTAGTAAGCACACACATTCACCATAAATTTGAGAGTTATGGTGAAAAATGTATATCAACGGGCATAAATTGGCTTACACGAGCGATCACTTTTAGCGCTACAAAATAGTAGGGAGCAAAGATGAGACAATGTGTCACTTAGTTAGTATTTATCTAGATAGGGATAAATTGTAAGATACAAAAGATATGTTGCCTTAGTGGGAGTTAAGATGTGGTCCATCATATTTAAAAAGATCGTACATGGTTACCCACAATTCATGTAGCTTGTGGTTTAGTCAGATGTGATATCCTCTTTGACGCTTTGGATAGCGAGCAAATGGAGGAACTCAAATTAGGCACTAAGACAACGACTGTGTGAGTCTTGTTAGTTATAATTGATGACCATAATTTATTTATGCCCTTAAGAGACTTTTGACTATGTAATGAGGTTGATGCTTTAGTGTCTACCACTTTAGTATGTTATCTATGACTATGAATGATACAGTCTAAAGAAGTATTGCTGGAAAATAGATTGGACTTAAACTAAATGACATGAAGGCGAAGGGAAGGCTATTTGGTAACACATTGATATTGGTGTGTATTTACTGCCGGCAAGTTATGTTGTTTCTTGAAAGTTGCGATATAGCTGTGAATACATTATATTTTATAGAGATTGAGCATTGCTATGAATCATTTGGACTCGAGATGGATTAGGGATGCTTAGGAGATGTTTGAATTGGGAGGAGAGTTGAGATGAGTTGAGATGGTTTGTGAATAGTAAAATAAGATATTTTATTAATATTATTTATTATTATTATTATTATTTTAAGATTTGAAAAAGTGGATTGTTTATTATTTTTTTGGTGGAAATTTGAGAAGATTTTTTTGGGATTTGAAAAAGTTAAATTATTTATTATATTTTGGTATGAGAATTTGGGAATATTCTTTTGAGATTTGAAAAAAATATATGTTATTATATTTTGTGTAAGAATTTAAAAAGGTTGTAATGATGAAGATGAGATGAGTTGAGGAGAGTTCCTAATCCAAACAGCCCCTTAGTCTGATGTGACCAAATGAGTCAGAGCATAATGAGACACTTTAAGGGATGTTGCTATGCTGGTATTTTCTCGGAGATATTTGGTATAATGCTCATATTTTTCTTTTATAGTTGTGATCGATGGTCGCACAGCCTATTTGCTAAATATGAACAAGATTGAGAACATAATGAAAGATGCAGACTTGGAGTCTTATGTGCGAGTGTAAGATATAAGAAATGGGCACTCATAGTGGAAACCCAAAAGTGACATACTCTCTCTCAAGTATGGTTTTCTCTAGTCTTGCATCTAAGCTGTAGAATTTGTAAGTATTGTTTTGGTCTTACTAAATAGCACACTCCACTATTGATATGAAAGATTACGGATGAACAATAATGATGATGAAAAATCTATGAAACAACCGCACTAGATTCAAGATATTTCCAATGAGATAATAGTATTTCCAACACTAACATTACTCGTTTATAAAAACGTGAGTCTGACAAAAAAAATGCATTTTTATATTTTCGTAGTAAAATTTACTTTTTTTATAAACAACCTCACAAGATTAGTGCATTTAGACTTGTATATACCTTTTCCCGTTTTATGAAATTAAACTCCATTTTTAACGAAGTTTCATGATAATTTTAAACAAATTATAAAATAATTCTTTTTTTTTTTTTTTTAAATAACCTCATGAAACTTTCATTGAAACTATGAGTTACAACTAGTATCATTAAGAAGGCATCCCACAATGAAATCCGGGACCTCTTCTATCCACACTTGTTCTTCTCCTATCACTAAGGCTTTCTTTGCTAAAGTATGGGCTACTATGTTCTTTTTTCTACTAACAAATTGTATAGTCCAGTCTGTCCTATTTCTAAGAAGGAACTTAACATCATCAATTATAGAACTGAAATCCAGAATAACTTCTTCATTACTCTGTACCGCCTCAACCACTCCCTTTGCATCACCCTCAAAGATAGCATTTTGTATATTGAGTTCTGAACACAATTCCACTGCTTTCCTCAAAGCAAAACTTTCTACAACTGCTGCACTCCCCACATTCTTCTTGAAATCACAACCAGCCACCAAAACCTCTCCTTCTTCATCTCTTATAATGATACCAATCCCCATTATCTTCCTTTTAACATCTAGAGAGGCATCCCAATTAACCTTAACACATCCCCTTCCTGGTTTCTCCCATGCCTCTACTTGCTGAACTGGATTAACCTGCTGCACTGAGTTAACCTGTTGTGACTCCTGAAACTCTTGCAAAGCTGCCTTTGTAGTAATGAAAGAAATTTTGGGACAGCCCAATCTTTTTTCAAAAACCCATTCATTTCTCCTGAGCCAGATCTTTCTTAATAACACTGCCACCTCCTCTAACTGGTTCTTGTTAAGTCTGCGTCTGAGTTGTTCCCACAGTTCCAGGAAATCCACCTCTGATCTATTCCATTTCTTAACATGACTTGCATCATTGCCCCATACATCATTTGCTGCAGGGCATTCCCACAAAACGTGTATAAGAGACTCTTCTTCTGCATCACACATAGGGCAGTTTTTGTCCATTATAACCTTTTTTTTGTATAGGTTAACTTTTGTTGGCAGTAGTCTGTTTGCAGCTTTCCATAAGAAAAGCTTTGTCACACTTGGTACCTCAAGGTCCCAAATGCTCTTCCATATATCATCTGCTTTACTCTCTGATGAGCTCTCTCCTTTGCTTCTCTCTTTTAACTCCAAGTGCAGGAAGTAAGCACTTTTGACTGTAAACATCCCTTCTTAGCTGGTCCCCAAAATATCTTATCCTTTGCTCTTCCTCTACTCAAAGGCAAGCTTAGGATCTGTTCAACTTCTTCTTCCGAGAAAATGGATCTTATTTTTGTTTCATCCCACTCACCCTTCTGCCTATCAATCAATTCTTCCACTTTAGCATCTTTCTGTAATAAAGTAACTGGGGTCTGTACAGCAAAGGAAGTGGGTTTATGGAGCCATTTTGAACCCCATATATTTATCTCCTTTCCATCCTCCACTTTCCACCTTAGCCCCTCTCTCACAAGGTCCCTTGCAGACCATATACTCCTCCATACTAGGGATGAATGAGCACCCAACTTTGCATCCAGAAAATTCCCTAACCTGAAGTATTTTTCCTTAAGTAAAACTGCTGCCAAAGACAATGGATACTTGAGTATCCTCCACCCTTGTTTAGCAAGGAGTGCAACATTAAAACTCTCCAAGTCCCTAAACCCCATTCCCCCTCTACCTTTCTGAGTACTCATGTTTTCCCATTTCCTCCACTCCAATCCTCTCCCCTCCTGCTGTCTTCCCCACCAGAATTTAGAGAGCATAACATTGATTTCCTTACACAATTTTTTAGGGAGTTTAAAGACACCCATAGTGAAGGTTGGAATAGACTGTAGCACAGCCTTTATAAGAACTTCTTTTCCAGCTTGAGATAAGAAAGTGTTTTTCCAACTGGATATTTTTTGCCAAATCTTCTCCTTGAGATTTCTGAAAGTGTTGAACCTTGATCTCCCCACCATTGCAGGGAGTCCCAGATATTTTTCATAAGTGCCACAAACAAAAGAATTTCCAGCTTCCTTAATGGCCTGCCTGTCTGTTAACTGTGTGTTGTTGCTGAAAAACACATAAGTTTTTTCTTTGTTAAGGCACTGTCCAGAAGCCTTTTCATAAACCAGCAGAATATCTTGGATTTTCCTCCACTCGTTAATATTTGCTCTTCCAAATAAGATGCAATCATCTGCAAAAAGCAGGTGATTTATACTAGTTCCTCCTCGAGCCACTTGCACCCCTCTTGTAAGCTTTCTTTTCTCATGATAATCCAGCAAACTACTCAGTCCTTCAGCACAGATAATAAAGAGATAAGGTGACAAAGGATCACCTTATCTCAATCCTCTAGAAGGCCAAAAGTTGTGGCCAGGTACCCCATTTATCAAAACTGAGTAAGAGACTGATTTAACACATTTCATCACCAACTCTATCCACTGCTTACAGAAACCAAGTCTAGTCAAAACAACCTCCAAAAAATTCCATTCCACACGATCATAGGCCTTAGACATATCTAATTTCATGGCCATACTTCCTACTTTCCCTTTCTTTCTGCTCTTCATTGAATGTAGTAACTCATAGGCTACCATGACATTGTCATTAATAAGTCTACCAGGCAGGAAAGCACTTTGAGAGGGGGAAATAACCTCCGATAAAACAAATTTGAATCTATTGGAGATAGCTTTAGAGACAATTTTGTACATGACATTACACAGACTTATAGGTCTGTATTCAGTGACTTTTCTAGGTGTCTCAGTTTTTGGGATCAAGGCTAAAAAGGTATAATTGAGGCTAGGGTCAATAGGATTACCATTTAGAATGTCTAGAGCAGCTTTACACACTTCTTCAGAGACTACACCCCAATGATTTTGGTAGAAGCATGGTCCAAATCCATCTGGACCAGGAGCTTTTAAAGGGGCCATTTGTTTCACTGCTTCCCCCACTTCTACTGATGTGAATTTCCTTGAGAGCCTTTCATTCATTTCTAAAGTTACCTTCTCGCTCATACCCACAAGACACCTATCAATCTCAACCTAACTTGGGTTTGTAGTTTGAAACAACTTGCCAAAGAACTTTCTAAACGTTTCTTCCACCTCCTCAATACCAGTAAATTTTCTGCAGCTTTCATCTTCCACTTCATATATAAAGTTCCTTTTCCTTCTTTGGTTTGCACAAGCATGGAAATACTTAGTATTTCTATCTCCATGCTTGTACCAGTTTCTCTTTGCACGTTGCTTCCACCAAAGATCCTCCTTCTCAAGTGCTAGATGCACCTCTTTAGAAGCCTTTCTGATTTCCTCCACATTGCTCCCATTTTCCACAGCCTGTAGATTCTGTAAAATCTTGGTTTTTTCCTCCACTTCCTGCCCATGTCTTTGCTTCTTATTTTTGTTCCATCTCTGAAAAGCTTTCCTACTATTTTCCAGCAAACCAGTAAACTCTGAGCAGCCTCTCCAGGCCTCTTTTAATACCCCTTCACAATCTTCTTCTAATGCCCAACTAGCCTCATATTTGAATCCCCTTTTCCTCTGGCTAACTTGCAGCCTTAAACCAAGGTCCTGCACATTAACATGAACTAATAATGGCTTATGATCAGAGGTTCTAGCCACTAAAACTTCCACCCATGCTTCAGAATATATGTTCATCCATTGGGGGTTCGCCACAGCTCTATCTAACCTTACTTTAGTAAAGGTTGCATCCGTATGAGAATTGCTCCAAGTATACTTGTCCCCCCTCCATCCCAAATCATATAGGTTTCCATCTCTCATTAGTTCTCTAAACATTTCCATTTGGTTTTCAGGTCTAGCCTTGCCTCCCCACTTCTCATCATTAGTCATGATTTCATTAAAGTCTCCTACTATGCACCAGCCCTCATTGCCCCTAGGTTTCATGGCTTTAAGCAAACACCATGCCTCTTTCCTCCTCACAGTTTCAGGTGGGCCATAGAAACAAGTTAAAAGCCATATGGTTTTCCCTTTTCCTCCAACCCATGCATTGATATGCCTTTGGGAATAGTTCACAATTTCCAACTGCACCTCATCCTTCCACAACAAAACCAGTCCCCCCCCTTTTCCCACGGCATCCACTCCAAAACATCCATCACACAACAACCTTCTTCTTATTCTATCACATTTCTTACTATTAAGTTTTGTTTCCATGATGAAAACAATACTAGGTTTAGATTTCTCTGCCATAGAGCAGAGATCTTGAACTGTCCGAGGGTTCCCCAACCCTCGGCAGTTCCAACTCAAGAGTTTCATAATGATTGGCGGGGCTGTATCACAGCCTCCGCCATTCCTTTAGCCTTGTCAGCTAGATCACACCCTTTCCTTCTCTTACATGTCTTGTCACCCCCCAAATCCACCACCTTAGCCCCATTCCTTTTCTTTTGTGTTTCTTTTACTGGACTCACCCCTTCTGTTTTGTGTTTAGCCCGTGCCCTCATCTTCCATACCCTCTTCTTCATTACCTCCCTATCCGCCACCATGTTGCCTACTTCCTCTACTTCTTTCTCTGAATTTTCCTCCCCCACCATAGACTCAAATTGCACTTCAACTTCCTGTAAAGCTTTATCTCCCATGACAACTTCAACTTGTTTAAGAAAGCTGTCCCCTACTAGCTCCCCTCCCCCCCTTGATTTTTCACTCACCCCATTTTCACTACCTTGACTTTTTTCACTTGTTCTTACCCCTCCCTCATCTCTTTCCCCTTCCCTTTTGCTCTCTTCTACTATTTCCCTCCCTTTCCCTTCACCTCGAGGTAAAGTTTCCTTCTCGTTTCTCCATCTACTTCCTTCTACATTTCTCTTATAGTCATTATTGAACAGCCTGTTTCTTTGAGATTGTGCTGCCCTCATCCATTGACCATACTGATTTCCTGCTCCTAACGAGTTCCCCTCCCCCTTGCAGCCAAGGATCCCATGGTATATGCAACCACACAAGAAACAAATTCTTGGCATCTTCTCATAGCTAAATGGGACCCAGACATTGTTTCCTTTAACTGTGAGTGTTCTTCCTCTTGCCATAGGTTGAGTTATGTCCATGTGAATCTGAACTCTCAAAAACTTCCCCCATCCACTACCATCTTCCTGCACATCTACCTTTTCCACCCTTCCCACCGTATCCCCTATTTGCTTCTCTCTCCTTTCTGTCATGCATGATAGTGGTAGATTATGAAATCTCACCCAAAAACTCTTTGAATGAAACTCAACTTGTTTGAGGGGAGTATTCCCATCGAACTCTTTAAGGACCAGCAGCTGGTTATCAAACAACCATGGTCTTCCCGACCATACTTTTTGTTTATAAGTAATATTATCCAACACAATAGCGAAGACATTTGGACTCACCTCCGTGAACAATGCCTCCTTACTGATTCGCCAGATTCTTCCTAACGTGGTTTCCAGCAGCTCCTTGTTGATCAGCCTTGTCGAACAGAATTTCGCCATTAAGGACCTCTGTTCCTTCAGCCTAAGCTCCTCCGGTACATCATCATCAATCTCTATCTCCTTGCTTTCCTCATCCAGCAGCCTCAGCTCCTTCCATTTCTCCTCCAAATCCTCCATTTCTCTATACCAATCGCTATGATTTACACTGAGAATGACGTCGCCTGGATTTTTCTTACTCCTTCCGTCGTGATTTTTGTCCTCCTCTGACACCTGACGGCAGTTGTCTGCCAGAGCCACCTCCTCACACTGTAGGGACCACCTCCAAAATTCTTTTCCTACCGTTATAACCGCCACCCACGTTCCACTCACTTTCGCACCACTCCACCCCTTTTCAGAGAGAAAAGAGAGGATACTTTTTTCCACCAGTGAAGCTTTAGCTTTTACTACTATTATAAAATAATTCTAGAACTGTAGTTGTATCGTTATCCAAATAGTTACCGAGTCATGTGGAGTAGTGGACGAAGACGACAAAAATTATGCACGGGTGATCCGTACACAAATCAGTGATGAAAGAAAAAGAAGGTTCAAGAAAAATGAGATCTGAAAATGTGATTGTACTAAAATAATTATGATTATGATATAGTTAGAATTAACCCCTAGATAATTATATGCCTATAATTTTTTTATAATAATTATCTTTCAAATCAAATTAATTAGCCACGTGAATATTATGTGATACAAAAACTTTTAAATAAAATTATTCATATAATTATATCACTTCATTATAATAATTTTAATTTTACATAACTACTCATCTTGAAATAGAGTGGTAAAATAGGTAGGACGGGGTTACAACCACCGATAAAGAGTATCAAACGGTATACCGATAGTGTTAATTTTTTTTTAAAAATCATTTGCATTAATATTTTTTTAAAGACTAAAAAATAAATATACACATTTTTAAAAAAAATACTCATCGTATACTTTTCCGGTAGATTTTTATCAGCAGGAATAAGATTTTCCAAATAGATACAACTTTATAACAAAAAACAAAAACCTTATCATTTTGGGATGCTCCCAAACTGCCTAGGAAATATCAGTTCCCCTCCCCAAAAGTCCGAGTCTCTCAGTTACAAGGTGGCCGTTGGGCTGTCCACCTCAATGGGGGTGGTACACGTGCAACAATCATTAACTAGGATAAAACTGCAAGAAAACTGTCTCTACCTACCGCAAAACTTTGAAACATCGTATATGCCCCTTACACCTAGCAGCCACTAGAAAACTCGTGTGAAATCGCAATCTCTCTCTTTGACTCAACTATATCATCCACAATAGTGGCTATTGCATTCTTAAGCTTCTAAATTTTAGATGGAAATTAAAAATTAAATAAAATATTATTATTATTTAAAAATTTAAAAAAATTAAACTATTTATTATATTTTATGTAAAAATTTAAAAAAATTATAATGATAAAATGAGATAAAATCCTTTTTGTATTCAAACTCGACCTTAATCACCTAATTGTAAAATACAGTTTGGATTATCACACTGACCAAAAAACACATGAATTGACTAAAACAAAAATAAAATGTGAAATTAAACTTGGCAAAAGAGACAAATTGATGGCTATTCATTACATGAATGTAGTAGTAGTACTATGGCTGGTCATATACAAGAAGTCAAGAATACATTTCCTGCTTAAGCATCAAAGATTAAGCAGGTATAAAAAGAATCACTAAAAGTAGTCTGGAACACATTATTACCAACCTTCATTGACATGAAATAATGATCAAATCATCCAAAGTCCTCGCTCCGACTAATTATTCAACAAAGAATCTCACCCTAACTAACTACTGCACAATGCACAACATATGGTACACATAATCTGTCTATTCTTCATATTTTTCATTTCAATATCCAAGAACCTGACTTCTCTTCCATTTTTCGGTTCCCCCAATGTTTCTGGAGAAAGAATGTGGTCTTCGGACAAAGCATCTAGATAAGGCCTGTGTAGGGATTGTAGGCTTGAACGGGCATACCTGAGCCATAGGGGTGGACACTGGCTCCATATGGATTTCCAAAAGGATTTAAACCCTGTGGCTGTTGTGGGCCCATCATCATCATCTGCTGTTGCTGCTGCAACATGAAGGCCTGCTGGTGGTTGGCCATTGCTGCCATCTGTACAGTAGGTGGTGCAGCCACTGTGTTGGAGGCAAAAAACGGATCTTGTGATGTCTGATGCACCATGGCACCAGCCATAGGGACTGGTTCCCATGGGTTGTAGCTCACATTCTGGTTATTTCTTCTGATTGCATCATCATAAAGGCTGTCTAGTGTAAGCTTGTCGAATCCTCCAGCCTATTTTCAATAATGACAGTGTTGGAAAGCATTATCGTCATTATACTCAGCCAAAGGAAAAGTATCATTCATCAGTACAACATTCATCAGTCATTAGTGAACTAGCAAAAACTTGTTTGTTGTGTGTTTATGAGTGTGTGTGTGTGTGTGTGTGTGAGAGAGAGAGAGAGAGAGAGAGGTTAAGGAAAAATGGCGTGGGAAAGAAATAGATCAAGTACCAGTTTGCTAGCAGCCGTCGCACTCTCATTTGAGCTTGGAACAGTGACAAGTGCCAACTCCCAGCCCGTAGTTCCATTTACTTGATTTGGCGCAGCATATCCTGGTTGATCAGCTGCAACCACCATCACAACAAAACATGGAAGCTCACTCCAATCAATGAACAAATTTTTTATCTCAATTTAACTTTAGTCTGTAGGGAAACTAAGATTTATATTCCCAGTTTCCTTGAGGTTTATTACATATGGAGCTCTCTATTCTTAACATTAAGAGCTCCGAGCCTTGGAACAGAACCAGTTCAAGTTGACGTTTATGGGGAAAATTCAGTTCTTAACCTCTTTGGGTGGTGGCTAAACACTACATTGGATATATTCAACAAAGAAAAATGACGCCTTACCAACTGGAACGATAGCCAAAGCCAGCGCATTCTTCTCATCTAATTCTGAAGCTTCTGGAGTAGGATCATGCAGACCCTAGCAACCAAGAAAGAAACAAAACCCTTAGGAAACCTATTAAAGACTCAACACATTGGTGAGCATGCTTAAGTTGTAAAGTTGTGTTCAGCCATGATGCAAAATTTTCAAAATTAAAATATGCACATAAGCTTCAGCTTAACCTTAGTTTTTAAGATAATAAGAAGCAAGATTTGAGAATTACCAACAAATCAGGTTCAACAACAGGCGCCTCTACTTTCACTGGTTCAGGTGGAGGTGGAGGTGGCGATGCTGGATGTTCCTCCAGCACCTCTGGGGCCTTCTTATATTCTATGGCCAAGACTTCCTTGGGGGAGGCACTTTTATCAACCACCTGATTGGTTAAGATAAAAAATTTAGGAAATTGTAACCAGACTATAATTTGATCAGAAAATCTTATTATTCCAAAGAATGCAGATAAAAGGATAATAATGACTTCAATAGAGAGAGAGCAAAAGGGAAGAAAAAAATTGAATCAAAAGAAAAGGAAAAACAATAAAGGTTAAAGGAGAGTCGTGTCACTTTTCAGAATATTATACTTAGTTGTCCAATCTGCACAGACTACTGCATTGTCCTTTTACTAAAAAGAGAAAGAAAGCTGACTGCTGACCATCATACGAGATTGCATGTGTGCAGACCTAAATATATTGCCCAGCACTAGATCAGGTTCCTTGGAAATTTCGGCTTCTTGGATGAGGTCTGATGTTTAAGAATTTAGTGCTGGTTAGTTTATGAGAAATTCTAGGCAAGCACACCTAGATTGCCCAAACAATCGCAGCTAAGAAGGACAAAAACTATCACACCCTCAAAACTTAAACATAATTACATTATTTAACCCAGTATCTCCATATCTTGATAGAATCCCAATCATTTTCTCACGAAGACTAGGATTCCAAACAAGAAAGCAAAATAATCAAAAGAACTTCTAAACCAAGTGAGAAACTGCTGAATCAGAACCGGAGTAAAGAACCTAGGACATAGGAAGAAGACTCATGGGCCTCCAGTAGAAACCATTCCAGCAAATCAAGGTACTTTTAGATTATCACAACTTTAAAAAACTTACTTAAAACTGAGCCAAAAGGCTCTCAATACAAATAGGCCCTACATCAAATAAAGACCATAATTTCAAAGAATTCAGGTATTTAAGTCCACTCTTCAAAGACCTTCTTGCTACCGCATCGTTCTCCCCTGTTTGGAGAAGACCTCAAGTTTTGAAGCTTTGAAGTACTAAAATTCTTGGCTTCTTGAAGGGAAGATTTACTGCTCAGGCATACTATATGTCCCTAATGACACATTCGACAAGAGTATTCCCATGGAAGAACATATGGAAGACTAAGGTTCCTCTAAAAGCTTCTTTTTTTGTATAGACAGCTTCACTAGGGAAGATCCTCACCTTAGATCATTTAAGGAAACACCGACTCATTGTATTGGATTGGTGTTATACGTGCAACAAAAGTGGGAAGTCTGTGGATCACATATTATTGCATTGTGACATGGCTAGGAGTTTGTGGAATATCATGATATCTTTGCTAGAGTGGGGCTCCATTGGGTGATGCCACAAAGGGTTGTTGAATTTTTGGCCAGCTGGCAAGGCCTCCGGGGCACCTCTCAAATTGCAGCTATGTGGAAGATGATACCAATATGTCTATGGTGGTGCATCTCGATAGAGAGGAATTGTCGCAGCTTTGAAGATCATGAAAGGACAAGGGACAAGCTTAGAACTTTTTTTCTTCAAACTTTATTCCATTGGTCGATTGTAATAGACTTTAATGGCATGAACATACATGATTTCCTTGTATCTTTAGACACCCATGCATAGGTGTTGCTCTTGTATATGTCCCGTGTACTTGGCTTCACCTTTTTCAATAAAATTCATATTTACCGATCTAAAAAAAATTCTTGGCTTCTTGAATAGCATCCTTGACTTTGGATAAAAAGCTTAAACTTAAGTATTATTTCATTCATATCTCTTAATGCAAACCATAATGAAGCAGGACATCCTTCTTTGCAATCGGAGCATTGAGCTTTTCAAGAATTGTAAATTCAAGAAAATGAACCATCAATGCAGGTGACATGGTCTTAAATTGTTGCGCAGGTTGAACTACGGAAATAGGCTTTTCTCTCTCTTTTATTTTCTGCCATGTTGCCATGTTGAACTCTTCCATTCTTGAGAACTCTTTGCTGCACAAATAGTAAAGACTGTGTACCATTGGACTCTTCACTCAAGAAAGTTTCTTCCTTTCTATCAACTTTCACCTTTTCTAGAATGTCCTAGAATTTTGTTAAGTATTTGACAAAAATGAAATTAATAAAAAAAAACATAAAAGAAGAATTATCAGCCTCAGGTACAACCTATCCAGTAAACCTGGACTCTATTATCTATACTTAACAAAACTCAATCAAAACTGAACCAACAACTTCCTAATACCAATAGGTGCAAAAATAGGACAAACTAAATAGACAAAGGCATTGTAAAATTCCAAAAGCTCCAAATTAAATCAATACCATAATTTCAATTAGTTTTGATTTTTAGGTTTGCACTTCTGGAAACTACTCACTCCCTGCATCACTACTGGTCAGTAATATCTGATGTTCTTTTGCTTTACATTAAATATTAATGCACAGAGAAGTTTATTTCTAATAATTTACTTGATCCAAGTCTAATAAAGTTTAAGAAAGAGCTGTTCCATACTTGGTCCTTGCGAAATGTTGAACCCCGCGGAGCTTCTTTCACATACTCTTCCATGGTTTGTAGAAATGATGCAGGCGGCTTCATTGAATAAAAGTAGTTCACTTAATAACAAAAATATTTAAAACAAAGAAAGGGGAGAAAAAAAAAATCACAAGACAGCTACTCCAGAAGAAACCACAAGTAAGACATCAAACCTGCTCGATCTTAATAAACTTCTCCCCACGACCAATATCAAGACTTCTACATGTTTCATAAAAATCCGATAGTCGATCAGCCTGAAAAATACACAATATGTATAAACAATATAAGTAAATTCCTTCCCTTACAAACACTGAGCAGCAGTCTAGACTAGGGCAAAGATTCCAAAAAAAATGTTACCTGCTGCCCTGCCCTCCTGTATATTTCGAGTGCCCTCATAGCATCATGGCGTTGCATCTCAAAGAACTGTCATGATTAAGAGTATCATAAGGACATTTCTGAATAACCCAATTTCTTATTTAACAAGCAAATCAGACCCAACCTTGTCAACCAAATTGACCGTGCCATCACTTATAGCTTGATAAATTTTTATGCTTTCTGAAGCCACCTATTTAAGTGATAAGGAAATGAGAATCAAATCAAATTGATTAACGAAAAAAACTAAAGAAAAGAAAAATGGTAACACTTTTCACCCACCATTGAAAGTGCTAACTGAATGACGAAGTTATGAATTGCTGCCCCTTGTGGCTGCACAAATTTTCATCACCATTCCCCATTAGAAGAATAAAAGATCATGTTAACTTACCCTAGAAGTCCCATGATAATGACACCCAATATATTAATAAAATCTTACTTACAACTGACTTGAGCAACCATCCATCATTTGCATTTTAACTAACAGCCACCATTACGTAGGGCACAAAACCAATTATCTTGAATTGATTGAGCTAAATTACCTGGCAACCAAGCACACGAAAAAGTAGCTGTTGTAATGCTGGCAACTGATCAAGCAGTTCAGCAGTTTCCAGATCTTTTGTCCTCTGCCACAAATGCATCTATCAGTCCTCCAAACTCGCCAAAAGATCACCAAACTATAGTTTCACAGGATAAATAAAATGCAGGGGAGCAAATAATGGAAATAAACTTCTGAGAAGATCCTTCAAAATATATAAATGTGTGCCCAAAGTTATGAAGGAAAGTTAAGAGTAAGGAGGACAAAACAGAACAACATGCAACAATAGGTGAGATAGGTTACGCTAAGGGATAACTCAACCGCTAGCAGAGGCAATATTGTTGATGTTTTCCTGAGAAAGACCAGGGAAAGTAAAAGAGCATGCCCATCAAGTAGTTCCCTACCTATTGCCAGTGTTTCACTCTAAAACGAGAAAAAAAAAAAAACAAACAGAGGGGGGGGGGGGGTGCATCAATATTTCATCATTTTGAATCTACTATTTTGGAGAGGGGTCACATCCTTGATTAGCTTCATCAGAGATTATCCGATTAAAGCACATCAAACGTTGTGGTCACCAGGTCTTGAATTGTAAAAAATGTAACATCCAGATGGAAAGTAGCAATTGCTTTCCTAAAGCGAAATGAAAGTGAAATTAAAAAGAAATACCATAATAAAGAAACAAACTTCTTACTGGGCGATCTGTCTCAATGTCATACTTCAACACACGAAAGCATTCCAGCCTCTCTTCCAAAAATAAGGCATACATACGGACCCAAGCAGAATAATCCCATGCTGGGGAGCAGATGAAAACAATCTCATAAACAAACAACCCAATTTCTCAATAGACAAATGTTTTCACATAACAAATAATAGAGGAGTGAGGACTGGTACCATTAGGACTTGAGTCATCTTTGAAATGAGACATGTTAAGCATATGGCTTCTGCTTCTTCCATAATTAATAAGTTCTTCATGAAATGTAGGGTCCACTTCCCTCAGAGCACGATGAATTACAATTAAAGTTTTCAAAGCAACCTGAAAAAGCAATTCTGTCAACCAAACTTTAACAACAAGCATACAGAAAACAGTTTCGTTTGAGCCAAGAATCGTTCATGATATATATAAATATATATATTTATATATATATATATATGTATGTATATAGCTAACCCATGACCATCAATTTAACCATATGACCAACAAATATTAATCCCTCTGTCTCTTTGTGTATCATAGTAAATCAATCTTCTAAGAAAATGACATTTGATGCATTGTCTTTAAATAAAAGTTACTAGTCTCCATAACTACAGTACTTAATTCAAACCAGTGTAACTTACAATATAAAATTAAAACCAATGTTGGTCAGATTCCTGGCACCCTAACACAAACGTTGCCTAGAGCCTAGGCGCAAGCATGCACTTGATTGAAGTAAAGCACACAATTTTCAATATGTTATGTATAATAACAAAATATTCATAAAATAAAATTTAAAAAAAAAAAAGTTTAAAAAATAAGCAAGATTGTATTATATATTAGTTATTAACTCAATTTGCTAATAGTATCATACAACATGACAATCGCGTGATAAACAAAATAGTAGGTATTGACTTGATAGTAACATGTTTTTTCATAAGTAATACTTCCACCATTATTGTCATCAAAAGATTTGCAACCCTCATCATCTTCCTCATTTACTTCATCAAAGGTATTGACTTCTTTAGTAACATAAGCAATGCAATGCAATCTTCTTTCTATAAGTTATTAAATATCTAGCAATACAATTCAATCCTAAAGTAAAAAGTCATCCTCATCACTACGCACAGGACCACCATTATTGTCATCTAAAGATTTGTAACCCTCGTCATCTTCCTCATTTACTTCATCTAAATTAATGGTCCAGACAAAGACTAAAAGTTAAAACAGACATTTTTATATATTTTTCAAACGAAAAAGCAGAACTACAAAAATGTGCTTTTTGTGCTTTAAGCTCACAAAAAATGCCAAAATTTGTAAATGCACTTTGCTTTTAGCAAGTTAAGCACTTCGGCCAGGGCTAAAGTTTGCTGTGAACAGTTACTAAAACTTCTAATGCATGCAATACAGCCGCAATGTCTACTGAAGGGCTCCTAAAATGTCATCAAAATTATTATTTATCACATTCAGAAACTAACATTCAAGAACTACAGTGTATAGCATGATGGAGTAATGTTTGATTGCTTAATATCATGAAGGTTTGACTCTATGCTCATCCATCTCGTCATGAAGTGTCATTAAGGTGATGTACATACTGCCCAATTATGTGTCCTTGATAACCGTCTGGCAAGAGCATGGATGCAATACGCAACATCAGCCCGAGGTCGTGTGGCTGAAATAGCAGAAAATATAGCTGCAAAGGTAAACATAAATAAATTGTATCAGATACCCCATGCAAAAACCTTCTATATGTAGATCACCAATAGTATAAGTGCATAATCGATAAAAAAAATAAACCAGAGACCACGGATCCCATTTTGCATTTAGAACAATAGAGAGCACCAACCTCTAATGTGCTTTTCCTTTGTCGGGCGCTCAACATGGTTGGTGGCTTTAACTATAGCAATGTCCAACTCCTACAAAGTTTTATACCACAAAGAGATACTAAGATAAATACACGGTTAAGAGGACCCAGGAAAAACAGCTACATGTAGATTAAGCATACCTTATAATCACTGTTGACTTTAGCCAAGGAAACCGTGGTGGTGTCCTTGAGGGCCCCAAGTGCTTTTCTCAAGCTATTCTGCGAACCCGCTCCAGACATTCTCTCCTCTCTCAACCCTGAATTCTACACTAAATCCCAACAAGTTAATCTGGGCTTCACTCCCCAAAAACCAAATATGATGACATCAAACACAAACATACTCCAAAGTTTAATATTCCCAAAACTTGTTAATTCAGAAATAGGATTTTAACACTCTACTTAGATCCAACAGAGACAGAAAGTTCATCGGTGACTACTTAATGTATTAACACCAAAATTCAAGAATTATCCCATTTAAAAATGATATACTATTTATTTCCACAAAGAAGCTTTCAAATTTATAGATGAGAATTAAAGAAAAATTCAGGGCCGGAGATCACCAACAACAAATTTGTTAAATGAGATGTTAAAAGAAACGATTGCATAACAGAACAACAAGAACGCCAGGCGACAAAAGCGAAAAAGTTTGATTCTATAAACAAGACAAGAACGGAACAGCAAAAGCGAACATCATCAAAGATCTGAAAAGACAAGAACGGAACAGCAATAGAGCACGTAATCCGAGCAAGAACTCAACAATCAAATCAATGGCTTAAGCACGAAAATCTCGACAAAGAGAATATAGAACTAAAGAGAGCCGTGGAGATCAGAGAGCTCGAATTTACCAGTACGTGAACCAACCAGAGAGAGAGAGAGAAGGGTAGATAGAGCGAGAAAGAAGAATTCACGAAGAGAGATGAAGAGTTGAAGACTGGCCTATGTGTCTGGCAACCAGAGAAAAGTCGAAGTTCGAGAAGATGGGTTTGGTTTTGGTTGGGTCGTCGCCGTCTAATTACACTGTTTTGTTAATCTACTACGACTACTGCTTCTTCTTCTTCTTTTTTTCTTTTCTTTTTTCTTTGGTTTTTTTTTTTTTTAAAAAGTATTTCCGTCTGTCTCTCAGTCTGTGTCTGTGTCATGGAATACGGCAATGTAAAGAACTTGTACCGCGCCCACCCCAGGGTTAAAGCGGGATTTGATTCTCCGCAGTGTCTTTAAGCTTCGCTCTTATTCTATTCTCCCCTTGAAATTCGCCACGTGTCTTTCTTATATCCTGCGTGTCTAGATATTTTTAGAAACAAAATTTCATTAATACCAAAAAAAAAAAAAAAATCACACACACACACAAATAACTATTAAAAAAAAAATCAATACGAGTCCATATTCTCAACCGTACTCAAAATAAAATTACTATAAAAGGTAATTTATAATACAATACCACTAAAAAATTGTGAAATTATAACAAAAAATATGTGTATAATAATGCGTTGAATTTAAATGCTTTGACATACCACATCCACGTCATCTAAATCCTCAAAAAATAAAACAATAATCAATTTTTCTTTCAATAAAAGAGAGTGAGAGGTCTATCATTTGAAAAGGAAAGATAATCTTTTAAGATGCTATCTTGAATCGGGCAACGAGCAAGCCTACACCTGGTTAAGATTAGGACAAAGTCCACACGTGCTACCCGAAAATCAAGCCTAATGACCTCAGGTGGTGGATCAAAAGATGGACAAGTTGATGGAGGAGGCACGCGTGGTGGTCTTCGAAGATTGGATACAAATAAATTGAAAGTTTTTAACTTTGACTAAGAGGAAATAGAAAAAAGTATAAGAAGAGTTGATGGATACACATATAATATTTTTAATGAGTATGATGTCATCTTTGTGCATTAAGGGGAACAAAGAGGACAAGTGTAAGAGCTAATATGATCCAAGTGAAATAGAAAAAAAATAAATAAATAAAAGAGTTTAAGCAATTTGATATAAGAGCTATTAAAAAGGCGAGAAATATTTGATGTAGATCGCACGGTGGATATGGATGTCGGTGTTTTGAGGAAACAGATGATGCATGTGTAGGAGATCCATTCTCCTTAGACAGTAAATAGCCTTTAGGAACACACTTTCGACTATATTGATGAAAGAATACTGCTTTGTCTTGGCTAGAGAGAGAGAGAGAGAGAGAGAGAGTTGCTTAGAAACAATGCTGCCAGCTGGCTGAAGACACCCAGTTTTGAATTTACCTATGATTCTGCCCTCGGTTTCTCATCAAACTACAGAGCTGCCCCTTACCAATGAGTTACCATTTCCCGAAGAGATTAGCTATTCATTGTCCCTAAACTACATATTACATGTTTTTTAAATTTTTCTAAACTAGTTGATCTCTTCTAATTCATCATTCATATATTATATATTTAATAAAAAAAATTAAAAAAATAAATATATAATTTAAAAATGATAAATAAAATTTTTCCTCCTAAAAACAGAAGTTGGTCGGCCCTCTACTTCTTAGTTAATGATTGCCTCGTGTTTTTTTTTTTCCCCTAAAAAAATGAGTCCACTTGGAATTTAATATTTTAGCATAATTGCCATGGTGGGCTGGATGCATTGATAATCATCCTCTCAAATTATTAAAAAACTATTGGACACCTCATTTTTTTTTAAAAAAAATCTAAATTATTTCTAATAGTTTCAAGAAGACAATATAATTATATTAAAATATAAAATAAGATAAAATTGACTCAATAAAAAATAATTTAGAAAATATTGTAAAACTAAAATGAAATAGCAAAATTATTGAAAGATTGCATGCAACATAGAAAACTAGCTTCTCATAATTTTCATATTATGAAAAATAATATTTATAGTTATAAAATATATATATATTTTTTTAAAAGTGAGTAAATATAATATTTACATGAAAAAAAATATTTTTTAATCGTTAAACCTACTCTTTTCTAAAAAAAAATATGCAACGTTTGCACAACTTAAGACTATCTAACATTATTTCAGTATTATTTACCTCAAATTTTTGGGATGATAAAATATGAAAGATTGATATATTAATTAATGAGATAAATTTAAGAATTTCAAGAGTTGATACATGGATGAGCTAAAATTCTAAAAAATAAAATTTAAATGATGATTATCTACAAAGTTTATGTATATATTTATAAATAAAAAAACATAATTTTTGAATATTGAATATAATTTACTCGGAATTATTTTATCGGCTTTGATTAATATATGATAGATCCAAGGTATTTTATCAGGGACATTACGTCACAGCTATGCGCCACGTGGAACGTGAAGCTAACGTGTCAACATTTTTGGCCATACGAATGACTACCAACACCCTTCCAAATCACTACTCACAACCATATAACATAATGGTGGGGGCCACTGATGTAGATGGGATCACTTTTTTATATTTAGCTTCAATTATTATTTGTGTTGTACATTATTTGACAGGTCGTTTAAATGAGTCTGACCCACCACGAAAATATTGTACTATTAATTTATAAATTAAATTCAACTATACGCAACTAATAATTTTAAAAATAATTTTATTCGAAGGTCATTATATATAGTATAAATATAATATAAAAATCTTCAAATAACATTATTCTAATTTAAATTGCAAAACAAACGCAAGGAAGTCAAATTGATTCGTTCATTTTTATAAAATTTTTCATTTCATCTCATCTAATCATTATAATTTTTTAAAATTTTTATACAAAATAAAATAAACAATTCAACTTTTTCAAATTCTAAAACAAAAATAATATTAAAAAAATATATTCCAACAATATTTTATTTAAATTTCAACTTTTATCTCAACTCATCTTATCTCATCTGTGAAAACAAACGAGATCGAATTAGAAAATATCCAAACTTGATAAAAAAAAAAATGGAAGTATCAAAGATATAGTTTTTTTTGTATTTGGTAATGTGAGATTCATATGAAAAACTTTACTTTTTAGATGGACTCTACTGTTTTTTAAAAGGAAAATGATCCACATACAACATTTCATAATCTTTTACACATCATGTTTTTAATTTGGGGCATTTTTAAAAAATAACTTATAAAAGTAAAATCATTTTACAAAACAATGTTTTACAGAAAAATGTCATCAATTAAAAACGAATAATATAAAGAATTGTAAAAATGATTATGTGTATATCATTACTTTTTTTAAAATGAATGAGCGAGACTTGCATATCCAAGATTATATCTAACATTAATAGACAAACTAATAAGTATGATATACTTATCATTAAAATTAGACCGTCAAAATTATGCTACCTTACTAATATTCATCCTTTTCTTTTTCTTTTCTTTTTCTCCTATTTTAGTGGTTTTAACTTATGAGAGTTCAATCTCAATTTGGATAGCTTGAAGTGCAAAGTTTAAAGTTATCTGGGGGAGAATTTAACGGTTATAATATGTCCATCACATTGCTTGTCTTGCCATCTATTAACCAAAGAATCTAATCATTTTAATGAAAAAGAAAACAAAGGGCAAGTCCCCTTCGTCCTTACACCTTTCAAGGATTTTTAGATAAAATCTTTCTTTTTCTTAATCACTAATTACTCATATACGCAAAACTGACAAGGAGAGTTGAGCAGAGAAAGGGTCCAATTATCTTAGTTTTATCACCATTCCCATGTTGATATGATTGATTAAACAATATTCAATAGATTCTCAGCAAAGCCTGTGGAAGTTTGTTGGCAAATTATAATAATAATAATAATAATAATAAATAATGGCAAACTTAAATAATGCAACTTTGTTCATACGGCTGAGATCACCGTTATATTTTTCGTCTTAAATCTTATCATCTCCAGTCATACTTGTTTATTATAACATGTCTTAAATAACTTATATTTTAATCACATAAATGGAAAAAAAAAAACAATATAAAAAATGTCATATAACGTGTAACCAAAAAAAATAATAGAATGAAAAAATTTATAATTAAAAATAACATTTCTCAAATAATAATATTATAGATGAACTTTTCCAAGTCTTTTTACCCCCTGGTTTTGGAGACAGATTTTTCAATAAGCCACTGATTCTCTCTCCATTGAATGAATGGAAGGAAAAGAGAACAAAACTTGCACTATGATCCGCCAAGGGTCTTTTGGTCTGTGATACATTTTCTCTCAGCGTGTGTTGACTGTTGAGTTTACATTTATATATATATAACCATCCCACACCCATCCCACCTCCCAACCCAAGGAAAAACAAAAGGCAAGAAAGTTGTACATAAACAATATGTTCTTTATTTGTTTTCCCATTGAAAATTACAAGATAAAAAGTAATAAATGATTGAGAAAATTGATTGAACAAATAAGTAATGTTACAACTACTATACCGCATGACCACTTGCCACTGAATCCTGTAAAGCGTTTCAAAATTGGGGGGATATCAATGGACAGCTTCAAGATCTCTTGACGACGGCGGTAGCAAAGTAAGGATGGTGGCCAAACTCGAAAGAAACCTTTAGTGTACGGTCGAGGGCTCCTACCCGGCAAATGACATTCAAGGCAATGCTATTGTGTTCTGCCACTTGCTCTATCTTTCTGAGTTCAGCCAATTTTTCAGGGTCATTGGCAAAACTACTCTTGACCTCCTTTGCAATCCTCTGGGCATCTTTAAAGTAATTATACATGACCAGGGTCTAAGCAGAGTAAGAGAGAGCATTATTTTCAATATGAGGGAGTATGACAACAGAATGTGTAGTGTTAACAAAAAACTTACAGAGAAGCGAGCATATGCTGTCGATTCCTTGAATGAGGGGTATGAGATGTGATCAGGAACACAAGCTTTTTGTAACAGTTCAAAGTGCTGAATAAATCTCTGCAAAAGAAGCAACAGATTGTACATATTAAATTCAAAACCATGGAGCCAAGTCAAATGAATAAAAAAGCAAAAGGCAATCAGGCTAACAAGCTAGTTTACGTAAACAAACTAATGAAACTTTGTCAAGACTAATAGGATTAATCAATTTCATATACAATAATTAGTCCATTTTGTAAAATTCTTGAAGAGGCATCTAAGGAAAGAAGGATTGTTTCCACCATCAAAATCAAGAAGTTTAAAGGGGTGGAAAGACAATTGAAATGGTCTCAATCAGTTTAATAATGATTCCACCACCATGTTTTCCACTTCCTGCTCTAGACTTACAAGCATACATAAAATAGGACTAGAAGCTTCACCTCTTGTTCTGTATTAAAAGGACTTGGACTCTGTAAGATCATGTGTTCATTCGCCAAAGCAGCAAGCAGCTGGAAAGATTTGACTGATGAGTGATGAGTAGAACATTTGACTGGAAAATATTTAAGCAAAACAAAAATACTTAAGAATGTGAAGAATCTATTATCACATCCACCACATAGAATGGCCCGTCTGATAAATCAAAAAGACTCCCCATCATAAACCTGTTCAGTGTAACTTATCAAAGAAAACAACCTGTGCAGAGTAAGATTCTACCGATCGTAATCACCATAACCCTTCAGAGGTCAGGACATCAACTTCTACTCCCATGGAAGTTAAATAACATTTCCTAGATGTGGTCGTCCACATTCTTATCATATATTAATTAAAGCAGGCAGAATTACCATTGTGAGCCCTTCAACAAGAAACATTTGGCATTGAACAAACAAGACTGCAGGTGGAATTCGGTATTCCCTGCCCATATCCTTCAGGGAATCTCTTTTTTTCTTTGCCTTTCGTTTACCTGTTTGACAGAAGCACAGGATCACATCAAAGGGCATCAGAAACTCGGTAGAAATTTTTCAAGGGAGATACAATCACATGCATATAACAATAAAATTTATTCTGCTTCCAGACAGGAAGAGACGGAACATATTCAGAGGGGCCTGCCAAAGAGTATTTGTCAAACTACAGATCTTCTCCGAACTATTTGTCAAACTACAGGTCTTCTCTTAACTATTTGTCAAACTCCTTGCCTAACAAAAAATATGCAGTAGTTTTAATGTATGTATACACAAATCTGTTCTACATCCTCATTTTTAAGGGGCAGAAAATCTGGGCCTTGTGCATCTTGGTTCATCAAATTATATAAGTTTCTTATGAAGTATCAAGTGACGATATAACAAGCATACTTACTAGTGTCATTCCTCGTTGCCATCTTAAGATGTGTTTTCTCTGCAAGCTTGATCAAGACAACATAAATATACCAATATACCATGCAATATTCACTTGGGGAATAGAGCTCCAACTCAAAACCCAAAATAAGAAAACGGGAAGCTATCCAGTATGTTTGCTCCTCTACCCAAAGGAGGATATGCTGGAATATTTTCACACATATATTCTGCAAAACCAAAATAAATTTTAATTGAAAATAGATCCTTCTGTTGAAAGCATCAGCATTTAATAATACTTAATAAAGTTATAAAGAATGAGAATCTTCCCTAAACAAGCAGAGAAAGTTAGACACATGGCAGACTGACATACCTCGTCATCTGGAATGCTCGAGACCTCCCCAAAATCTTTTCGAAACACCAGCTCTAGCTGTTTGCCACATAAGAGAGAACATAGATAAATCAACTGCCAAGCATGATACCACTTGTAGAGCAAACACAATATTCATAACTTGAATAAAAAAAACTAGCAGAACAAGTCGGCTTGTTTGGATAGAGAAACGATCTTATCTCATCATTACAACTTTTCCAAATTCCCACACAAAATGTAATAAACAATTCAACTTTTTCAAATCCCAAAATAATAATAATATTTTTTTTTTTGATAAATAAATAAATTATATTGATCAAAGAATGGCAAAGCCAGTACACAGCTCTGATGCCCTAACTAGGTAGGCACATTAGAGACAAGGAAATCTTGAAAGGTCATGCCATTAAAATCCACAGCAATGGCCCAAGTACATAGAGTTCTAAAAAATAAAACTTTAAGCTCTTCCATCGATCTTTCTTGGTCTTCAAAAGTCCGCTCATTGCGCTCTTGCCACAAACACCACATAATGCATAAAGGAATCAACTTCCATATTTCTTTAATAGGTTGCCTGCCTCTTATGTTTGACCAACTTGCCATGGCTGCCTCCACGGTCTTAGGCATAACCCAGACCATATCCAATCTAGCGAATACCTCATTCCAGAGAATCCTTGCTGTATCACAATGCAGGAGAAGATGCTCTACAGATTCTCCCCCTCCTCTACACATGCAACACCAGTCTGCAATAATAATTCCCCTTTTCCTCAAATTATCAGTAGTGAGTATTTTACCCAAGGAAGCAGCCCATACAAAAAAAGCAACTTTAGGAGGTGCCTTGTGTCTCCAGATCTTTTTCCACGGAAACTGAGTAAGTGGCTCTTGAGTAAGGGCCTTATAGAATGAACGCACGGAAAAAGTACCTTTGTCAGCTAAAGTCCACCACATAACATCCTGTTGACCCCTGTTTGGTCTTATAGAATAAATGAGGCCATAGAATTCTTCCAAAGTGCTTATTTCCCAATCCTGTGCCGCCCTGTTAAAATAAATGTTCCAAAGGATCTGTCCCCCCGATACCTCCATGGCTTCTGCCACTGAAGCATCCTTAACACTTGCAATCTGAAAAAGAGAAGGATACACATCTTGTAAAGCTCTATTGCCACACCAAACATCGCTCCAGAATTTAATCCTCAAGCCCACACCCAAACGAAGCTTGGCATAACAATTAAACACCCCCCATCCCTTTCTTATGTATTTCCACAAACCAACTCCATTTGTCCCCCTAACTTCTCTAGTACACCAATCCCCCCATAAACCCCCCCCCCCCCCATATTTCTTCTGAATCACCAATTTCCATAGACTATCTGGTTCCCTGGCAAATCTCCACAGCCACTTGCCTAATAACGCTCGATTGAATACCCTTAGATTTCTCACCCCCAAACCTCCCCCCGAAATAGGACGACAAACTTGCTTCCACTTTACTAGGTGAAACTTGAACTCCTCCCCCATACCCCTTACAAGAAATCACGTTGGAGCTTCTCAATACGGTTCGCCACACTAGCTGGTATTGGGAATAAAGTGTACTCTTGATCAAGGTAATCCTTCCACCTTTCGACAAGTACATCTTCTTCCACCCCACCAATCTCCGTTCTATTTTCTCGTTCACTGTATCCCAAATAGAAGGCGCCCTTGGTGCACTTCCTAATGGAAGTCCCAGGTAAGTCATTGGAAATGAAGTTATCTTGCATCCCAAAGTTCGAGCCAACTGGCGTATATTAAGAACTTCCCCCATTGGCACCAGTTCTGATTTCTCCCAATTCACCTTCAAACCAGAAACCGCCTCAAAGCAAAAAAGTAGGGCCTTTAGAACTTGCATCTGGTTTTGCTTTACTTCACACATGATAAGTGTGTCATCTGCGAACAGTAAATGAGAAATATTGATAATACCTCTATCCTGGGTTCCGATCGGGACTCCTTCTAGGAAGCCATTTGTAATCATAGTCGAGAGCATCCTACTCAGGGCCTCCATAACTATAACAAACAACAGGGGTGACAAAGGATCCCCTTGTCTCAAACCGCGTGTGCTATGGAAAAAACCCACTGGACCACCGTTTACCAACACAGAGAACTTAGCCGTAGCTATGCACCAATAGATCCACGCCCTCCATCGTTCCCCAAAACCACACCTCCTGAGTAACTGAAGCATGAAATCCCAGTTAACGTGGTCATATGCCTTTTCCATATCAAGTTTGCACATGATCCCTTTATTCCCGGCTTTCAGACTCGTATCAAGGCATTCATTAGCCAACAGCACCGCATCTAAAATCTGTCTACCTTTTACAAATGCATTTTGCAGTTTCGTAACAATCTTACCCAACACCTCACTCAGCCTGTTCGCAAGCACTTTAGAGATTATCTTGTACACCCCATTTACTAGACTAATAGGCCGAAACTCTTTTAACTCCGTAGCCCCCACCTTCTTAGGAATCAATGTAAGGAACGTTGTGTTAAGACTTTTTTCTAATTTTCCAGCCAAGAAAAACTCCTTAAACACCTTCATGAGGTCCTCCTTTAACACTTCCCAACAATTTTGGAAGAATCCCATCGAGAAACCGTCTGGACCTGGAGCCTTGTCCCTAGCCATTTTCCTCACTACTTCATGAACCTCTATCTCCTCAAACTCCCTTTCCAAGTGTACCACGTCACTCGAGCCGATTGTATCAAAGACCATCCCATTCAATGGTGGCCGCCAACTCACTTGCTCCGTTAGTAAGTTCTCATAGAATTCAACAACATGATTGTAGATTATCTGCTCATCTTTACACTCTACCCCGTCAATTTTCAGCATCTCAATGTTATTATTTCTCCTGTGCGAGTTTGCAATTTTGTGAAAGAAGCTAGTACTTCGGTCTCCTTCCTGTAACCACAAAGCCCTGGACTTTTGGCGCCAAGACGTTTCTTCTAATAAAATCAACCTCTCCACATCTGCCACCAGCACAGTCTTCCTATCTTGTTCTTCCTGAGTCAGTGTCTGGACCTCTTGAAGCCTCTCGATCTCCTGAATTTCCAGTAATTTTATTTCTCTGTTTTCCCCTACATTACCAAAAAACTCCAAGTTCCAAACTTTCAGATCTCTTTTAAGTGCTTTCATCTTGCCCGCAAAAATATAACTGGGAGTACCTTGGATCTGATAGGAAGCCCACCATTGTTTAACTCTATCTACAAACCCTTCTGATTTCAACCACATATTCTCAAATTTAAAAGGCCGCCGACCATTACGAACTCCTCCACAATCCAACAAAATAGGCCAATGATCCGATCCAATACGGTCCATGCGCTTTTGCCATACATCCGGAAAATGGCTTTCCCATTCTGGAAAAATTAAGAACCGATCTAGACGAGACCAAGATTGGTTATTAGCCCAAGTAGCGGTACCCCCGGCTAATGGCAAATCCATCAAGTTCAAGTCAAAGATACATTCGGAGAACTCCTCCATAGCTGGTCGCAATCTTCTACTTCCATCAACTTCACTTGGGAATCTTACCACATTAAAATCGCCCCCTATGCACCACGGTAATTCCCACCAGTTATGGACCCCAGCTAGTTCTTCCCATAGCATTCTTCTATCTATATCTATGTTAGGTCCATAAACACTTGCAAAAGCCCATAGAAAGTTATCGGCAACACTCTTAAACGAACAAGCTACAGTGTACTGCCCAATAAAATCCTCCACCTTCTCCACCACCCTCCGATCCCACATCACCACAACCCCTCCCGACGCCCCATCAGATGCCAAGAACGCCCAATCCACATGATTTCCACTCCATAAACTTCTTATAATTCTCCTATTAATCGTTTTCAGTTTCGTCTCTTGCAAGCATACAATATCTGCCTTCCACTCCCTAAGCAAGTTCCTAATTCGTAGACGTTTATTGATCACATTCAGTCCGCGAACATTCCACGACACTATCTTAGGCTTCATTGAGAAATGGCCAGCCCCTTCCCTTTCCCTCTTCCCCTACTGGAACTGCCCTCCGTATTCATCAACCAATCCAATTTTCTGAGTTCCCTATACATCTTAGATTCTCCTTTGGTTTTTTGTTTATGACCCGCTTCAATAGCTATGAGCAAAGCCATAAATTGATCCTCATAACCAACACAATCGATCCCCACAAATTTTTGAATCTCTTTCACTGTATTAAAAACCCAATTTGAGACTTTCGGTTGCACTGGGAAGCAGAAGCTCAAAGGGACAGGATCATCCATCCTACTACTCTGAATCCCATGATTCTCACCTTCCAGAGAAATATCCTCCAACCCCAATTGTCCATAGACATCAGGGAAGACCAAGTCTCCATCCCCCGAGTGCATTAGATCCTCAGGTCCCTCCTCCTCTTCAATCGTCTCCTCAAAATCGAGCTCTGGTCTCACCATTACTTCCATCAGACCCATAAACCTATCCTCTGGGCTTGTCGGCATCCTCTGTCCTCCCTTCGACAGAGAGGAAACTTTCAAGCTCGACGGGGAGACTGACGACTGCTTCGTCAATGCCTCCTGTTCCAGACCTGCCTCTGTGTCATCATCTATGTGACCCTCTAATATTGTCGGCAATGTCTGAGAACCTTCCACACCCTCCGACGTCGATCGCATCATCTCGAGTACCAATTCTGAAACTATAGGCACCTTCTGTCCTCCTTTCGATAGAGAGATACCTTCCACACTCGCAGGATCCTCTACCAAAGGGTCATCGGCTCGATCCACTAGACTCGTCGGCGGTGTCTGTGCTCCCACCGCGACCTCCGCCGGTACTCGTGTCACCATATCGGGTATCCCCACCGAGCCGATACATGGATGTATCGGCCTCAACCCAGAAACAGCCCCCCCACTCGAAGAGGCCAGATCCTCTGAAGGGCCAATGGGCTTGGCCTTTATTCTGTATTTTTCCCGTGGGCCCGTGGGCTGAGGTTGAGGCCCAACATCTCTCGGCCCATTTGAGAACACAGCACCCCGTCTGTTATTTCTTCCTCCACCATCACGTTTCCACTCAATTTCCTTTATCAGCCCGACATGCCAGCGCACTTCCTCCATGTCTTTCTGCAACTTCCTCAACTGACCCTGCAACTCCATCAGACGCCTTCTTGTCTCCCATGACTCCTGTCCAGCATAGGTCCTTCCTTCCCTTGCACCCCATACTGAATTCTGAGCTTGATACTGTACCCCATCAGTTTGTCTAAAGTCTCCATTACCCCTCCTCTGTACATACCGAGAACCCTCCGCTGTGAGCACCTCCTTGAATGATCGATCAACGGTATTTTGCCCCCTTACTACTCTGTTCACAACTCCATCCCTGTTAGCTCTGTGCTGTGTTAGCTCCGAGACTGTGTCTTTCAAGATTCTCCATCCCCACCCATCAACACCTTCAGGGAAACAGAGCAAGACTTTTCTTCCCTCTTGACCATATTCTGCAATTGACAAGTAACGCCCACTATTATTAACACAACGTTGAGCAACAAAGCTTCTATAGATTTCCCTTATCACCGAGTACACCTCCTTCTTCTCCCCTCTCAGACATTCCTCAAGCACTTTCACAAACCATTTAACTGTATTGAGTCCAACCAACACCTCATTTTTCACCTTCCACCCCTGTTCTGAAATACTCAGATTAACTCCTTCCTTCACCAGTACTATCAACTTAGACTCTACCACTAACTCTCTAGTGGTAATAATACTCTAACAATATTTTATTCAACTCATATAAAACCATCTCATCTCATCTCATCTCACTATCCAAACGAGCCCTAAATTTCAATGTTGCAAAAGGTTAGAACTACCTTAACACAGAATTCATATTTGCTCCTAACAGATATATGATACTTTGAACCATACAAGTAAATATACTAGTTTTTTTCACAAGTGCATACTATATAGCTTGGATGACTAAATATCATGGATCTAAATGCAGGCAGCTCAAATATCAATTTAGTTATTTAAATTTATCATTTTCCAGGGTAAAAATGATTTTTTGAGGACATTTAACTGAACAAGAACAACAATATGATAACTCACAAGACATCAAAATAAGAGACATACCTGTACATAGATAACACGCCAATCTTGAAGCATTTTCCCCAGCTTACGCCTTTGCCACGCGGCATTTGTACATAGAATTTTGAGCATATTGATCACTAACTGTTTAAGTAATGGCAATGCATATATTAGATGAATTCCCTCCTCAAAAAACCAGAAGGATGCTAAAAGCTGTCCCCCAAACTCAGCTGCACACAGGCCAAGTGACAACCTAAGTATCATTTACAATGTCTTCTGGCCAAGCCATTAATTTGGATTAATAACAATAATATTCTCACGACAAAGCTTTATTTTTTCTGTGTATTTGATATATAACTTCGATAATAGAGCTTTCAATGACCATGCCCTAGATTATGGAGACAACCCAAACTGGCAAATGGAATAGATAAATGAGATGGAATTATTATTACTAAATGACTTTGGAATAGACAGCAAAGGCACACATAATTATACCAAAATATCACATTGCCTTCACCTGTCCTAGTTGCACAATATATTCATTCTTCTGAATATTATGGTTCTTTGTAACCTCGGGCAATGCTGCAGCTCTGGTGATCACAGCAAATATAGAATCCCGCCCATAAAGTTTCCCATCTTGAAGTAGCAGAAGCTGTTCATAAGTTACCAAAGTTAATAATCCAGTCATACAAAGATAAACACATAGCAATAAGTGTCTGAAGTAAAGTAGGAACCAAAACATTCCAACAAGATGAACATTTGAAACATTCTAATAAAAATAATCAGCAAAAGATAGAAGCATATATTACATAATAAGGAATTTGTAGTTTAGGCTATAGTATCTCTGCTACCATGCACTTTCCAATGTGCACAATATCTAATTTCTGGTCAATACTTCAGGCTATAGAGTACAGAGTATAAACATCCTACCAGGGCTCTTTGCTTGACTGTAAGCTACCAATCATAATCCACTCCCAAATTTATGCTCTGGCTCATACATTCGACAGCATAGGAATTAGCATCACCCTAAACATTTGCTTTAGTTTAATGTAATATGATGGGCTCTCCACCCAATGGCAGTGTGTATTTTCAAAGTTATAATGAACTCAATTATTCCTAATGCAAACAATTAGTGAGCATAAAACATCATCTTTTTTCAGTAAAATCATTATTCTTTTATCAAGTGGAAATGAGCCAAATCTCTCTGCTCCCATGCATTTAACCCAAGAGAAAAGGAAGAGGTACCAACTTAGCATGCAGAAAAATGTTAGCATGTTTGTTTATATTACATTTCCGCAGGTGCAAGGGGCAGTACAACCATAGGAGGGGAGCGCATTTACATGCCTAGAAAACTCAAGAATTCTTCCATCTGAAAGGGGAAAAAAGAAGAATCCCTGTTGTCGGGAAAAAGGATTCAATTACCTAAACAGCCTAATACCTAGAAAAAAATTACCTAAACAACCTGATACCTATAAAATTTTACCAAAACAACCAAACAATCTCAGTGATCGTCAAAAGCTACAATCCTCAATTAATGAAATCAAAAGGTGGCACATTCATCAAATGACAAAAATAAAAATAAAAATAAGCCGGATGCAGTAAAACCAGCCTGGAGATGAGATCTCGCAACCAAATCAGGTTGAGATTTTTGGAACTGAACCACAAACTGCAGAACTCCTTCTAACAATGGGTCCAAGGAGTAGGAACATAGAATGTCTAGATCATGAAGAAGTTTCACAAAATATTCAATGGCCTGGAGGAATAGAGAGAATGACGTCAGGAATTTTTTTTTCTTCTTTTTATCAATAAAACAAAGGTTTCTGCAAATATTAAAGTAAATTACCCAACATATCTGAAGAAATTCTCTACATTCTCACCTTTTTCCAACTAAGAATTTTAATTGCACGAGGTGGAGTAGGAGCAGATAATCTAGAATTTAAGCTGGCATCAAACCCAACTGGTTGACAGCCAGAACCAGTTGTACTATCGTCTATGACATCCTCACAACTTCCAAAGGCACTAGATCTAAGAAATTCTGACGATTTGAGAATGCATTCTAGCTCCAATATGCACGATGATATATGTTTCCTTGCCAACTCCAAACCTCTCCCTTGAGGCCGCCTCATAGACGTAAGAACATGGTAAAAATGCTGAAAACAAAGGAAAGATGTTGACAATACTAATCAAAAGAAATGTAATACTGGTTTTGGTTGATGCAACAGAACAACGGTAGTAAAAAAGTGCACTATGGTTTTTATACAAATAACTGCTAGAAGAGAACACCAAATAAAGCTAATCATAGGCAAAAATGATTTTAGACAAGGGAGATCCAATTTTTTGCATTCATATGTACATATCAGTGATCTCACACCAGCATTCTCAGAATAATTCACTTAAGCTTAGAAAACATGAAGGCATATAAAGAAAATGGGTGATGACTGCATTTTCTATCTTTATATAGGAGTAGTATTGACAATAACAAATTAACAACAATGTCAACTAATGTTGACTGGTGCATCTTCTCAAGAAATTTTGTGCTTGTTCAAAGCATCAAAGACATATACAAGATACTACGTACTGACACACATGACCGCAATACAAAAACAATTGAAGGGTTGCTAGTATTCTGAGTTACAGCATATAAAACAAATATCATTATGCGTAGGTACAAACATATATAAACATACACATATTATATATACCCATGTGTGTGTGTGATCATAGATGATACAGGGGTATGGATCTCTATTAATTCCAGGCCTTATAAAGAGTCTACACATGGTAAGACCTTACGAAAGCGTAAGCGGCACAACAATGCTTTGCAGTAGCCCTCTTCCAGATCAAGATTTGTTTGTAATGGCTCAATATCTGCATCAAAATAGCCAGCACTTCATAAAGAAAAAAATTTCTGAACATTTTAACTAACATGTAGGCACACTAGATCTTACAAAGCATGAAGTACTATCAATTCTGAAGAAAAATATGAGTCAAAATTTCATATGATTCCGTTGTACATAGGCTATTGGTATTGTTTTCGTCAATATAATCATTATTACTTATAAAAAAATCATCATTACTTATCAAAACATTATGAGACTGGACACTGGCATCAAGAAAACTTGACTAAGTTTGCCATATGGCTCAAATAGACACCTTCGTTTGCTACTGAAGCTAGTATAATATTGGCCCAAAGAAAAAAGCATACCATTGCCAACATACTGTCAGAAACTCTTTCATGACCACTTCTTATATTTCACAAGGTAGCTACGGCTATGGTCTTACAATTATAACTGCAATTGAATTGTTTGCAGTCTTGACAAACAATCTTCTGCTTAAAAAAAAAACAAAATTAGACTCAAACAAGAGATCTAAAAATTACCTTCTAACGATCTTCTTCTTGAGGATTGGGCTTTGCAAGCACGCAATTGGCGAGAAGTTGTTTCTTCAACAGCATTTAGCAATGATAAGCACTTTTCATCTCCATCCCCATCCAAGGGAAGGCCATATGCCATTGTAAACAGATCCTCTTCCTAAAAAAGAAAAAAATAAGGTCCAATGCATTCTTTTTTTTTTTTTTTATCGGTAAACAAACTTAAATGATCATAAAATAGACAAAGGCCTGAGTATATGGGACATACAAGTCATCGCCTATGCATGCTAGTTTAGTGATACAAGGAAGTCATGAAAATTCATGCCATTAAAATCAATTACAATCAACCAATGGAGTAAAGTATTGAAAAATAGACTTCTAATCTCATCCATTGACCGCTCTCAATCTTTAAAACTTCTTTCATTCCTCTCCCTCCAAATACATCACCATAGACAAATTGGAACCATTTTCCATATTGTTGAAATCTGAGAGTTGCCCTAGATGCCTCACCAAGAAGCTAGGAAGTCGATTACCCTTTTCGGCATCACCCAAGCTAATCCCATCCAAGCAAAGAAGTCATTCTACAAGGTCATAGCAATCTCACAATGAAGTGATAGATGATTTGCAGACTCTCTGCTCTTTTTGCACATACAAAACCAATCCATGACTATGATGTGGCATTCTTTTGTTTTTCTTGATCCAGTGCCAAATGTAGTAATATACAACATTTCATAGCAAAGTGTACTTATCAGAATATTAAATGACTCCCAGAGGCAATGTTCACCTCAGATTAGGGAAAAATCGATACCAGAAATTCGTTTCATAAGAGATTATTACGAGAGGCAAAAAGAGTTGTTGGAATACTTTACTTCATGTGTACGTGCATCTGAGACAACTGAAATAACTGCCTTGCAGGTTGCACGTATGACTCTGCAATAAGAATGGAGCAAGGCGTGTGAAGATGTCCTATCAGGCCTCAAAAGATAGATACAAGAGAAGACAGTTTGTGCCAATGAATGACCCTTGTGCCATGTCGCCTGCAATGGAGGATTGTAATTTAGATGAGAGCATAAATATCACGCAATACCTATATCGAAGAATATAATTTGCATAGAAAAACATAAAAAGGGGGTTAGATTGCGGCAACACAGAAATGGACATATGACATGGTTGTGATTCATAAAAGAGACACATCTAATCCTACATATGCACATATATATTCCTGGTTGTATATGTATATGAGTGTGTTTGTGCATTGTACGTTTTTTTTTTTTTTATACTTTTTTTCACTTATCGAAAGCGATATTTTAAATACAAGATCTAACTAGATAAATTTCACACCAGACTCCATAATAAGAGGTTTAAAATAAGAAAAAAAATGAGCACCTTAGGAAGAAATATATGGGCCATTTATATAAATAAATGAATTAGCTGATAAAGAGGGTAAATTTGTGTATCAGACACGCGCGCACACACCAGAGAGAGAGAGTAGCATTTCTTTGATGCCTCTCTTCTCTTCAGGTCTTCTATTCCTTCATTATTATCATCAACCTATGACTCTTATATTTGGTGGGAGAAGCTTTATTCCTTTAATTTTCCAAAAGCATAATCCATGAACCTTCATGTGTCACAAAATGTTGAAAAAAATAAAATTTTGAATAGAGCTGCGAATGTGCTATATTAGGAAGACTAATCATGAAAAGTAAATTGCATATACCTCACACGCTAGAAGATGGTCCATTATATCGATGGTGCGTTGAACATCAACAGTTTTGTCAAAGCTAATAGGAACTGGAGCAGCACCATTTTCAATGGCTTCATCAACGGAGTAGTATTTACAAACAATGCCAGAATCCATCTTTGGATCCATTATCTGGTAAAAATAACAATTACAAACTAAGATGCATAGAGTAAGAATATTGAGAACAAAATAAAACATAAGCAAAGTTTGCAGGGGATAACAGTAATATTATGCAAATCTTTGTATTCAAGAGCCACATTAGGGAAAAACAAACAATGAAATGGAAGTCAACAACATATGCATGAAAGTTACTGTATCAATTCATTTTAGGTCATATCCAACAAGCCATTATATTTTCTGGATATATTGACATATAATTTCAGGGATGGTACCTGTTCGCTCCCAATGTACTTGGACTTTACCGTATTTCTCCTTTTATTAACAGAATTTACAATGCTGTTCAATGCTAGGGCTGTGCAAAAATTCCTAAATTCCGACTCTGCTTCAATTTGAGTTGGAGTCTCGGAGTTCGGAGTTGGAGTTGGACTTACTGACATTAATTTTAAAAAAAAATAAAAAATAGCTGAAAGGTGTCGTTCTTGTAAAAGGCATTGTAATGGTGCATTTGGCAAGTGCTCCAATCATATTCGGATTCCAAATCTTCATTTGGATTTTTCAAGAAACCCTAGAATTTTGTGTTTCTACTAGATTATTCTTGGTTTTACTTGTAGGTTCTCCAACAAACAAACCAAGGTTATGCTTCTTTTTGTCTTTGGCAATGTGTTTTTGGAAATCTTTGACATGGGAGGGACTTTTTGGGTATTTGGTGATGATGATGATCTATTTCTTTTGTTACTTCTATTGATTTATTTATTTGCTTCTATTTTCATCCCTCGCGAGTTTGGGTCATCTTTTACTACACGGAGAGGTAACAAAGATGTTGTGGTATGAGATCTTTCAAAGGGTTGATGTTGCTTGGGTTATGCCTTTGAGGGTGGTGGATTTGTTGAGTTGTTTGAGGAAGATGCAAGGCTGTCATCAAGTGACAGCAGTGTGGAAGATGATTTCGTTGTGTATCATGTGGTGTATTTGGTCGGAAAGGAATGGGCGTTGCTTTGAAGATAAGGAACGCACAATGGTGGAGCTAAAGAATTTTTTTCTCCAAACTTTACTGCTTTTGTTTTCTACTATTGTACTAAATGGGGACAATGTTCATGATTTCTTGTTATTAATTTATCGCTCTTAAAATGTATTTAGGTGTTCTTCTGTATACTTCCTGTGTACATGGGCTATGCTTATTTCATTCATATCAATAATATTTATCTCTTACTTATAAAAAAAAAAGTTTGGGTTAACAGATGAATGTATTTGTAGAATGATGAGATGCCTTTAAGAGTCTTGATTCTTCTCGGAATAAAAAAATGACCCCAACACCAATTGAAGTTAAGAGTTCAGAGCCTTGATTCCAACTCCCAATCCTATTTAATGTAGCATAAATCTAGTACAAATACATATAATTTATGTTTAGACATCAAAACTAGGAAAAAAATAGAGATTAATCCTTATAGAAGACATTGAAAGTACCTCCAATGCAGACATGGCAGCAAAAAGATTAAAATTATCTCCATGAATAAGGTCACCATCTCGAAGATCTGTGACAAAACATTACAAAAAGAACATGAATCAAGAGCAAAACTAAAAAAAAAAATCAGTAAGCGATACCAGCAATCGCATTAGACCCTGTATTTTGCATCATTTTCTTAAATTTATATTTCATTCTGATATGCAGATTTAGAATTTAAGATTACACCAACCCCGTCCCACCCTTTTACCACCTGAGTCAAGACCTGAGTATATATGGAAATAAAAAGATCTTTAAAAAAAAACAGAGAGAGAGAAACCTGATCAATTGGGAACATGGATATCATACCCACATGGTACAAATGTCACTGAAGATAATCTCATTCCCATTTCATCTAGCACTATAATGCTATGTCAGTGCGTGTGGCCGAGAGAGTGTCTAAAAAGGAAAAAAATAATTAACCTTATTGCATTTAGAAAAAGGGCCATTATCCAGTGGTGAACTGGGAGAAATGGCTTAATTTCCCATCGTTCGGTATTTGCATAGGGTACTCATCTAGACTTGAAAGTTGAACCCGTACACTTAAACTTACCAAGCCCCATACTTCTATAGTTGCAAGAAACAATCCCCTTAGGTATTGTATTTGAAAAAAGGAAAACTCGACTAACCAAATGAGTGGATATGACCAGTACAATAAGCATCCAGATTCCATAGTTTCGGGGGAACCAAATGCCAAAACATTCATTTTCATTAAAAACAGAAAACCATAAAATTTGAGCAATTTATTGCTTTTTCGTATACAATCTTAGCAACAGATGAAGCAGCAAAGTTATGGCCCTTTACCCACTTTTCACAGTATAGTTTCTAAAAAAAGCCAAAATATTAACCAAACAAAGCCTTGTTAATTAAAGAATGACGAGGGCCAAGATCTTCATTGAACTAATCGAAGCTAAATATTCCATTTGTCTCCTTAGAAAAACTGAAGTATCTTCCTTCCAGCCTTGGGAAGGGATAAAACAACTAAATCATATATCTCAAATATTCTTCGCTTTTCTTTTACTTTCTCGACAAGCAAACAGAGTGGAATCAGGGATGAGAAGCGAATTAAGGAAAGAAGGAATCAACCTTTACATGCGGCTTCGAGAAGGGGTGAGACGTCAGCCCAGACCGAGTTATCTCCAAAAGGAATGGAGGCGCGTGCGGATACGGATATGTCCACTGCCGCTTCCTGGGCACCATTATCGGCCATTACCAGAAGCTCAAATTGTCCTTTGTACTCAGGATTCTCTCTCCGATGTCTTTGAGAAACTAACTGTACCGGTCTTCGCAAGTGCTTTGTGTACAAACAGTCAAAGACCCCTTTAGGCGAAGGAATCGCCAGGTACGAGAGAGAGAGAGAGAGAGAGCTCTCGCGTCTGCGTCAGGGTTTTAGGGTATGGGAATGGAGCGGGTCGGGTCGGGTCGTTTCTTTGTACTTTATTACTCCTTGGTAAGTTTTACGGCAAGGCTATTCAGAGGTTGAACTCACAGTTCTTTCCATGAGCTCTTGGGTTTTATTGTAGATGATTGGACATTCATCACCGCCCATATAAGTTTATAACTAAATTAATCATTAAAAAGAAGTTTTCCAGGAAAATAAGTAATTAATCATGGTCGTTGATATTTTAATTCACAATTACTTAGCGTTTGAATCGAATCAAGTGAATATGCCAATCAAAGTTTCTTTGATGTCTTTAATCATTTTATGATAGAATTTATGACTTTGTTTTATGAGTAGTTCTTGATATAGTTTGTAACATTTTTTTAGGTTAACGTGATTTAATATAATATCTTTATATATATAAAGAGGCTATTTAATTGAAAAATATTGGTTTAACGGTTTTTATTGTTTTCTATTAAAGTTAACGTCGTTCGTAGTGTAATTTAAGTTATGGTTTGGCTTATTCTGATCCATTTTTTTGAAGTGATCTTTCAACTTCCATAATTTTGTCTTAAATAAAGTTGAATGTACAAATTCTCCAAACAGGGACAAGGATACTAAACCTTAATGGTAAAAGCAGATTGTTTCAATAAAATTACTCTGTTTGAGATTATTGTTTGATAATTTTTTTTTCCTCTCGGTTTTTTGCGTTTGTGCAGCTATTCATGAGGCGTGTCAGCAACAATTGTCGGGGACGACAATGGAAATCAACTAGCATGGCCAGTCTGAGAGTTTGGAGCAGATGACTTCAAATGATGTTCCACCAGTGTTCGAGGAGTTCTTTAAACGCAAACAAGAACAGCCGTAGCCTCCATCCACGTACATTCTCAACAAGCTCATTCGCACCGCTACTACAAATCTCCACTGGAAGCAACGCTACCGTAGGAACCGCCCACAGCCACGGCAAACGTGAAAACCATCATGACAGCCCACTGCTCTGCCCTGCACCTCCGTACTCAGCTGCCGATAAGCTTTGGACATGGAGGGCTCTGTTTTTGCATGCCGAAACAGGGGAAGCATCCCCACCGTGACCCACGTCAGCTCCCTCGACTTCGACGCCACTACCATCAAAAGACGCAGGAGGACAAGCCTCCACCTTCGGACGCTGCCCTAGTCGACGCCCAACCCCCAAACCATCGCATGCCTCATTGCCTCACGGTGAGTTTCGTGTTGGAGGTGGGCGGCAGTCGCAGAGGCCAATTTTCATGTGGAGGTGCACGGGTGAAGGAGAAAGGAAAACAGAGGAAAAAAGGAAAAGAAAAAAAAAGTTGGGGGGCGGCGGCTGATAGTTATTGATGAAACCCTAGCTGCCACTATTTGCAAACAGGCTGGGTTTTTGTTTAGGATGCGCCATGTGTTTCTTCAGCCCATGTATTGTTTATTTAGAGTTGTTGTATTTTCGGTTCTGTAATAAAGCCCTAAGGGCTATGGCCAAAATGGCATCCTTTAGAGAGAAAGGGAGGACTGGGCTGCAAGCTACGGACTTCGCTTCAAATTCCATTGGGTTGGGCCCAAAAAAGAATAAAACGCATTAAAACAAGCCCAGTCCAAAAAAGAAGGGTCCAATAAAATATAAAAAAGTACATTAAAATAAGAAAATAAATTTTACAACTTAGTAATCATAAGTATCATAATTTTATAAACAGAACAACAACAATGAAATATCCTCAAAGAGGTTATACAATTATCCAGCGAAATATAATACAAAGCCATAATACATAGACAAAAGGAGAAATAAATTCCATTTAGCACAAAACATGCCATTAAATACCATCATCTTGATAATGTAAACTCAATCATCTTGCTAAAGTACTGATTGTAGTAGTTAATTTGTTTGTTAAAATTTCTTTGTAATATTCTATTAATTATATTATTTGTATAAAAGTTGAAGCAATGTCTTCTAAGCTATATATGTCATCGACTATTTTTACAAGTTTTGTAAAAAAACATATTATTTTTTTGTAAAACAAATGTTTGATCTAAGGAAACAAGATCAAAAGATGAGCATATCCCACTTCTAAAAGCTTGACCTATATATAAATATATATATTGCTAAGTGTTACTACAAAAAAACTAATTTTTACCGGCATTCCATAAGCATCGGTACCTGTCCAAAAAAAGGCCACTAAATGTTTAGCGGCAGTTTTTTGACGGCGTAACAGTCCGCTGCTATTGGGTGGTCACTATTTTTCAATCCTGGCATTTTGTCAAACGCCGATACTTAAAAATCTTATTAGCGGCGTTTATCTACAAATTAGCGGCATTTCTTAAAGCGCCGCCAGGTTTTCTAATTTAAAGGCGTTTATTATCAAAATGCCGCCATTAATTCGTTGTCATCTCATTGCATATAATAGCGGCGTTGTAATAAGCGTCGTTGCTAGTATGTTGCCGGCGCATTATATAAATTGGCAGTATGTTTTAAACGCCACTAATAATACGTTGGCGACAGATTAAATACATTAACGGTGTTTATATAAACGCCGTAACTAATACAGATAGCGACGTTACAATAAATGCCACTGCTAATACGGTTCTGGCGCATCATATAAATTGGTAGCATTTATTTAAACACCATCAATATTATGTTGGCAACAGATTGAATATATTAACAACATTTATCTAAGCGCCACCACTAATTAAAATAACGATGTTACTCTTATAGCTTTTAATCAATTTTTTTTTTAAGTTCTTTTAAGGACGAGCTTCTCCACATGCACAGCTTTTCCCGCATGCTTTTTACTCTTAATCATTTATTTTAGAGTTGAGTTATGTTTATTGCTTTATCCTTTTAATCATTTTTTTTAGAGTTTTGTTCATTACTTTATCCTTTTAATCATCTTTTTTAGAATTCTTTTGCCGACAAGTTTTCCCAAGCACAATAATTTCCCTCTTAGTTATTTTTACTCTTTCGATGAGTTATCATGTTCAATCATCTCCTTTAAAATAAATCATTGCACTTTTGGAATGTGTGTGTGTGTGTGTTTTTTTTTTTTTTAA
Source organism: Cyclocarya paliurus (assembly GCA_029856935.1). Taxonomy (NCBI): domain Eukaryota; kingdom Viridiplantae; phylum Streptophyta; class Magnoliopsida; order Fagales; family Juglandaceae; genus Cyclocarya; species Cyclocarya paliurus. The sequence goes on along the minus strand of CM056946.1, from coordinate 4,461,828 downwards.
ATCCAATGTTTAGATAATTGAAATAATAGTCAAAGACCGAATGCTTTATACATAGTGCACCGCTGCACAGACGGACCACTGCATCTCCTCTTCATCCCACACCGCAACTCTTTCGACATCCATAGTCTCGGCAAGGCCACCACTCTCAGGCACCTCTCCTCTCCCCCCACAATAATTTATCATCCCATTCCACTGTCAAGCCCATCGTCCGCCACTGATTCTACCAACCAAGCCACGTAAAACATCAATCCGTAGCCTCAAATGCACTGCTACAACCTGTCCAGCATGCAACACAACCTTTTTCCTCCTCCGTAGCACAACCATTTCCACCGTGAAACCCAGCTAGAGAACCACACCGTTCCAGCTCTTCCGCACGGCTCCTGCACCACCATTGTCCAAGTAGAGGAATTATTACAAGTGGCCCATGTTTTTACTCCTCAAAATAGAGGAATTATTACCCCTCACCGAGTACCACCAAGCATCGTCTCCCTCGCCCAAACTCTAGCCCTGTTGCACCGCAACCTCAGCCTTGCACCACCATCGTGATCCCCTGTTTTTAGAAATCAAAACAGAGCGTTGCATCCTAGCCAACTCCTAGCCAAGTTACGTCGGTGAAGCGTTGCGTCCTAGCCAGCTCGTCCACGTTGTCACCTACATGAAAAGGACCACCGAGCACCTTACGCCGTCACCTTCTCTAAAGCCACGCCGATGCCGCACCCTCCTCCATTATGTTTCTGCCGGATGAAGTGCACTGGGTTACTCTTTAAAATATTGAAGTGTTATATATATTCTGTTACCCGTTACAACTTACAAAGGGTAGAAGTTTAAGAATTATTACAATTTTGCCCTTATTATGATGTTTCCAGACAGTGCAATGCATGTCCCGCTCAATTTTTTTTTTTTAGTTCTTTTTTACATAGTGATTAAGAAAAAACCACATATCTGCTCAAAATCAACATCAAAGCAAAAAAAATTAGGGTTAGATTAATCCTATGTATTATAGCCTAAGAAATTATTACTATATATATGTCTGCCCGTACCTTAATAGGGTTAATAGTTTATGCATGATATCATGAGTTTTATCTTATACCTTGATGAAATTAAGAAATCTCTTAAGGCTTTTTGGCTTCTAATTATATTTATTATTCGAGACAAAACCCTCGAGCGGACAACATTTTTCTGGATCCTTGGGCCGACAGAGTCTAGATACATCCGTAAAGTCTAGAGCCATGCATTCATGTCTCGTGGATTGACTATCGCAAACACCTTTAAGTATCTATTTAAGAGACGCTTATCGCCTTTCAACGATCACAGTCTCACAAATCAATCTTCTCACTCTTGTGCTTCTGCATTTCTCACAAATTCACATTTCTCACAAATGGCCGGCCAACAGTCTTCCAATATTGTTCCTAATTTGAATTAGGAACCATATATGCCACAATCATTAATCTTCAATCTGGATGCCATCAATTCCATGATAGCGGCAGATAACTATTTTTCAAGCAAGAGTGATGCAAAGGTGGTGGAAGGAGCGAGAATACTGGGTGGTCAATATGCAACTGTTGTTACTACCATGACCCGAAGGTTACAGTAACGGGTGAGTAATGTGGATATGCTTAAAAAACAAGTAACTGAATTGAAACAGAAGCTTACAAATAAATAAAGAAAGAATAAATTATTAAAAAGAGAAAATAAGGAGTTGAAGACATCTGTCAATACAAACCCTAATGAAAAGTTCTACGGAAGACCTTCTCACCCACAAGATGTCCAAAGTTGGTTTCAATCAGAAATTACCAATTACATGATGCCACAATTCAGTACAAACAATATCTCTAATAATGCCTCAACAATTCTATATGACGAAAATGTGTTCATGGAGAACTCTCTTGGAAACTATGGAAGTGCCTCAAATGTGTTCAACCCTGAGAAAAGTGCCTTAAATACGTGCAACCCTTAGGAAAATGCCTCAAATGCATTCAGCCTTGAGGAAAATGCCTCAAATGTATTCAGCCCTAAGGAAAATGCCTCAAATGCCTTTGGCTATATGTAGCAATATTCCTGAAAAGAGTACGGACTATATGTTAATTGGCTATATGTTTGGCTATATGTATGGGGATGTGTTTTTACAAATTTGTTAGTTTGATATATACTATTTTCCCTTCAAAAACTTAATTATCTCATTTTGTGGCAATAACTAATTTATTAGTATTTTTTTCTTTGTATCATTTAAATAAGTTTTTTAATTCTTTTGAATTACCGACGTAAAATTGATCAATTCTCGAGGTTTTTTTAAATGCTGCCAAAGCTATATATTATTATCGGCGTAGTAATATAAATGCCGGAAAATTATTAATTTTTTGGCGTAAAATTTATCAATTGTAGGCTTTTTTTTAAACAAAATAAATGCCGAAAAACTCAATAATTTACCGACATAAAATTGAACAAGTGCCGACGTTTAACAAAATGCTGCAAAAGTTATATATTATTACCGGCGTAATAATATAAATGTTGGGAAACGGCTCATTTACTGGCGTATAATAGATATATTTTTGATATTTTTTAAAACGCCGACAAAGCTATATATTATTACCGGCGTAACAATATAAATGCCGATAAATTCAATTATTTAGCGGCATAAAAATTAAGCGCCGGCAATAATATAATTTTACCGACCTATAAACAACCACCGATAATATAGGCGCCGGCAATTCCTAATTTTTTTGTAGTGGCTAGCTGTAGATCTATAGTTCGGTACCATTTATTTGCCCATAGTTATCCATATTGCTATATAACATATATACATGCATGTGTAAGAGCTAGCCCCACACCCTACATCGCAATAGCAGTTACAAATGGATTTGACTATTCAAGGGTCAATACTAAAAACTAAAAATCTATACTACTTGTCAAAAAGAAAAAGGAAATCCAGAAAGCAATTGAGGGAGATCCCTTCTGTCCATACTTTCCATAAATGCATGCATGTATTTGAGATGGAAATCTAACATGTGAGTATATATATGATATTTAAAGATAGATTTTTAACTTGCATGCACATTGTAAGGAAATCATATGAAAATAAGAAAATTATTTAGGCTCAACCCATCCTCAATCGTGTCTGCAGTCAGGTTTGGTACCCACTACCCAGTACCCTAATAGTGTTCTTTTGGCACATTTTGACAGAGATCTCCATGGTAATGGTTTTTTAATGAAGCTCGTAGTATCCAACATAAACGAAGACCTATAGCTAGGAAATGGATGCTATCCAGACCTTTTCGGTCCCTTCTTAATTATAGCTATCAATCAGGTTTGGTGAGCCTTATTCTGTGTCCATTAAAATCAGTTTCACAAGTACTAGAGCTTCCATCAAATTCTGTGTCCATTAAAATACTCAGAAACGACAATACAAACCTCTTTATAGGAAGATGAGGAAGATGAGGAAGATGAGGAATCTTCATCTTAGAATCAAAATTATCTCAAACAACTTTCATAAAACTATGAGTGATGTTTTTTTATAGAACCATGCTATAACTTCTATTAATGCTCTTCTTTTATAATATATCACAACGTGTAATTATTTATAAATTACATAAACATTACATCGTTATTTAATTAACCAAAAACATTACATCCTTATTAATAAAAAATTAGTTCTAAACAAAAAAACAAAATTAAATATAAACTAAGTAAACTTGCATTGCACGTTACTTTCACCTAGTATATATATATATATATATATATTAGTTTCGCTTTGGAGCAGTAGTGTCTGTTTTAGGCTTTAGATCAGCAACCAATGATATTTTGACACATCACATTATACATTATAACACAATGAGTCCCACTACATCAGAACATCGATAATACCCTAGGTCAAATGCTTTAGTTTTGCTATACTCATTGCACAGCCATCGTCGCTCTCCCTGTACACGCCCAGCAGCCCACGCCACAACCACTCACAGCCATTTCGACGCCGGCAGTAACCACCCACAGCCATTCCGACTCCAATGGCAAGTAGCCCGACGCAGCCACCCATAACCATTTTGACGCCAATGGCAAGCAATCCCATGCCAACTAGTCAGCCATCACGTATTCCGTCTGCACCTACAGCCATCATGCAGTCTGACACGACACCACTGTCAACCTCCATAGTTTGTTAAATTTCCTATCATTTTTTCTTTGTATTTTTGCAGTTCATTTTGTTTTGTTTTTGTGATTGAAATTGCCCAACAACAATATCCCCTGTACTTTGCTCTCCTTAATCTGTATATTGTCCCTGGATAAATTTTATTTTAAGTATATTTTGTATGAGCAGAATGACCACTTCTATTCTACACCTCTCCTATAGCAATCGGTAGAATTGTAGCTGACTCTGGACCTATTCAATATTCATAGCCACTTATTATGGACTTTTTCCTTTTATCTTCTTAAATTTAAGCAGAAAAATTTGTATGAGCAGAAAGCAGAAAATTTTGTATGAGCAAAGTCGCATTTTTTTTTTGTGTGGGAATTTTGTGGAGTGACTTCAGCAAAGGAAACAAAAAGATTGATGATTTTCCCAAAAAAAATCATAGTAAAAAATAATAACAATAATAGTAAAAAAAAATGAATCACATTATAAAAAAAAAGTGTGAAAAAAATTATTTTTTTTGTCTTCAGATTCATTTTTTTGTTGAATTGTGGAGCCTGAATTTCTTGCCATCTTTAGAAAAGTATTATATCTCAGTTAATAAAATTAGAATGGTTGGAAAGTATTGAATGTTTTTTTTTTGTATTAAAGGATCGTATATCAAGTTGAGATAGTGATGAAATTGAGATAACAATGAGTAGCAATTGTCCAGAAGTTGGAGATGTAGGTGTTGAAGCCGAAATTATGGAAGAAGAACGTGATGAAAATGAGACTGAAATTGTGGAAAAAGAATGTGATGTGGATGTGGATATGGAAGAACGGGTGAATATGATTTTTTCTTCCACTAGTGATCCTGAAGAGCCATTTATTGGTATGACATTTGATGACGTAGAAGATGCCTAGGCATTTTACAAGGCGTATGTAAGATGAAGAGGTTTTTTAATGCGGACCAACCATACAAGATTGTCAAAGAAGAGAAAAAATTAATTATGATAGACTATGTTTGCTCAAGAAAAGGATTTCGGCGTGAAAGTCGCAAACAAAATGAATGAACAATTCTTGAACCTACTGAGAAAAAAATTGGTTGTAAAGCAATACTAGCAATAAGGAAAAATGGTGAACAATGGACAATATCCAAGTTTGTGCATGAACATAACCATGAGTTACTCATACCAAGAAGTACTAGCTTGCTCCATGGACATAAAGGAGTGACACGTGCTCAAAAGAAACTCATTCTCACTTTGAATGAGTCTGGTACACCGATAAGGAAGATAATATAGGTACTGAGTAAATAATCAGGTAGTGACTTTAACGTTGGTTGTATTGGCAAGGACGCAAAAAATTTCTAAGAAAACAAAAGAAGAAAATTATTTGAAGAAGGAGATACACAAAAGTTATATGCTTAATCTTTAAATAGACAATATAAAAAACCTGAGTTTGTATACTCTATGCAAGTTGATGAGAATGAGTGTATGAGAATTTGTTTTTTGGCAGATGCAAAGTCAAGAGCTGCATACCAATACTTTTGAGTGCCACATATTTGACAAACATTTATAAGATGTCATTTGTGTAATTTTCTAGAGTTAACCAGCATCACCAGATCATAATGTTTGGTTGTGCCTTATTGATTAACGAAATTGCAGAATCTTATACATGATTATTGAGAACAAAACAAAAGACAATGCCTGAGAATGATCCTCAAACTATAATTATCCATGACGACAAGGCGATGGCCAAAGCCATTGCAGAGGTACTTACAAATACAACTCATATGTTGTACTTGTGACATATTTTACAAAAATTTCAAGAATATTTAGCCCATGTATATAACAAATTTATGAAATTTGGAGGGGATTTTCGTCATTGTATCCATCAAACAATCACGACTGATGAATTTGAAGAAGAATGGAGTTCAATATTGCTCAAGTATGAACTTGTAGATAACACTTGGCTACAAAATCTTTACAACCGACGTGATATGTGGGTTCTGGCTTACTTGCGAAGCACATTTTGTGCCAATATGTCAACAATTCAAATGAATGAAAGTATGAACAAGTTTCTTAAGGATAATGTTCATTCAAGCACTATATTGAGTGACTTTGTGCATCAATATGAGAAAGTCTTAGATGCATGTTACTTTAAAGAGAAAGAAAATTATATGCGAACAAAATTTATACGGGCAATACTAGAAACGTGTAACAAAATTGAAGAAGAGGCGGCCTTAGTCTATACAAGAAAGTCTTTTATGATTTTTCAATATGAGTTTTTCAATAGCCAACGATACAAGTCAACCAAATTTCAAAAGGATGGTGAAAGCAAGACATATAGAGTGACACATCATGATAAAGAAACTCCTATCTATTATGTGATATTGAAAAGTGAACAAGAGAATGCAACATGCACATGCCACATGTATGAGTTTATGAGAATTATTTGTACGTATATTCTAAAAGTTTTTGGCAGAAAATCTAAATTAGATATTTTGCCACAACATTATATTCTAGAGAGACGAATAGTCAATGCTAAGAGTCAAACCATTCTCGAAATACCAACTACTGAAACACATGTAACAACACAAGATGATCTTGCTATGAGAAAAAACAATTAATGATGCAATTTATGAGATTGATTTTAGAACTTGGCTCACAGTTAATACAAAAATTAAACTACCTTTCTCTTGCCTTAGCCAAGATCCACAAAGAGTTGCTTTTAATTGAAGATATTGTGGAAAAAAAATTTAGAAGGTGGAGATCCTTCAATCAATGATCCTGCAATGTCAAAAAGTCAAATTATATCAAATTTTTCACAAACAATATAGGATCTCCCACGGGTGCCAACAAAAGGACGACCAAAATCTTTGAAGACAAAGAATCCAAAAGAGACTCAAAACTAGCAAAGAAAATGTATTGTAGCATTTGTAAGCAAGAGAGACATGCTAAGAATAATTGTCCTTCAGTGGGTATACAGTCAATGCAATTTTTCTTAGTTGTTTATGTTTAAATCAATGTGCTTCTTATTTCTTGTATTTTATTTATGTTTTGTTGTAGAGATCTTGGGCATACGACTAACAACAAATCTCAAAATTTTGGATATTTAGTTTCACTTCAGTTGTACATTGTATGTGATATTTGTATTGATTTCATTTTTATGTTATGATAATAATTTTTTAACAACTATAATTGACTTTATTCACTATGTTACAGTGAATCATCGTTGGAGTGAAATGGTGAAGCTTTTGCAAGAAGATTTTTTTTTTGGCTTATGTTATGGTGAATGAAGAAAGATGTATTGAATGGAGATTTTTTTTTTTTTGTTATTTTGTATTATTGTGGAGTGAATGAGATTTTATGTTTTTTATTATGTGTTGAATGGAGAATTTTTTTTGTGTTCTTGATTATTGTGGAGTGAATGAGATTTTATATTTTTTATGTTGTGTTGAATGGAGACTTTTTAAACTTTTAGCAATAGAGACGTAACTTTATGTTTTTTATGTTGTGTTGAACCCTATTTTATGGCATTGAATCCTTGTGTGAAATATTGTAACCTGTCATATTCAAGAGTATTTGATGAGATCAAAGCAAATAGAAAGCACTAAGGAATTGGTATCCATGAATTGCAAAAGAATGTGCCAAAAGAATTGCAAATGAGACTGATATTGTCTTCCAATGAGCTAGAAATTAACATAATGATTACATAAATTTTAGCAATAACTGTTGTCTATCACCATATAAAAAGTGCTCACAACATTAAATAAAGTGACTTAGGTTGTGTTTGGATAGCGAGAAGTGTTGTGAATAGTTGTGAGTAGAGATTGGAGTGAGTTTGTGGGTCCCATTGAGAGTAGTTTGAGTTGTTTGGATGTATGAAATATGTTGAGTTGTTGACTTTTGAGTAGGTAATTGAAAAAGGTGTGGGTCCCATCAATGATTGATTTTTTTTTAATGATGATTTTATTTATATATAATAGTAATAAATATTATAGTGATTTTATTTTTATATAATAATGATAAATATTATAATGATTTATTTTTATATTTTTATATAAAAGTGATAAATAGTATAGTGATTTTATTTTTTATTTATATATAATATTAATAACTTTTATTGTGATTTTATTTTTTGCCTATATATAATAGTGATAAATATTATATATTTTTTTTTATATTTTCATGACAATAAAGAAGTATATATATAATATAATATAAATATATATATATATATTATATATACTTCAATATTGTATATAGATAACGGGGTGGTCAGGCTGCTACGCCCATGTGAGCATATTGGTGTAGCTACATGCAGGTGCTTTTCGCAAACAGTAATTACACATGATTCCTGACATGAAACAGTTTATATGTAAAAAGAGTGTTGAATGGTTTGAAAATAGTTTATTTGGATGGGAAGATATCTTCAACCATACAAGAGTATCTCGATGTAGCTGAGAACTCTTCAATTCCCAAACACAGCCTTAATGATTACATGAGTCTTAGCAATGACTGACATACATTATTTTTTTCCAGATACATAAAACTTACAGCAAAAATCACAATAAAAAACAATCATGACAAGAACAATGCTTTCAAGGTTCGCTTGTAATTCTTTTCCATGGCTTGTAATTTGGCTTCTTCGATCTTTACATTTTCATGATGTATCCTATAGTTCTTTCGTTGAGCTAACTCGAACGTTATTTTGCAACATGAGTTTTGTTAAATATGAAGATCAATCCATTCAAAAAAATCAAATTGTTTGTTGCTCTTATAGTTGAAAAAATTATAAAATCTTCTACCAAAACTAGTATCCTTACCAGAAATACGTAGCTTCGATAGAATGCCACAGTAGCAAAAATGTCTCTCAAAACTAGCCACATATTTTCTTTTTGCAATCCAAGAACTTGAACTAGAATGAAAAGTTGAACTATTCTTTTACTGAAATATAGATAAAAGATGTTATAAGCATGTTACATGTTATAGAGATAGATAAAATATGTGATTAGAATCAGCGAGCAGTGAGATGAAAATAGATAAAATATGGTGTGAACAAGTGAAGCACTAAATCCCTGTATAAAACATATGCATTAGCTTGGGGAAAATGAAGTGTACCTGTGGGGTGATATATATGTTGGTCTAATTATAAAACCATCCTTGTTTGTCCCAGAGATGGTCCCTCCCTCCAATTACACACAAATCCATAATAGATTCACTATTATGTTCATTCTCTCCATTTTAATTGTTAAAGCCTGTCTCTAAAACTCAACTACGAAGGGACTATCATAACAAGTAAAAGCTTTGGTCTTCCTTTCCTTTTATTTTTGTAAAAATTGTTAATCACGTTGCCACTGTGCAGTAGTTTTGTTGGGTTCGGGGCACGATGAGGTTTTCTTATTACTTGTTGTAGATTCACTTTAATGGTTTAAAGATCCTGAACTACCACTCATAAAATAATTTATCAAGTCAAATATTAGTGAACAAGTGAAATATCAGTCATAACAATGAACAAGTGAAATATCAGTGAACAAGTCATACAAAAATTAAACTTAATTAGTTGAACTGGCATTGAAATATCAGAATAAGTCTCACAAGTCTCAAAACATGTATGAGTCTTTGAGGAAATTTATCAAACACATTCCCTGCCTTCCACCCATTTCATTACCGAATCCTTTAATTACATTTGATTGGTTTCCTTAATACAATACTGCATTTTACATCTATATTCCATAATCCATATTAGAACTGACAGAAACAAACAATTTGGGAAGATGCAAGTCATAATCCATAATCCATCTACGTTAAAAAAACTCTAAATAACATGAAATATAAAGCATTTCCTACCTATGGATTTGACGAGGGCAAAAGAGAGAGACAAGGGTAGTTTGATTCGGCAAAAAAATAAAGAAGGATGAATGAGAATCAATATATACCCACATAGTCCAAATCGACGTCGACTTCCTTCACGACGTTACAATGGCTGCGTATTTAACGAGGGTGAGGAGAGAGAAGAGGGCGAGAGAGAGACGAGTGTGAGGAGAGAGACGAGGGCGAGAGAGAGAGAGAGAGGAGATTGAGTTCAATGAGTTTGAGAGAATAGAGAGGGGGCTTTGGTGCGAGAGGGAGAGCACTAGAGCAAGGTGAGAGTCAGACGAAGGGTAAAAGTTTTTTTTATTCAGTGTGTTGTGTCTCATTATTAGTGAAATGGGTGGGCTACATGGCCGACTCTTATTGGAGACTATTCTCAGCCTAAGAATAGATGTACCGACTAAAATATTTTTCCTATATATATATTTCAAATTGATAATAAATAGAGTTTTATTATCAATTTGTAAGCTCATTATATACTAAATACATCACAAGAGTTAAATGTTTTAATCACAAAAAGATTTCATAAAAATAAACTTATAAACTGACATAATTTGATGTCGTACGTTATATCGTAAAACTACAAAGTGGATCTAATGTACCATATGAAGGCATGTCAGTTTGTAAATTTACTTCTGTGAAATCTCTTTGTATTGTAGCATTTATTATTATTATTATTATTGCAAAGAATCTCCATAATAAGTGGTGTGTTAACCCAAATCATTACTAAAGTAACAAAACTCAAAAAGCTTACTTGTAAGAGCCCAACCTTCCACAATCTCCCACCCATGATCCAAATTCTATTACTCTACATACCCATGACTTGCTTTTATCTTTCGTTGTAAATATGACTTTTTTTTCTCTCTCTCGTGAACATGAAACGTATTGAATTCTTTGAAACTGTATGAATTGTCAAATACTATGGGTAAAGGAAACTACACTACGGTAGCCTAATGTCAAGTCTTCTAAGCCAAACAGAGTGAAGCAACATATGAAAAACATCAAAAGGCTTTGCTGGTCGGTTCATCTTAAAATGTCTTCTCACTTTTGTCACCCTCCTCTGCATTTTCAAGTATTGAGAGTTTGGAACACCTTGCAGAATCGTCTTGATCTCTGGAATTCTAGTTGTTGGAATTTGCAGTGAAAACTTGCTCCAATCAAGCACATCACTGAAGGGTAGAACATAGTAATCAGAAATTATAACAGGGACACACCCAGCATGAATTGCCTCCACCAATCTTGGGCTTGCTACTTCATAACCACTTGGGCACAAGCAAAACTTGCTCTGTCCCATGAGTTTGCTGTAATTTTGGTTCTCAGGAAGGTGTTCGAAGACTCGGATATCGTTGTCTTTGTCCTTCCAATGGGCGAACAAGATGTTCCTGATGTCTCCATGCGCCCTTCCAGCAAAGAAGGCGAGGATTGTACGGTTAGTAGTGGGTAGGCCGATGTCGCGAGGAGGGTTGAGCTTGAAAGGTTCTAAGTTAAACTCTGGTAACGACACGTCTCTCTTAGGCTCAAATCCTTCTGAGGTGTTGGCATTACATAACACTCTTATGAAATTCTTGTAGAGTTCAGGCTTCTCTTTAGACACTTGTGGTGCCTGAAATTTGAAGTTGAATATATCCAAATTGAGTGATTTGAAGTCTAGAGAAAAACAAATTATGTATGTCCTAAAATATTTAAGAGAAGTGCTATAGAGACATGAAGAGACTATTATACGAAAATAAATTTAGAAATTGACGTAATTTCATATAATCTATTAGATCTACTATCCAAAAAATGAGTAACAATGACGCTAGAATTGACGTTTGCAAAAAAAATAAAAAATAAAAACAAAAATGCAATAGTACATACCCAATCATGACAGGAGACTAAGAAGTGGTCAGCTCCACCGCTTCTATTCCAGTATGGGTATTTTTTACGGACGGTGTAGATGTAATCGGTGACAATACGGACCAATCGATCACGATCGTAGGTAGTGATGGGCAGGTAGATGTACTCAACGATGTAGGTAACACTTATGGGTAAGAAGAACGCATGGGCCTCATCGGGATGATGGGCCATGAACGTGCTCTTACCGCCGTCCATTTCATCGATGAAGTGGCCCTCGATGGAGTAGATGTTCTTAGTAGGCCCATCGTGGACCAATGGTTGTTCTCCTTCCTTATAGGTCCACACTTTAAATCTCTTCACCATCTCTATATGACTCCTAATGGTCAACCCACAATACTTATGAACATTATTTCATTAACAAAAAGCCTAAATTTTTCATTATTTGGTGCATTTAAAAAAATAAAAAATAAAACTGTTTCCTACTAACTGATAGAAATATGAAATTTGTAACATATTCTAGTACAATATGAGAACATATGAATATGAGAAGAAGATCATGATTATTGATTAAGGTCACATGTACAAGGAATAGAAGTGTAGACTTGCTCATAACTACTCTTTATATTATTATAAAGCAAATTAATTCGACAACTTTGCACCTCAAATTATCAACACTAACCCGATCGATCGTGCATTTTTGTACACAATATTATAAATTCTTTATATATATTTAATTTGAAGGTGTAATGTGTTCACTATAAGAAAAATAAACATTTGTGACAAATTATTTACGATGAAAACAGACTCATTTTAGTAGTGCGAAAATAACTAGTCACAAATAAATAATTTTTTTATAGTGACGTTAATTTTGATAATTTAAAGTGCAAAGTATCCAACATAATATATATATAGAACATTAAGGCGAACCATTATAACATAATAATCGATGGAGGATGATGAAAAATGAAACTATTTATATTGTTTGTGTATATATGTACGTAGTTGCTACAACGGCGCATGACATATATCATAGTACTGTATATCACACACACATGATATAAATCATGAATACATATGATTAGAGTTATGTACATACATAGTAGTAATTACCAGCACAATACACGATGATATGATCTATATTAAGATATTACTAATTTTAAATTAAACTTTATGTTTCCAATCATGTCATTAATCAGTTGAGTACGTAATGATATTCATAATCTTTTTAATCATAATATTTCTATAATAATCATCTCGCGCGTGGCCGCATCTCATGAATTTGAATGCAATATCAGAAAATAATGATGATTAAAAAGATTATGAAAAGAAATTTTTCTAATATTTTATTATGCTTTAAATGTATATATATATTAGATGTAAATAACAGAATGTCATGATTATATATATATAAAAAAAAAGGAAATAAATATATATATATACATATATATGTATGATGTGATATGATCAACATGATGACTTACTGATGAAAGGCATAGGCATTTCTGTAAATGCAACCTCTCGGGATGAAACCGATCACTGATCCCTTGTCGTGAAACGTAAAATTCCTAGTAAGAATCGCTTTGCGAATAGCCGCTCGTGCTCTAGCCAAGTCTTCTTCAATCCTTTCCGTACTACTCTTCTTCTGCACAATATATAACACCAGAAACGTGCACACAATTAATTATATATAATAGGCAAAAAATTTGAATATATAGACGACGTCGCACTTTGATATGGCTGGAAGAAGTATGGTTCCTGGGTTCATGAGTAAAGGGAGTTGAGGACGGCGGAGGACCATGCAGTAGTTCATGTACTGAATCAGATTGATGTGCAGACATGGTTGGAGCAGATGCTGGTGAAACTTGTTCGGCTGTTAATTGGTAATTGGTTTGTGTATGGTGAAAAGTTGGTATGAAAGCTGGAAGAAGCTGAATGAGCAAGTGATCATCATCTGCATCATGGCTACTTTTGTATAAGCTGGTACTGGAGAAGTAGAGAAGGAATATCATAAGGAGCATGATCATCAGGAGGAGAAAAGTTGGAACTGGAATAGGTAAATGAAAGCTCAAGGCCGTTGCCATGGCTAGCTTGCTATATTAATCTTCTTCTTCTTCTTGATCTTCTTCTTCCTCTTCTGCTAGACAGAGAGAGAGAGAGAGAGAGAGATGAAATATATGGGGAAAATTAAATTGTAAGCGGTATATATTAATGAATTTCCAAAAGCAATAATTCTTTTTTTGCCAACTTAATTAATTCTGCTATGATTTATATAAAATAGGAATATTGTAATATTTTGTTACTTAATTAGTAGCTAGCTAGCTAGGGAAACGTTTAAATTCTGGTGGTGTACCGTTGATCCGTTCAAATTAGTTAAAGATTACATTCCTATTATAATTAATTTCCAATATCCTTATTAATTAGCTAGCTAGTAATAATTTCTAGCGTCTGATCTCAATCAAATGGCCAGTAAAATTGTAGGATAAAATAAATTTAGGGACACGTACATGATTAATATATATCAAGTTCTGGGCACATCAATATATATATATATATATATATATATATGTATACAGCTTAATATATAATTAGTGGTTACTTGGATCAATAATATTAATTTTACAAGTATATATATGTATATTATATGGTCAACGATGTGATCAATATTTAATGGGACTTCATGTCTAAATTCTCCAATAATTTGTATGTGTTGTTCCAATTAAGAACAAAGATAATGATTACTCTAATTAGGATCACACACACACACACACATATATATATATATATATATATATATGCACTAATATTAATTTCTACATCCAAATATCCCAAAAAATATCCCAAAGCGAAGTACTCATGATGCATGAGAGCATGGGGATCGATGTTGATGGGTCGACTGGTGATCAAGATCATGATGATCAAGCATTATATTTATGCGGCCACTAAATAAGCAACTATATAGATAGAGGCTGCATTTTACCGTCTACCATGGTTTTTGTAGAAATGGGGGTCAATATATCAGCCTTTTAGCTGTATTTTATTGACCAACGAGTCTTTAGTCAACTTAAGTTTTTCGTATTTGCAAAAGGAGCAGTGATACATCTACAATTTTTTTTTTTATAATTATTTTACAATTTATCTTCAAATAACCAATGAAATCAGGCTACTCCATTAAGAATAAATTTTAATATTAGAAAACTATCATCTATTTCATGTAAAGTTGTAAATTAGTTCGTGTAAAATAGTTGTAAGGTTATTATTTTCTTTGCAAAAGTGATATTAATACAACAACTTGAGCTAGTCTTGAACCAGAAAATTACTATTCAACATCCAAATCAGGATATTCAAAGTACCATAACTTTTTTGTGCTTTAGACTTGTATCTCTATAAGTAATACTAGATATAGTTAGTTTTAAGGTGCGTAAATCTCGCATATTTATTATTTTATTTTAAAAAATGTAAAACTTAAAATTAAAAATTAATTTTTTTTATATAAATCTTAAATTTGCTTCCGATTTTTTTCAAGAAACGTGCGTGGGATTTATATATTTTAAAATTATATAAATCATTTTATTCTGTCTCTCTGTCTATCTAATCTCTATGTATATATTTATACTGGAAAAAATCTATTCATCCTCTTATTATTACACAACCTCTCCATACCATACTTTTTTTATTTTTATTTTTTATTAAATATTTAATATATAAATAATAAATAAAAAAATTAAATTAGTTTTAAAAAAATAAACTCAAAAAATTTTTTAAAAAAATATTAAAAAATATTAAAATTTAAAAAAATATGATGTGTAGAAATTGAAGAGGTTGTGTAGCATTCCTCTTTATACTGCCGTCATGTCTACTAGTATTTCAATGTTCACCTATGCGTCATTCTTCCACCGAAAAAGTAATTGATCTTTAATTCCAATAGTACTTTTTCTTGCTGTAGACTATTGAACGTAGTGTTCAAGTTGAGTTGAAATTTGTTACGCGTCAAGAAAATAATTCTAAACTCCAATAAAAAGGGAATTGAAAAATTAAGAGTCGTGTGCCGCGGGGGCGACATGATGTCTCTCTCTCATCACGGTACTTATCTGCGTGCACATAAACACAAACACGATATTATAGATATTTTTTTGAGAAATAATTTTTATATATAATAATTTTTATATATTATATAATATATAATATATTTTTTTTTGAGATGGTTAGGTTTGGATAGTAAAAATATTTGAGAATGTTTGTGAATAGTAATAAAAAAATAATAATAGAATATTGAATAATAGTAAAAAATAAGTAAAAATTAATAAATAGTAAAAAAAATAAGTGAAAAGTAATAATAAAATAAAAAATAATAATGAGAATGTTTGAGAGTACTTCAGAATATTTAAACACCCAAACTAGAATATAAAAAATTTACTTTTTAATTATGACAAACTCTACTATTTTTAAAAAATAAATATGCCGAACTTACATATTTTAAAATTGTATCTAGCATTGATATATTTTTGTAGAAAATTAATTAGGACATATAATACGCACCAGTTCATCACATTAAAATGCATTTTGCTCATATATAGAAGTTCCTTTCCCGTTTTGTCCATGCAGTGATAAACGAGCGCCCATGGTGTGTACTCTTCCGCTTGATCATATGCGCACATATGAAGTGATTTGATAGCCGCTTTGATGGTGTGCCTTTAAAGCCAGCCAAGAATATTATAATTATAATTAGAGAGGCTATATAATCTTTGATGATTTGGATCATGTTGAGCAATATATATATAGTAATTTTCTATATATTGCTCATGTTGGCACATGTTGCAAAATTACCATATATATTATGGCACGTGTTGGCACATGTTGCAAAATATCGTGATGATATATATCCAGATTAATTAGGATCAAGATGATATATATATCCAGAATAATTATGGCACGTGTGTGTCGACTCTCTATATATATCAATTAGCCCAGCCTTTATTTTTTTCTTCTTCCAATAATTGCATGATCGAGATAAATACAATTGATCATCTCCTAAGTTGGAAACAATTATCAATTAAGGAAGTGTTTTTCTCCTTAAATACTTGTTTTTTTACTTTTCACCAAAAAGGGTGGAAGATATAGGCCGGACAAGTTATTGAAAATTCTTATCAACGTAACGTTATTATCAAAAATATATATACAGCACTGGCATGGCGCCTGGATGCTTGTAATAGCTAGCAGTTGATATAAAAATATCTTTATTTTTATTCTTTTGTATAATTATAATGTGTGCCACAACAAGTGTGACCTTTGATATGTAATAAAACTTTAAACATCTTATATAACAAGGGAGATTACTCTATAATCTTATTAATTAGTCGGCCTCACTTATGAGGAAAAAATACTTTACATACAAAAATCAAGGAATCTTAAAAAGAAAATTCTATTCAGTTTTTTTGAGACAAATTATTTTGTCTCAAAAAATCCAATTTTCATCCCAAATATTTTTGGAGATGAAAAAATTTTGTTTTTATTTTGTCTTGAAAAGTCTGTCTTAAAAAGTTTTTGGCATCTCAAAAAATAATTTTTAAGGACGAAATTAGACGAAACTAGTCAAAATTGTTCGAACGGGTTTTTTTTAGACGAACCAATTTCATCTCAAAAAATCATTTGAAGGGAATCCTTTCAGTTCGAACTGACATGTACCGTTCAAACAATAAAAAAATTTGATTTGAATTAATAATCATATTTAATCTTAAAATATAAGTATTATAATAGTAATATACTAAGTACTATACTATGCATCACTATATAATATACTTAAAATATACTTAAAGTATATGTAGTAGAAGATACTATTAATATACTAAGTATCACTATAAATAATAGTATAAGTATATTAAATGTATTATTATAATACTAATATTAGTATTCTTTTTTTACTTTTGTACTTTGTAATATTATTAATATTTTATATTAATATTAGTAATATAATTAGAAATATATTAGTATAATAACTCTTCGAGCCGATATCCTGTTCGTTTGAACGACATTTATGCATATAACAACCGCTTGAACCGATTTTTTTACTGTTCGAACACGAACCGATTTTTTTACCGTTCAAACAAGACGTCACTGATTTCATATACCCAGTTCGAATAGATTGCCATTTACACAACCAATTTGAACAAATTCCATTTTAGTCCATTACTCCTCCTCCACTCGTCCGCCATGAAATCAGCCGTAGCAAGCCAACATTTGAACTTTTAAGAGGTATGGGTCATTTTTTCTACTCTATTGTTTATTTTTTTGTTTGAATGGGTTGGTTTTGAGGGAGTCAGATTTCGAATCAATTTAACCCCATTGTGGTGTTTTCTGGCCAACTAACACTAAAATAATTGGTAGAAATGATGGGGCTTCATTCCTCAATCATTTCTATCGATTAAAACCAAGAACTCTCAAGAATCTTAGATTTTTTCATTGAGAGTTGAGTCGACTTAGCCATGACTGTTTGGCGTGTTCCCGTTCGAACGGACTCTAAGCCGTTTAAGCGCTCAATTGCCAAACAATATATTTTTGTTCGAACAAATTAAATGCGTTCAAATGAACACAAATTTTCTATTCGAATGAACAGAACATTCCGTTCGAATAGAGATTTTCCTAGTTCGAACTATGAAATTACATTACAGATGGTTAGTTTGAACAGAATATGTTTTGTTCGAATGAGTTATTTTAATTCAGTTTAATATAGTATAATTCTTCAAGTTATAATATAATTACACAATTATTTTAATTATATTCTTACGTTCCTTGTAGTTAAACAATATGCTAATGGCAACCAATGGAAGAAAACGTGGGAGAGATCAGACCGGCCAAAGTAGCAGAGCAATTCATGCTCAAGAGACGAGGCCTACACTTGTTGAGCGGGAGAACATTCTAGAAGACTTCTGCAATTTTGCATAGGAGGGACAGAGCATACATTCCATCATCACCGACTGGGGATGAACACTAATCTGTCATCAAAGAGGGACTGCATATCCGAAGATGGTCGGTGAGTTTTACTGTGCCATGGAAGAGCATGACGCTGATGCTCTGTGCTACACCTTAGCCGTCCGGGAGTGAGTATTACTTTATCTCCCCGCATTATTGCTGAGTTCCTTGATATTCCGTGGGTGGCCGACACATATCCTGCAGTAATTGTGGCGGCTACACTCGGAGCAGCGGCTGCACCATCTAATTCAGACACATTGACCTCATCCTCATCACTAGCGCCGAATGAAGAGCCGAATGCTAGTTCGAATGATAGTAAGGACGAGGATCTACCTGATGATGGTCTCACAGACGATCAAGTCCATCAGCTAGTGCGAGACCATTCGGCTCTTCCATATGATGGTAGTTAGGTGATTCGACAGACTAACTGTATAGCATTTTTCAAAATGCTTAATTTGATTGTTGGGTATAACATCGATCCAAAAAAAAATACAAGACTGACTTCGGGATTAAGCGAGTCAGATTTTTGTTGCCGATAGCACGGGAGGAGCTAATTGATCTGGCATTGTATTTTTTCATCGCATTCGATCAGAGTCATGCTATTCCAGTGAAGGCAATCTACCATTTGCACTGTTAATATCTAACCTCCTACTCCGATCGAGGGTTATAGTGCAAGGGATTGAGCGGAGGTCGTCACAGATGAGGTCTATTAACAAGATCACATTTAGCAAGAGCAAGGTGCACTTGCGGAAGACTGCAGCAATACAACATAGTGGCACGCCGACCGATCCAACTTCTATTAGTACTACCGGTGTTGAGAGACAACCTGCTAGGGCTACTTTGGATCAGGTATGAGCTTTGTTTGTGGAGTTTATTGAGCCCATCATGGAGAAGCTTAAGGATTTGGATGGACGCATTAAAATGTTACAAGAGGATTTTGATCTACTTAGCAAATAGATCGTTTTAGTTATTATTTTACTTTTTTATGTTGTATCGAACATTATATATTTGAGATTTAATTAATGTATGATTTTTATTTTTGGTGTTTGCTACCTTGTTTTTTTTTTTCAATTTACTTACCGTTCATGATTATATAAAAAATAACACTATCTTTAAAGTTATATTTATATAAATTTAACATAAAAGAAATCACTATATTATTTTGAAATTAATTACATAAAATTAATTTATGAATTTATAAATATTTTAACTCACCGTAAATCATAATATATAAATATACATATTTTTTTGTATTTTGAAAATGATAACAAATTAATGGAAAAAATATGTATTACTTTAATGAAAAAAAATATATACACAAATTAATGATGATAGATAATTTTTATATAATTTCCCAACTAAATTAGTCATTTGAATGAATAAATGTGATGTTCGAACATATTTTTCTTATTTGAATGGTCCAGCAACCTTCCCGTCATATTTTCCCACCAAATCTCTCTCGTTCGAACAAATAAATGTAAGTTCGAACGGTTATGAACTTTCTCCTAGAAAAATAAATAAATTTCCCATCAAAATTATTATTCGAACAAATTATATACTATTCAAACAAATATTAATTCCTTGTTTGAATATATTTTTTCCCATTCGAATAGTTTTACATTTTTGAGACGATTTTATTAGTCACAAAATATCTAGTTCGAACGGATATTTATCTGTTCAAACAAATTTAAAAACTCATCCAAGTTTTAAGATGAAATTTAAATTTCATCTCTAATAATTACTTTTAGGAAATAAATTTAATTTGTCCCTAACAAATTTCATCCTTGAAAGTAAAATTTCTTGTAATGAACTCTATACCACACACTTTTTTTTTTTTTTAATTTTTGTTTTCCATCAACATGTGCGTATATGACTCTTTTAAGTATAAGAACTTATCTTAAAAGCTATACTAAAAGGACATTATCTTGGCCATCACAATTATTAAATATCTTCAAAAACCATAAAAAGAATCATCTCAACTTTTTATCAATGCCCGAGCTGAGGTGAGAGAGAAATTAAGATAAGGGTGCCTTATAACATTTCTTACTATATATATATATATATATATATATGTATAATATTTTGGATAATATTAAATGATCCATGAACAGTATATATTCTAAGACTTATTTAATACATCTATCTTTGGAATTTATGTAGGTTTGGGATCATCACAAAACACAAAATATAACATTTTCATTTTATCTCATCTCATCATTATATATTTTTTAAATTTTTATATAAAATATAATAAATAATTCAATTTTTTCAAATCTCAATTCAATTTTTTTAAATCTCAAAATAATAATAATATTAAAAAAATAATATTTTAAACTTTAATCTAAAATAAAAAATTCTCGTCTCACTTCTCAAACATGCTCTTAATCGATCCCCACGAACCAAGGTGTATTATATAGTACTAAAAAAACACAATTTATCAAACAGTTAAAGCTAGCATCTCTAACCGGATCCTTGGTAAATCTGTTCAGCAATAAAAAAAATCCGGCCCTTTCCTGGTGCTCTTCTTTTCGCGACCTGTTACTAATTGGTAAACCTCTTGAAAAAAAAAATGAAAAAAAAAAAAAAACTGACAGAAAAAATCTTTTGAAGTTCTTTTATCGATCTCTTCCCAATTAATGTCGCGGAGGTACGTACCAGGCCATGACATTTGCCATGTCCATGCATGCATCCAGTCTAACTATTACCGCTTTAGATCAGTCATGAGACACCAGTCCCTCAACGTACAATCAAGAAATTATTGGATTGATTTGTGTTCTGTTAACGTAGTTACGTAAGTCAAGCAAGTCCCGTAAAACAAGCAAAATCAGATCAAGGCACGCATGTTTTGCAGTGAATTCCGAGTAGCAATCCTGGACAGCACATATAGCACAGTTGACAGCATTTTATTTCTTCCCTTTTTTAGTTGCAAATTAATATTCTAAAAGTACTTTCTTTCCTTCTGTAAATATTCGGCCATTACTTGGCTGATTAATTCTGTGTACACTTCAATATATATAAAAATAATCTTCTCGGCTCTGGTATTAAGATAATTAAGCCACACCCTTCTTCAAAGCTTTTTTGTTCATGATTTGTGTGTATTCGATCGCTTCTTATAGCGCCTGATGATCAGCTTGGCGTCATGCGCGCGCGCACTTACGGTACAGCAAAAACGTACCAGTACATGTTTAATTTGATCTCGATTTGAGGAGAATATATATGAATAAGTTTTTCACTTCAAAATTGTAGGAGTGCATGAATCTGATATTAATAATAAGAGTATCCCCTCCAATCCCAAGGAACTAGTTATACTTTGAACAAACTACGTACTATATATATCTTGTATATATAGGCACAGCTAGCTAGCTCATGCCAAACTGACATGAAGAAATTAAAGGTAGATAGCTAGCTTAATTATGGCTGACATGTATGTATATATGTGGAACAAAAATTATAACTTGTATAGCCATCTCATGAATAGCTAGTATGCTCAAGTTCATCACGTCCGGCTAGCTAAGCTAAGATTATAATGTGTCCTCAGTGGCCTGCGTTGAAGTAGAAAGTGCGAAATTAAGTCTCCTTAACCACACTGAGTGAAGCACCATGTGGATGACATCAAATGGCTTAGCAGGCCGATTTAGTACAAAATGCCTCTGTACTCCCACTACATTTTTCTGCATGTTCAAGTACTTCTCATGGGGAATCCCTTGTAAGATAGTCTTGATTTCTGGTATCTTCTCTACGGGAATTTGTACAGAAAATTGGCTCCAATTAAGGACATCACTGAATGGTAAACAATAGCTGTCGGAGATAATCACTGGTACACATCCCGTGTAAATTGCTTCCACAACTCTAGGGCTTGCCACTTCAAACCCACTAGGGCACAAACAATACTTCGTCTGCCCCATTATTTTGGTGTAGTTTGGGCCCTTGGGGAGAAACTCATGGACCTGTACATCTCTATCTTTGTCCTTCCAATACTTGAGTAGCACTTTCCGAATGTGTCCGTGGTCCCGGCCGCCAAAGAAGGCGAGGATCGGGCGGTCGGTAGAGTCCTGGCCTTGAATTGGTTGGCGGAGCTTTCCAAAGGGTAAATAAATTTCAGGTAGTGAGACATCTCTTATTGGCTGGAATCCTTCAGAGGTGTTGGCATTGCAAAGAACCCTAATGAAGTTCTTGAAGATTTCGGGGTTAGCAGCTGAGACATCTGGTGCCTGAATTATGGAAATAGCAATATCAACACTAGGAATACATACATGCAACAATCAAGTGATGATCAATATGAGGAGCTAGGTTTGAACTTAGCTCTTTTGTTAGCTTTTTTGTTTAAATCCTACAAACAAGTAAATGAGTTGGGCTATTTATAAGTCGGCGTACTTGCAATTATAAAAAGTTCAAGATCACTTACTTTTTTATGCTAAGTTGCTAATCATATATGCTCACATGACAGTCTTTTACATGGGTTACAAGTCATTAACCGGGCTTGTAAATAATTTCTTTTTTTCTAAATAAACATGCACGATCGATGACATGAAATAGAGAGTCGAGCGTACCCAATCGTGACATGAAAGCATAAAATGGTCAGCACCTTCGCTTCTGTTCCAGTAAGGGTGCTTATCTGCTATGACCTTGATGTAGTCCATTACGATCCGTTGCAGACGACCACGATGGAAATCAGCTTTGGAGGTAATAGGCATATAAACATAGGCAACAATCTTGGCTACACTAATAGGCAGGAAAAATACGTGTGCCTCTTCAGGATGGCTAGCTCTGAAGGGGCTTTTATAGCTTTCTATTTCATCCATGAATTGCCCTTCCATGGCGTAGATGTTGTTTACTGGCGCATCGTGGACTAAAGGTTGCTCTCCTTCTTCGTAGGTCCATACCTTGAACCTCTTCTGCATCTCTATGTGGCTCCTGATGATCATGATCACGTAACAACAAATAGATATCAGAGATGAAAGTTTGTTTCGTTCAAAGATTTTATGATCATTCAAAGACTTAAATCTTTAATGGAAAAGACTAATTTAAAGTGATTTCTGAATGTTATAAACTTAACTGATGAAAAGCATAGGGGTTTCTGTAAATGGACCCTCTAGGTATAAAAGTCTCTTTCTTCTCGGATGTATAGTTCCTTGACTGAATTGCTTCACGTATGGCTGCTCTTGCTTTAGCTAATTCTCCTTCGATTCTCTTTAAATTTCTTTCCTTCTGTTTGTAGCAAGCATATTTAAAAGAAGAGTAAATGGTACTGAGAAATCAATGGCAGTTCATGATTAAATTTCAAACAAAGATGATGGCTTCGCTCAGAATTAATATGGATGTTTCTTACTTTGGTGCTGCTAACCTTGTCATGTGTACTGCTTTTGTTCGTAGAATTTGAGAGAACCCCATCTAAGGAAACTCGTGGTGGGATACTTCTGTCAGTTAAGTGATTGGTTTTTCTAAGATGAATGGATGGGGTGAAAGAAGAATAAAGGAGATCAGTGGAATGTTCTTCATTTATGAAAGAGGAGAAGAGGAAGATCATCAGGAGGAGGAGGCCGAGGATAAGAAAAAATGGAAATATCACAAATGAAATAGAGCAGCTGAAGTACCTTGCCATGGATTCAGTTCTTTTTCTCTCACTTTTTTTTGTTGGGGAGAGGAAGATCATACACTGGCTACAGGAGAAGTTGCAGACTCTTTGCCAACTTTTTTCTGCATGCAAATTTATATAGGAAAAGCCTTGACTAGTGAAAGGTCTCGAGTATAATCTGTGATTTTTACATACAGTTAGATTCAGATAAAGGAGTGGCACTGATGTCGATACGACTTGGATTTGATATTGATGAAACTTGGAGTTGCATGACTTATTACTCAAAAATGGTCAAAACACTACCAATTACCAGTTCATGCTAGAACTAGTCCACTTATCCATGCTAGGCTGAGAACTTAAAAGTACCCATTTCCAATGTTTTTTAAATATTTTTTGTTCACTTTTCGAACAGTACTTGGGGGTTATTTATCATCTAAGTTGCGTATCAATCAAAATGTAGCAGCCTCAAGAAGTTGGCCGTGAAATCAAAGAGCAGCCTTATCCAGAAGTTTTCTGATGATCCAAGACTCACTTCAGAGTTCAAACCCCAAAACTTTTAATTCCCTAAACGTAAGCTTCACCCTAGCTAGATATATAGTTGCTTCAGCTCAAAGTAGCAATTAACTCGTGAAAGCCAAGCCTCTGGCCGACTGGAATAATTAAATGCTGTTTCTGCATTAACCCACAGTGTGACAAAATTTTGATTGTCTGTCGAATTTTACCGGAGGTGCCCATAATAATTTTTTTTTTAAATAGTGAAAGTGTGCAATATGTCGATTTTAGACTTTTTTTTAACCTATAAAAAGGTTTATTTTATCTCATCTCATTATTATAATTTTTTTAAACTTTCACACAAAATATAATAAACAATTCAACTTTTTTAAATCTCAAAAAAATAATATTCTAATAACATTTTATTAAACTTTTAATTTTCATCTAAAACCATATAATCTCACTATCCAAATGGTACCTTACTCGTTTGTTTTCATAATCATTCTCATCTCATTTAATTATTACAACTTTCTTAAATTTTCACACAAAATAAAATAAACAATTCAACTTTTTCAAATTCTAAAACAAAAATGATATTAAAAAATATATTTTAAAAATAATCGAATGCTAATGTTAATGTTTTGGAATAGAAAGTGTAAAACTTTTGTTAGTTGAAAAATGAAAAGTGTTCAGACAAAAAAAAAAAAAAAACCTTGGCACTGTCTTTCTATACAGGATATCAGTATAGATAAAGATAAGTGATGTCACACAACTTTGAATTTTTTTTTACTAGATGTATATGATTTTAATTACCCATAAAAATATCTTAATGGATGTGCACTATAACTTTTTAAAGAAAAACTTTAATCATAAAAGAATTTTACAAAAAAAAATTTATAAATTGATGTGATTTGATGTGGTACGTCAGATTTTAAAATTAATTTTATTGTAAAGTAGATCTAACGTATCATATGAAACTACATAATTTGTAAGTTTATTTTTGTAAAATTTCTTTGTATATGTAACACTTCTAAACTTTTTAATAGTTTAAACATACAAAATGTCAATATTAGTAATTTAGGATGCAAAATATAAAACGCCAATTACTTGGAGGAAGGACTTAATTTACACGATCCACTTGAAAATATTCTTCAAGATTAACCGTTTCCAATGCATTTTTCATGTATCTGACAATAAATATATAGGTTTCTTGAAAATCGTTTTAGGAGCAGCTGCTTCTCAAACGAATTTGAGCAAGTAACATGGATCGAGCACAACGGTCTTTTGGGGTAGAGGATGAATCTGAGACTGAAATTCAAGTTCGGCCTTCTCCTCTACAATTATGAATTATGATCACAGGGGCATTGGGCCGTGGCAGGGGCTCCACTCACTCTGAAATTCCTAAACCCTCAAAAACATACAATCACATCCCATTTGCTGATATCAAATCTTGTTATCATCTCCGACCACACTGATACATGGAATACATGCATGATATGTGTGTGTGATTATTAAACTCTGTTCTAACTAAGTAGAAACTCAAGTAAACAAACAGGAATCCTGAGCACAGAGCAGAGGGAACAGCTGACAGAAATTTACATATATAGTCTCTAAATTGAGAGTGGTAGAGGAAGAACAATATTCTCAAGTTGCAATAACAGAAAATTTCGTGATAGGCTTGACAAGAAATCACATCTGAATTCTGAAATCCCCATTTATGGAAGAGAACAGAAAATTTTGCAGGCTTTAAATAGGCGAAAGCTCCTGATCTCTTTGTGTAAGTTATATTCTCAGTAGAATTTTAACATGTCAATTCACTTAACTAGTAAAGTTCTTCTTGTTGTCGAAAAAGGGATTTGGAATCAAATCCTAGGGAGATGGTTACCTGTGATACCCCATTCTGATAAATTATAAGAGTAGGTTGTGTATGGGATTCCTCATTCCTTGGGAATGAGAAGTTTTTGCTCTTTATAATGTTCCAATAGAACTCCAATTGTATCATTAACTAGTCCTTTTGGAGTATAGGTCATGTGATTTGGGCCTTCTACTGGGATGTTACAAATGGTATCAGAGCTAATCCGAACTAGAAATGTGAGGCTTGAGTTGTGCCACCTACGAAGGATTGGCCCGACGAGGACGTCAAGAATAGGGAGGGGAGAGATTGTAATACCCCATTCTGATAAGTGATAAGGGTAGATGGTGTATGAGATCCCACATTCATTGGGAAGAAGTTTTTGCTCTTTATAATGTTTCAATGCGGCTCCAATTGTATCATTAGCTAGTCCTTTTGGAATATAAGTCATGCAGTTTGGGCCTTCTATTGGGGCGTTATATTACCTCTTAAGTTCTAGCCTAAAGCTTCCAGATTATGACACTTCTTGGAAGCATCATCAGATTTTCAACCAATTTTCTTATCTTTTTTTAGCTATTTTCTAGCTATCTGATTTCATACAGCTCATAATTTTATTTAGAGATGGGGAGGAAATAAGGTATTTACTGACAGTATAACATCATCATCCATATGATATGTTGAAACAAAGACCAAGAAATGAATTAACAAATACCAAATTCAACAAAGTAATAATCAAATAAAAGAAAACAAGTTTTACACCTCTCCTCTAATTGGCATAATGGAATTACATGGCACAGCTACACTTTCCTTCTGCGAGTCTTTTCTAGGTTTTTCTTTCTTTTGGATAGAGTCTCTTATACAATAGTACCTAAACCTTAAATCCAACAAATGAAATTAATGAATAGCGTCCCTGGCTAAATGAATATTCAAGGCATAAACTGAACCTACTGGTAACACAAAACATAGACTAAATCGTCCTTCCACAGGTGATAGTGTGTTGAGCATCTAGTATATGGAGCGAGGCACCATAGTGGGCTAAAGCACCCATGACCACCAGAACATGAAATATTTGATGGCTATGCCCTGCCAAATCGAACCACCCTGGCTTCCATCTCTCTGGAACCCGGCTAACATAAAACAATACTCCTGTCAAATAAGATACTGCCATGGCTGCCTCATATGCTAGGGTAGCGTTGCGCTGGGGATTGCCCCAGTTCACAAAAACTGCATGGATTGCAGGGATGATTCCAAACAACCCCATGGATGAGAATAACAAGGCTCTAAATCCCCGGTATTTGCCGCTTGAAAGTGCGGGTGAAAGCATTGTGGCAATAGTGAAGATCCCCATTGCTGTGATACCACCAAGGTAGACAAATTGCCAGTGAGGGTCGCACTGGAACATGTAGTAGATTGGAGGGAAAAAGGAGGTGATGATCATGATGGTGATTCCAACATAGTCTACTCGCAATAATAAGAGGCTTAAAGGGTGAGAATGGCATGAAAAGAGGTGGCAAATGCTGCTTGAGAGGAGGCAAAACATAGAGCCACTCAAGAAGACAAAGAATGGCCACCTTGTGCCCATCTCATGCATGCTAATATCCATTTCTCGAGATGTTGCATGCTTCAAATCTATGAGTTTTGTAGTATCCTGCAAGAGTTTGATATTACTTTTTTTTCCTCAAATCAACCAAACTGAACAGAAAAGGGGATATGTTTTTGGTAAAAATGACAGGAACAAGTGATTTGATCTGGTTAATGATAAGATTACTTACTGCAATGAAATCTTTGAAATAATGAGAAACATTTGTTTCTGCACTAATATTTATAGACCTGCAAGAACATAATGAAGGGAATGACGGCAATGATTTCAACTTGATATAAGGATTAAGTTCTACCTTAAGGAGATGTATGGATCATTGATACAAACTGACATGAAATGAAGCTAGTCCTTAGTCAGTTTTTTGTATTTTACTTGATAACCAAATCTTCCATTTCTCATAAGGTAAATTGGCATCAAAAGAGTGCGATGAATATAATGATAAGTTGGTTAAAATTTATTTAGAATTATCAAGGCAACTTAAGATTTCATTCAGTTTTAAGTATATTCCATAGCCAGACAACGACTAGCTCAAGAGAACTTTATAACATAAATATATACCTAACTTCTATGGACCACAGTGTAGCTAATCTAGCGACCAAAACCAGAAGTTCCACTTAACATTAGCCATAAAGTTCCATCTACATTAAGGATTAATACTTAGAAAACAAAATCAAGGATTTCTTTTTAGTAAAATAAAATTTAGGATTGGTTGCTTAAAAGAAATTATTAAGAATAAGTTGGGAAGTTTTCTGACTTGTAAAGCCTTAATATGTGACAGAAGATCTGACAAATCTGTCATAGGTGGCAATCATATATTGATTAATGGGACCGTGTTCATTATTTCTGTCTATCAATTTGGTACCATTTTATTCTTGGTGGCGTTGAGATCAAGTTATAGATCTAGTTTTGAGAGAACCCTTCTGGCCCCTATTGTCTAGGTCCCTCTTAAGAGACTACCCAACAAGTATAAGATATTAGTATCATCACATCCATAGAAGGTATTAATCCCGGCCCCGATCTCCAATTCCTTACTCTCTTTACTCGGAACAAAGAAAGTGTGTGTGCATACACATAACATACATACACATATATGAAATTAATTAACAGAGTGGCATCACAGTGCATGAGATTATTCTAAGAGCTGGCTGTTCTGTCATCAGCCTATTAGTTTGTCAGCGACTCAGCATATGTGAGGTTTATTCCCATCAAAGATCCTTTTTTTTCAATCCTTCCCATCAGAGATTCAGTTGAACCATTATTTAAAATTTATCTTTCAAATCAAATTATGTCATGGACGGTGTGTAACATAAGACCTACAAATAGAATTATTCTATTTAGATACTTAGCCAAAATCGCAATCTTTATTAATTTTTTCCCAGGAAAATAAAATGCACCATTGTCTAAATTGTATTCTTTCTTATTTTTGTGACGAGGGTTTCTTATTCATATAATCCTCACTAAGTCTTCAAAAAGAAACCAAAACAAAAGCAAAATCGATCTAAATTTCACCTCAGAAAATTTTCCCAAACTCGATCAAAAGCATTTTCAACCAACCTGGTAAAGAAGCCAAGAAGATCCGCAACCTGAGGCACTTCCATCAAATTCGCCAGAGTCAATCCCAAGAATAAAACAAACCCGATTAAATGCCTGCAAATGCATCGCAAATCAGAAAGTGAAGAAGCAATAAACTAAGTTAAAATTAGCAAGCAAACCCGTCAAATTTTAAAGCTTTCAAGATAGAGAAACTTTGACATACGTCCAAACGTTGAGGGTTTCGTTATGCCAACGAAATAAGCTGAAGAGAGCTTCCTTGAGAGGCCAGTTGGCTCTGTAGTAATGCATTATGAACTCGTTGTCCTTCATGTGCTCCGGAGCCTCCCAGAACGACACTAGAGCGTATCGTTTCGGTTTTTCACGGTTCTCATGATGAACCGTCTTCTTGTTCTTGTTTGTGACATGACCATCGGGAGATATTGAGGTCTGGCGCCGGCGGTGGGTCTGATCCATTTCCTCCTTTCCTTTTCTCTTCCAAACAGCTCCTTCACTGTAACTCATCTTCTGTACATTCGTCACAAATTTTGGGAGAGCAAGGGAGACTCTTTCAATCCCTTATAAGATGACAATTGGATGACATTCTCTCTCTCTCTCTCAATGTGGTTACCAAGATGCGCAACCACCAACTGCCAAACATAATTGAAGTGTCTGTCTTAGGTTGGCCAACGTGCTGCTCTATCATAAGTGGTTGGATATAGCTTGTTAAAATCAATTAAAATGTGCTTGCATGGTCACACCTGCAAAAATAAGATTAAACAAGACAACCTTCCATCATTACGACAATGTCGATCGATTAACTGAAAACCTGCTTTCAAAAGTTACAACATCTGCTATTACTGTAATGTTTTTTCCTTATGCCTTTTCATGGTGGGTTAGTAATTTGTGGTGTGCTGTTGGTGTTGTTTATATGGTACGGATCAGGATAAGCACATTAATGAATCTTGTAAGGCTTACATCATTTAAAACGTAAGTCCACGTTTGGTTACGTAGTTCAGATAAGATGAGATGTTTTGTTAATTAAATAAAATATTATTATAATATAATTTTTATTTTTAAATTTAAAAAAATTGTAACGATTATATGAAATGAGATGAGATAGTTTTGTTTTATGTAACTAAACCAGCCAACTTTTGAGAATAGATAGATTTATTTTTAAATTATACCTTAACATAAAGCAATCTTCTTAATGTTGGTGTAGCTTATGGTTTGCAACAATTGATTTGATATCTTGTACGCATTATACATTAGCTAAATGAAATGAATGCCGAATTGACTGATTCCAACCTAACATCTGTTTCCCTACATGTGAAGTATTAGTACTAAACTTTGTTGCTCAAGAAGTTACAAAAGATTGTCACTTTTAAGTTTTTAACAAAGTGATTTGTCTTGCGAGCAATGATACATATCACACTTCATCTCACTCTCATAGCACTAAATAAATGTAATACTTTTTGCACCATTACATTATTTTTTATATTTTTTAAAAGAAAATTATAGTGTTGATGGACAACGACATCTCATCGAGATAAAACTGAAATGAGAATATAATATGTATCTTTTTTATGTCTTTAATTTGATTGATTGAGTTTTTTTAATTGTTTTTCTTATAAAAGTAAATGAAACTTTAAAAAATTTTAGCTATAAGTTTGAATTATTAATAACCCGGTAAGAAATAAGCATGTCATGATTTCTTTTAGCATAAAATAGAAGGATTAAAAGGGTGTTCCAAATTGATCTTCCTCTTAGATTGGGGAAGTTCAGCTGTTTCTTATCTGTCTTTTTCTTTTTCCCCCCTGCTAGAAAAATGATTGGTAGGGTAGGAAAGACGAATTTAGGCAATCCGTTGAACCTTTTGATGGCGGTTTAATTAGCTAGACAGGTGGCCTACATAGGGACTGTCGATTATTTATTGATCTTCTTTTGTCAAGTGAAGTTGTTGTGATAATTAAAGGCACGCCAAAGCTAAACATTGTAATTTCAAATTAATTCCCTCCATAATGTTGCACTCTTGTCGTGCTACATTAATGGACCCTTCTTGAATTCACACTTGATTGCTAAATAATTATTTGTCTTTCTATATACAGGCCTTGCGCTTTCACCATGCTCATATTCTGAAGTTTCAACCTGATGGTACTTTTGCTGCAAAGTCAACCTTCAGCAACCACTTTTATAAAGTCTTCTATTTTATATTTGAATATGTGAAATTCTTCTTATCAATCACTATTGACAACTATATTCTATATAAAAAAAATAATTCTACTCATCATCCTGATTCACGTTATCCTCTCATTATCCTATGATATGACATTAGATGATTAAAAATTATTTATTATATTTTACTTGTAAATCTATCCTATAATGCCACATCATGGAATAATGAGAAAATGATGAATATATTTTTTCATGAAAAATACACCTACTCTGTAAAAAAGCTATAGGTGTGAGGATGAATAATAACTGATCCATAGCATTCTCTTAAATAAATATATATATATATATATATATATATATATATTTATATAATATAGATTTCGTTTTTATACCTTGATCTACTCTCCCCTTACTTTTCACCCTTTTTTTGGAGATTCAAAAGTGGGGAGAGAGAGACCGAGACCAAGAGCAAGAGCTCTTTATATGGTGTTTTAAAGTAACCTTAACCATCAAGAGCAATAACTTTAGCCTCTTTTAACTTCTTTAGAATTCAATAACGTTTTTATGAATCCATCGGTTAGAAAACTAAAAAAACATTTGTTAGAAAGAGAGAGAGAAAAAACTCTATTAATCTCTTCTTATTCTTCTAAATTTCTACATTAGTGATGTTAAACACCGAGAGAGAGAGAGAGAGAGAGAGAGAGAGAGAGAGAGAGAGAGAGTCTGTAGTAAACTTATGAGCAATATTTGACATATAACAAGTTACAACAGCTATACAAACAGGAGAAAAAGTAGGCTTCTTATTCAGAACTTACAGGCCCCTGAAAGCTTTTGATGTTTTATGAAGAAATTAAAAACAAGCACAAAAGACAAGGTCAAAAGAATAAGGGAATTGTGCTTATGAGGAATTTGTAATAAAGGCAAGATACAAAGGAAGCCCTCCTTGACCGAGTAGACAGGGCATCATTGCTTATAGGCTTGTAACTACTCACCCTAGAGAAGTCCTAATTTTTCCAAGGAAGCCCTTATATCATCACTTCCACACTCTTCAGTTGTCTGAACAATGCTGGGGCTGTCAAATGGCAAGACATCCGAAAGTGGGTAGCTTCTATTGGCATGAAGTTGATTATGGGCACTGCTACAAATTCCCTTTAATATTACACTTTTGTGTAACCCACCAAGCAATCCTTCATAATCTGTGTCCCCACTTTCTCCAACAAAAACAACCATCTTTGAAAGCTCCACACCCCACCGAACGTATAGATACCTGAAGAAATTGTGTATGGCTTGGATATTATAGTTATGGATATTATGCAAGTAAGTTTCAAGCTTGCCTATTGTCGTTAAGGACATTATGCAAGGAAGTCTCAGAGTTAATACTAAGGAATTGAAGAAAAAATTATAAAACCAGACCTCTGCAATCATAATATTGTTGACTCTATCACTCAACCATGAAGGAACAGCTAATGGTTACCAATTTAATTGATCAATTGAAGCAACTAGTTAGTTAAATTACCTTTTTTTCTCTTTTGCAAATGAGACAAGTTCTGAAATTATAAAAAACATGTATATTGTACACAGGAAACATGGACATGATTTACCGAAAGAATAGAAGATGGGCCTTTACTCCAAAATCTATGGCTTTTAACAACAAATTACAAGTCATGACTCCAATACATTATTCATGAAACTACTTAGCAATCAGTTCATTGGCATGGAAATTAATAAGACTCTGTCATTATAAGTTCCTCAATCATGGATACGAGAAGACAATTATCGACTTAAGTCATGATTCTTGAAAATATGCCATTAATATTAAAAATGTACCTGAGAGCTTGGGAACGAGATGCCAGTACAGGAATCACATTGAGCCTGGTCCCATTTTGACAATAAATAACATGGCAACGCAGAGCCTGAATTCTCAGCAATTTTTTAAGCTCCTTAATAGGAGGTACCTACAAAGATAATATCAAAAGAAATTAGAGATGATTTGCATTATGTAGCCCCAACAGTACTGCACCCCATAAATATGAATCACTAGAGAATTTTAGTTCAACTCAGCTTGAGTGGACAAATATTAATAATTTATTCTTATGGAAAAAGTAATATTATTATATTAATCATTTCAGCCAGCATTTTCCGTTTCAAAAAAAACAAAAAACAAAAAATACCATTCCAGGCTTTTGCACTTTAAAAGCATAACAGTAGTCGGTTGAAAGTTGTTCAGCAGCAGTAACTAGCTGTTCCGCATTCCCAGCATTCTTATCAGTTATCGATGCTGCCCAACGAACCAAAGTCTTCCTCAACCCTTCTCCACCCCAACGGTATTCAATATGTGAGTGGTAATAAAAGTCAACCACAAAATGACCATCCTCCTGGTTAAGAGATGAATAGTACAGATCGCTGCCACTGTTGCAAATAAAAGCATCAAAAACACTAGGGCTCAAGCCCTCTGAGACCAGAAATGAGTGTATCTCAGATATGGTCAAGGATGTTGACAGTACGAACCCTATAGAGCCTTCACTCCTCCCCTTTGCCACAGCTTCAAAAATCTTTCTAATGGTTTCAAGAAGACCTGTATCGGTATCGCAATCCACAGCAATGACAAAGAGATTTTTCCTCCTCCTCAATGCTGGAAACCTACCAGCAGTATTATTTTGGTCTGCTTTCTCTGTGGACACAGCCTTTCGTGCATCCTTTGAAATGCCCTTTGACCATGTCAGGACGGCGTTCTCTAATTTACTCGTTCTATCAGCACCATTTCCTTCAGATTCTAAAGAGTTATCATTTCCACTGGCTCCACTCTTTTCTCCATCCAATGAAAATCTTAGGTTCAAAGATAGATCCTGTATATCTCTTAAGGAATCTCCCGGTGATTCTGATTCTGAGTTTTCATCTCCATCATCACTTCTTTGCCACTGTGGATGCCTTGGTTTGCAACTTGCTATACGAGATAGGTAAGTCTTGCAATGCTCTGGCCATGAAAATAGATGAATATTTTTCAACCCATTCTGCTGACATCTTGCCCAAAGTTGCTTATCTGCAACAAGCTTTAGAAGAGCATCCGCAATGGACTGCTGATCATGGGGATCCACAAGAAGACCATTGTCAAGTACCTGTGACAGCATCTCCAATCAGTTTTGGAACACTTGTGGCCTCTTCCATTTATGTTTTACATTATTTACTTACCATCTCCTTAAAAACAACCAACCAAGTAGGCTTTTTTAAAGGCTTACCCGATGTATATCAACAGGGCCACCATTTTTGGTGGCAACAATAGGCAAACCATAAGCTGTTGCCTGTTGCAAAAGAAGAGCAGGATTTCTATTAGATTTGAATTACAACTTAGCTGAGAAAAATATACTCTTCGTAAGTACAAATTGAGCACCTCAATTAGAGTAAGCCCAAATGGCTCAATGAAAGCTGGATTAATGAAAACCCCCTGCATTAAAAGTGGGTCAGAATGAAAGAAGCAACAAAAATTACCGTGCAAATAGATCTTCAAAGTGTGCATGCGTATGAGAGAGAGAGAGAGCATCCATTAACCATCTTGGCATGGAAAATTTGATTCCAAAAGCTATCCAGAAGGATGAATTTATACAATAAAAACAAATGTTATCATGAGAGCACTTATTAACAAAATTATTGAACTGGAGCACAGTGGTTATAATTCTTATATTACCTGATACCAAAATAATCACAGTTGGGAAAATCAACATATGAGGTTCCAGAGATCTTAAAAAAAGTACACTGCAGTCACCATAGGAATTATGACTTTGGTAAAAATTAACCAAATAAACAATAAATATAGTTAGCTAATTGCAAAGTGCATGGGTTCATAGAAGATGGACTCTGTATAACTACATGCCAACTTTCCTAATTAAAGCCAATGGTGAAACAATTTCTTATCTCAATCGAATACAACACCTTTGTCTTTGCTGCAAGACGATATATGTCAGGAACATCAGACTGTTTGTGGTGTTTGGGGTATGCCACTTGCCCATAGAGATCGTATTTGTCAATAAGCTTGAGCACCGATAGGAGAACAGAAGCATTCGTGCTTGACATTTCATCGATTCCATCTCGATTACCCATAATTAGAGTCTGCATAATACAGAGAGAAGGTATGGGACAAAATAAATGAGGAGCACATCCAATTTAACAAATCAGCACATTCGAGAAGATTTCTTCACCAAACAAGTGTCATCAGGTGATTCGACATACAAGGTTAGCAAGCTCTCTTAGTGGACGGCATTCTCCAAATGCAGTCACCAAAGTCATAATGTTCTTTTTGGGATCTGGTCTAGCAAGGGCAAGTATCATAGGCTTGCGAGGGTTCGTAAAGAAGCGCATTATCTGTAGAACACTTAAATGGTATGTATTAGGCAATCGAATAAACTATAAACACATAACATCTGTCCTTAAGAACATTTTATAGAAGAGAATATCTTTAGACATCTATTGGCTTCCATCTAGGACACATTAAAGGAGATGCAAAAGGAATCATTTGAACCTCGGACCAGATATGTGGGTCAGGAGAAGCAGGATGTTCCTCATTTCCTTCTGTCTCCCCATCCATATCACCATCTTGTGGAACAATATGATGGAACTCCATGCCAGGAGGAATTACCTGCAAAGATGTACAGAATGATAAAATATATTTATGTATAAGAAAGAAGTTTACCAATGAAATGTCAATATTATAAGACAGGAATAGGTACCCATTTATGCATAACAATTTAAATCAAGAAATGTTGTTCTTCATCATGGATTTTGTCAGTCACACTGGTTGATGTAGTGCATTTTAAGTGGCTTTCAATTTAAGTAATTAACATTGGAAGCCACTTAAAATGCACTATATAAATGGATGTGACTAAGAATATGATACTTCCAGGATGATGAGTAGCATTGCTTTTTTAAATATAATTTAAATCAGGTTGGTAACCAAAACTTTGCATGTGCAATTTGCCCCTCTACCCAACTCAATTGGGCAAGCATCTGAGTTATCCCCAAGGGCATTTTTAATGCGGAAGAAAATGAAACAGTCTGGACTAGTCACATATGTCCAACCTAGGTTCACATGAAGTACGCAAATTAAATCCTTTTTTCTTTTTCTTGAATTGAAACAAGAAAAAAAAATATACCTCCTCCATACATGCTCTAATTAAATAAGGGGCAGTTTTCTTGTAATTCAGTCAAAGTAAATAT
This sequence comes from Cyclocarya paliurus, assembly GCA_029856935.1. Taxonomy (NCBI): domain Eukaryota; kingdom Viridiplantae; phylum Streptophyta; class Magnoliopsida; order Fagales; family Juglandaceae; genus Cyclocarya; species Cyclocarya paliurus. The sequence goes on along the minus strand of CM056946.1, from coordinate 4,424,616 downwards.
AGCTCAGGATCTATTATTGGAACCTTGATAACCAGAAATTATGATATTTGTATGACTGGAACTTGGATAACAAGAAATTTTTAGATTTCTTTGTAATCAAGAAAAAGCAATTACGGCTTTCACAAGGATATAAGAAGCATCCAATTCCTTACCGCCATACGAGGCATGAACCTGCCATAACAGCTAACATTACGCCTGATCCTTGCCCGTAGTTTACGCTCCAACACTGGATCAAAACCATCATACAAACGCCACTGCTCCTCTATCTCTTGTCTAGTGCTTGTTATGACTATTTCAGAGGCATCAAGAGATAACTCTTCAGCCTCTATCCGACGCATAATTTTGTATGTCGCGTTTATTTCATCCTTGGATAGGCGGCCTTGCTTTAGAAGTTGTTCCAACTTGTCTCGGCCAAGTGAGTGGCCGGTAAAAAGCATTGGTACATTTAGGGCACCAGCTAGGAGAGCAGCAGAGTCGCCTGCATCTGCATAATGGCCATGGATGGCAACAGGCCAGATTGGATGCCCACCACCTATTTGCTCACCCAAAGCTTTGGACATCTGTATGACATGGTTAAGTGCACCATCAACAAATTCTGGGATGTACGGCCACAGAAGTTCTTTGGGAATATATTTATCTTTTGGACCAAATGGTATTCGAACAATATAGGCACCACTGCTCTCCCCCATTTCATCCATGAAACTATCTGAGTTTCTTGAAGTCAGCATCTCCGTGGGTTCGCCATAGCTCCAATCTACTTCTGGTGTAGATACTTGTCGAGTCAACAAATCAACCCGATACACCCCCGGCATTGAGCCCAAGGCCCTTGCAAGTTCCACAACATACTTAACCTACAGAAAAAAACCAAGATCATTCAAGTATCAACATATGCAACTAGTATAGTTTACAATGTAACCTCAAATGCATGGTCAGGTGGATTTTGACAACTCGTATTTGAACACTTAAATATTACCTGACCACCAGTATCAGAATCACGACCGAGTTCCATATTTTCACCCCGTATAAGACCATGAAGGCTGCACAGATAGTATTTGTTAAACTAGTTGAAGACCATCATGCATATAACAGAGGGATCAAAGTTCGTACACCCCAGCATTGAGCAATAAAATTACATAGATTAACTACGCCATCTTTAGTATCCTTTAGTTTATCTTCGGCAGAAACTCAATTGAGGTTTAGGAATGGTTGGGTTTCTTTCATTGGGTACTTAAAACAGAAATTGTAAGCAGTTTTATTGAAAACAATGTGATACAGCAAAACCATCTATTCCATTCACAATCCTGTTGCACAATAAATGTAAAACAAATTGAGCACCAAAGTTCAGTTCATGCCTTATCAGTACTATATACAACTTTTTTCCCTTCTGTTGATTAGCCCATGTCTCCATTGCATCGACAGAGCTGATTCTTGGCAATCTGGCTTTGTGGCTCTCCCCATGAGTTGATATGTCACTGGCTACATCTCCTTTCTCTCCCTCTGATAAGTCTTCCGACATATCAGCAGCTGCTTCTCTGCGGCCCCGCTCACGTTCAAGACGACGTTTAGCCTTCCTTTGGGCTTCTTCACCCTCATGCTACAAAAAGAAAATAATAGATAAGGCCACCATAACACAATGTCTTCTCTCATTATAATCAAGAAATCAAGAATTTTTAACAAATAGTTGTACAATGCATTGTTGAGGACGAGTTTGGAGTTTCCTTGGGACTAAATTGATGAATTCCTAAAACTTCTCACACTTTCCCTGGATTAAGATCTCCTAAGATCTTTGCTTGACTTCTATGGTACATTCAAAGACAGAGACAAAGACAGCATGTGGACCCTACCGAATTATTGCTACCCGGAACAAGGGTAGCTATGAATGCAACAGGGCCACACGCTGTATCTCTCTCTCTCTCTGAATTACAACCAAGAATTTGTATGCAATTTTATGGGATCATGATTAATTTTTCATCTATCACCAAATTGACACATACTATCTTGGACATAAGACATCCTAATGTAGTGTCAAAGTAGATTCAGTTTGTGAAGGATTGCCAAAGTAATCATTTGCAAGACAAATAAGATTAAAACCTAAATGGATTAAGATCCTCTACAATTTTTTGCCCAAACACTTTTTACAATTTGGAGAGAGAAATACAGTCCGTGAACCCCACAGCATAAAACGCTGTCTGCAGACGGTGGGAAGCCCAACATTAATTACAATGGGGTCCACATATTGTGTCTATATCTCTCCAAGTAGTACTTATCAAAAAACAAATCTCTCTCTAAGTGGTAGAAAGTATTTGGGTTAAAAAATTGTAAAAACCATATCCAAGCTAAATACTCCTTTCAAAACTAAAATTAATATCAACAGAATTCAAATGCAATCGCCAATACTTTGTATTCTGTTACAGACCCAATATCTCCAAATTCCAAACAGAAACTGGCATTTCATTTTCTCCTAGATTTTTTTAGTAAGTAGAGTTCTTCTAAACGAGTATCCGTATATGTTTCCGGCAGGGGCCAGCACTTTGAGATTACAAAATGGAGAACACAAGTTCAAAAAAAAGAAATTATGAAATGAAACTCCTTTTGATTATAGAAACCAACCGGTCGATCAGAACCAATAGCAGGGCAAAAACATTTACATCAAACACTCTATCACCCACAAACTCTTTAGACTACAAAAAACTATAAATTACAGAGATGGACAAAAACCCAACCAGCACCTTCACCTCCATTTCACATATAAATACTTTTCGTTACAATAAAGCAATTGGTCGCACTTGAACTCTGGAAAAGCCAATCGCAGTAAGCCAGCAAGTAGAGCCACATAACTTAGATAAATGGGAAAAAAAACGAAATTACTATCTAAAAGAAAACAAAAGGAGGAACCTGTTTCTTCTGGCGAGCCAAGTTCCAAATCCTCCAGCTCATATTCTCCAACCTCGTGTTTCTCTCCTGCGGACTCCTCGTCGCCGCAGCCTACATCACACGCCTCATCATGAATGGTATATCCCAGAGGCACTTAGCACCGAGAGAGAAAGAATCATACGCATGTGTGAATCATATAATAGAACAAAGAACGGATGTGTGTACCGACCCGAACCCAGGAGCGATGGAGATCGGTCTCATCGTAGCCTGTAATGACCTCCTCGACGAAGTAGCGGGTGGGACTGAAGTGGCCTCGCTCTCTGAGCAGCAGAGAGGACTTGACGTCATCTAGGCCTGGACCCACGTCAAGAATTGCTTCCAGGTAGCTATTTATCCAATCATTCCCGGCCATTCTACACCCTTTCCTCTGGACCTCCCTTCCGATTTCCTCTCCTCTGCATTCAAAAACAGAAAAGACACGGAGAGAAGAAGAGTCTCGCACACAGACAAGGTCCGATTTGGGAGTTTTTCCTCAATGCTGTTGCTGACACGTCAAGGACACGGTGATCAGACGAGAGAGAGAGAGAGAGAGAGAGGAGTGGCACTTATATAGGGTACTAGGATCTTCCGATTACTCTGTAAAGTAGGGCAATTTTATGGGCAAAGAAACGAAAGAAACGGAATTTTGGATTTTAAGCCGAGAATATTCGAGAGGTATTAATATATTTTTAAGACAAAAAATTAAAATAATGGTGCGAGTGCCATGCAACCTTGTACAACATTTACCGACCGTTGTATCCCACGTCGCGTCACCATCTATTAGTCTCTGTACAAAGCTAAGCTTTTTTTGTCAGTCATGGACCATGGTCACTATCTATTAGAATCTCGAGTAACTTTTTTTGTTTTTAAGTAATAATTTGCATATAATTTTTTTAATTCTTTTCTTAAATTTGGGATTTAAATAAAAATAGAAAAACAAAATCTTTTACAGAGTACTAGAAATATGGATACTCGAGTATTTTGAACGAAGTTTCAAAATATACAAATATAAGATTTTAATAAAATTTAAATTAAAGTAAAATATTTTATGATTTTTTTTAAATCCTTAAAAGAAAGTGTATGTGTAGATTAAGTAAGACTAGATATAATCTTAATGTGTACACATTTCGTATACTTAAAAAAAATGGAGATAAACTATTAAAAAATAATTTTTTCAAGTGTATTATAGATTTAACCACTTTTTTAAAAGAGTTGTGCAGGACTTATATATTTTAAAATTATATATAACATTACTCATATATAAATTATTATAAAGGACGTGTCTCACCTTCCGTCTGTAACTGTCAACTTGCACAATGATCAAAGCGTAGTCGGTGTTGTACGCTTGGGAATACTCCGATACTTAAGTTAGTAAGAGTTTTTAGATGATCTCAACTAGTAAAATTCAAGTCAAAAGCCATTTGTTCTCGAGGGTTACCTTTTATATATAAGATTTGATATAATGTTTATTTGGTGTCGAATTTATCGATTGAACTAGTCATGTATCTGCATGAGATCCTAACTGAACATATTGTGTACCTGCATGGTTATCATCATCTCCTCGTACTTCGACGCACGCGGGTATATGATTTTATTGGGCCTTGGGCTCTCTGACTTCTTTGGCCTTGCATATTGGGCTTCTCTTACTCATAATGGGTCTCGTACAAGAGTAGACCCTCCAATTACCTTGACATTGTAATATCTTTACATTTCATATAAAAGCAAAAATTCAAGAATCTTAAAAGAGTCTTTGCATGAGAAGGATAATTTCTTTGTGATAGGAATGATTAGCACTAAAGAGTAATACTATCTATAATTCTAAGGGACGTAATCACCAAATGGTGTAACTCTTGAAATGACATCATCTCAACAATGATGGTTTCCATGAGGGACGATAGTTAAAGAAATGTTAATAGATACAACCTTTGTGTGACTAGTGAAGTGTTAAAAGATATAACTTTCTAATTTAATCAAAAAGTTGTGTCACCTTTTAAGGTTGTGTCATTTGTCAACCATTGAGTTACTAATAGTTATGCTCTTTTCCAACCGGTACATGATGACCTATAAATAGGGGGTCATTGGTGCACAAATTCATTCACTCAATTTCCTTTGTCCATCATCAACTTACGGGATAAATACTCACACAGGAGTGTCACCATATTGTTAAATTCCATTTCTCTTTATTCTTTTCATAATTCTATAATGGTATCAGAGACAGGTCATGTCAGAGGAAATTTTTTCACCCATTGTGAAGACGATACATTGACAAGTGCTTGGTTTGGCAACTACACTTGCATATTATAATCATTTTTGAAAGCTTGAAAATCCAATAGAGAAACTTTTTCAAATCACAATAGGAGGATTAGATTACGTTGAGAATCTTCAAAATTTTGTAAGTTGTTATTATTTTAAAGAAAATTATTGGAATATTTTTACATAAAAAAATAGTGCATTTTCTAATTTTTCATCACCCATTGTCACTGTTCCAGGAGGTCATCGGAGTTCATAACAGCTGTCGGACATCATGGACCAGCTCAGCGAACAGAAGTAAGACAGAAGCTTCACAGTTTCAGAAAACATCCAATGTAAGGAAGGAGAAGACCTCGTCCAACGGTCATCAAATTCAATTTTTTTTTAGACTAAATGACATAGTCGTTCAGGCTAGGGAGCCAAACGACAATATCTTTTTGGCCACTAAAGAGAAGCATGGGTCTCCAACAAATGGCATCGTTCCACCCCCTTCCAACCGAGCCATAAGCCGAGTCACAAGCCAATCCCCGAGCCGAGCCATTACCAAGCCGTTGACCGAGCCACCAACCGTCAGGTTTCTCCTGAACCCAATTTGACCCAGCTGAACTGGTTTACTTGATTTTCTGAACCGGTTTGGGCAATTTTTATTTTTCAGGTCATTCGAGGTCATGTCAAGTTCGATTTGGTCTGTTCAAAAGTCGTTGTGCTCTAAATTTCATACCAAAACATTACAAAGCACCTGTTGGACTAAATTATTATCGAAAATTCTTTGAAAGATGTGAGACATCAAGGAGAAGTCGTGGAAATTCTTGATCAGGGCTTCACTTTCATTATTCTCCTTATTTAAAATATAATAGGAGAATTTCGAGGCTGTCACCTTGGATTAAATCCAAGGATTATTATTACTATTAAGTTTGTAATAATTTTAATTTTTCATAGTTGAACTATTTTATTTAAATAGTACACATTTATTATTTTTACATTCTTATTCTTCTTAATTTTCAAGGTTTATTATTCATGGCACCGAAGAAAAGTATTGATCCCTCAGGGATAGAAAACTGAATGGAAGAAATTTTCAGGCTTGGAAAAGGCATATAGATTTTCTTCTAACTCATGAAAAGACCTTATATACATTAACAACATTAAAGCTATCAGAAATTGTAGAAAATGGCGCAAATGAAAGTAGGAACAACATTTCAATTGAAAATAAATGGGAAAAACACAATGCATGAACAAAAGTTTTAATTTTACATTGTATGAATGGTTACATTATTTTTTTATTTCAAGACTATGAAACTGCTAAAGAAATTATGGATGCAATTGAAGCAAAGTATGGTTTAAGATCAGATACTTATATACAATTATTATTGGATAAGTATAACCGAACTTGTATGAAAGAGAATTATGGTATTGGCGATCATGTACTTCAAATGGAGTTAATTGAAAAATAATTACATGATGTTGGTCATCCTTTCATTGATAAAATACAAGTTACAACCATACTAAATAATCTTCCTTCATCTTAAGATCACATTGTTACTTCTTTCACACGGTGAAAATAAATAACAATGACATCGCTTCTAGTACTTTTAGTACTTGAAAAAATAAATAATGAAAAAATAACAATCATCCAATTTATTGATGGCTCAGGACAAGCGTTCTACACAGAATAAGATGAAACCAAAACAGTTTAAGAAAAAGAAATGATTGAAAAAGAAACAAAGTAAACTATTTACTAAAAACTGTTTTAAGTGTGAGAAGAATGGACATTACAAATCACAGTGTCCTAACAAGGGAAAAGCACAAGAAAGTAAGGAGATTGTGATGACAGTCTCAGAAGTAATGCTCGCGAAACCAGCATCAGATTCGTGGTGGGTTGACTCTACAGCAACAAGATATATATGCAAGAACAAAGATTTGTTTATCAAAATTGAAGAAAAGAAAACAGGAGAACACATAGTGTATATGGGCAACAACATATACTGCAATGTGTTGGAGTAAGGTACATGTAAATTTAACGTAAATGGTTCCATTATTTTACTTAGAGATGTATTATATATACCTAGTATTCATAGGAATTTAGTAGGGCTGTACATAAACCGACCGGACCGGTTGCCGCCGACGTAGACCGACCGCCGGATTCAGGAACCGACTGAAACCGGCAGAGAACCGGTCGGCCGAGGGCAGAAAATTATCAAAACCAACATCGGCCGGTTCGGTCCGCGATTCAGACCCAGTCTAAACCAAAGAATCGACCGACGTCTTAACTAATTTTTTTTTAATATATTTTTTATATAAAACGACTCCGTTTCATGTGAAACCGGCATCGTTTTTTGGTAGGGTTAGGAGTTTGAATCCTCCCCCCCCCCCCCCGGTTTCTCCTTCCATCCTTCATTTCCTCTTCACACTTCGCAACAGCCGTTCCCCTGCCTCCTGGCCCTCCTCACTTCTCAGTGCTCAGCTCACCCCCCTCTTGGCTCTCCCTCTCCCCGGACCCAGTGTCAGTGACGCGGCACGGCTCACTCCTCTCCCTCTCCCTCTCCGTGACCTGCACTCGCAGACGACAAACACTCCCCACGGCCCTCTCTCCTCTCTCGTCGCCGACGACCCACATGGCCCACTGTAAGTGAAATAATTTCTATTTTCCTTTGTATTTCTATTTGCTGGGTTCCATTTTACTCATAATATTTTTGCTGGGATATCTTGTTTACTCATAATTATTTTGCTGGGTTCCATGATTTTGGAGGAAAAGGAAATGCCGAATGTCCAATGACTCCAAATATTTTTGTGGTTTGTGACATTATGTCGTGTGCGTGTTTGGGAATCGTGAGCTTATGCCAAAATGATGTGTGTTTGTGAGTAAAAATAATGTTGCATTGTGCCATTGTGGACTCAGGATTGTGTCAGTGTGTGTGAGCTTATGCCGAAATGCTTACACTTACAGTGTGTGATAATTTGTGTGTGTGAATTGTGAATCGTGATAGACTTGTGGTGAGTAAACTAAACTAATTTTATGCCGAAAGCAGTCTTTGAATTTAAAGCATGAAATATGATGAGTGAATTAAACTTAGATTAGAATCTTAGACTTGTGGTGTTTGCTATGTTGCAAACTAGCTGCTGGGTAATGCTAAATGCCACCGTTTTGTTTTATAATGTACGTGACAACGTGTAATATTTATGTTTTGTTTTATAATTAGATGGATTCTTCGTCATCTCCAATTGATGTTGATGCATCAACACCAACCATTAACTTGGAAGATGATTTGAGGGAGACCCAGTCATCAAAACCCCCTAGTGCCCCTACTAGTACTACTTGTCCATTACCTAAGAAACGAAAAGGGAAGGATCCGTCGATTGTTTGGGACCATTTTACAAAGGTGGAGGGTTGTGCTATAGATGATCCGAAAGGTAAATGTAATTATTGTGACAAGATGTACGCTTGCCACTCAAAGAGGAATGGGACTTCAACAATGCAAAACCATTTGCATTCATGTCCTAAAAATCCTCATAAACGTGGGCCTTTGGATAGGTACCAAAAAATATTAACAAGTGAGGCAACATCTGAGAAGGGGGTTGGAGAGAGTGATGGTATGTTAAGAATTCTTGTAACCCATAAATATAGTGAAGAGGTTGTGAGGTTGGCGATTGCAGAGATGGTAATTATTGATGAGTTGTCATTTAGAGTTGTTGAAGGACAGGGATTTAGGAAAGTGTGTTGGTCTCTTGAACCAAGGTTTAAAGTGTCATGCCGTGTTACAGTTGCAAGAGATTGTATGAAATTGTATGAATGTGAAAAGGGGTAACTTAAAAAAGTGTTAAAAAATGGTGGCATAAGGATTTTGTTGACAACAGATACATGGACATCAGTACAGAATTTGAATTATATGTGTCTAACTGCACACTTCATTGATAAAGATTGGAAATTGCAGAAAAAAAAAATCATTAACTTTTGTTTAATCCCTAATCATTGAGAGGAAACTATTGGGAGATATGTTAAGTCATGCTTGCTTGATTGGGGCATTGATAAAAATTTTACTATGACTGTTGATAACGCAAATTCAAATGATACTGCAATTTCTTATTTGAAACAGTTTTTGAGTGGGAATTTATTGGGGGGTAAGTATATGCACATGAGATATTGTGCTCATATATTAAATCTTATTGTGAATGAGGGTTTGAAGGAGTGTAATAACGCCATCACAATGGTGAGAAATGCAGTTAGATATGTGTGTTCATCTCCTGCAAGATTAGACAAGTTTAAGAGATGTGCAGAAAAAGAAAAGATTGATTTTAAGAAAATGTTGTGTCTTGATGTACAAACACGATGGAACTCAACTTATATGATGTTGGAGGCGGCTGAGAAGTTTGAGAAGGCTTTCAGGCGGATGGAGAGTGAGGATTATAATTATCTGTCTTACTTTGATGATGGTCTTAGGTCTGGGCACATGGGGCCTCCTAAAGCTAGGGAGTGGGAGACAGTTAGGGTTTTTATTAAGTTTTTGGGAATGTTTTATGATGCCACTAATAGATTTTCTAGGTTTTTATATGTGACAGCCAACACCAATTTTTTGGAGATTTGTGATCTCCAAAATGAGTTGATGGAGTTAAGCGAGAGATGCTTGCTTGAGAAGTATGACCATAACTATGAGAACAAAATATGATAAATATTGGGGGTCATTAGACAGCCTGAACTTGTTCATGTTAATTGCAGTTGTGCTTGATCCATGAAGCAAGTTAGGACTTCTTACTTTCCACTTGAGGAAAGTTCATGATAAGTTTCGTACTGAGGAGTTGATATCGAGTGTGAAACATGTATTGAGAGATTTGTATGCAGAATATAATGCAGAATTCGGCTCCACCACGAGTACCCAAGAACATGAATCCCCTCCCATATCTAGAACCATGAATGCTGGTGATGGTAAGCATGAGACCAAATGATTCTACGAGTGGTATAGAGCATCTTTCGCCATGGGATTTAATATTGCCAAAACAGAAGTGGATCGATATTTATCGGATGGTTGTGAGGCACTCTCCACATCGTTTGATTTATTGACTTGGTGGAAAATTAATGAGGCTAATTATCCTATACTCGCGAGGATTGCACAAGACTTATTGGCCATGCCTGTTTTCACGGTTGTGTCCGAATCAGCATTTGGTACGGGAGGTCGTGTGATTAATCCTTTTCAGAGTTCATTGGCTCCAAGAACCGTTGAGACACTTATTTGTACTCAAAATTGGTTAAGGCATCCGGCAACAACCATTGATATCCAAGAGGCTATGGATAATGTGGAGAGCTTCATAGTAGAATCAGGTAATATTTTCTTTATTTTCATTGTAATTTAATTTTAGTAATTTAAATTTTTTATAATCCAAATTTACTAACATTTGATGTTTTATTCTTATTATTAATATTTATTAATTTTGTATATAGAGTTGGGCACACAATCAAACGTGACAACTATTGAAGATTGAAGGTTGAAGGCTTGAAGCCTTGAAGGATTGAAGATTATTCCCAATTTGTTTGTCATTTAATTATATTATATTTTTTAGTTGCATTTTGCTATGCTTAAGACAATGTGTCTTTGCTTTTGTTTTTGTAATATGTATTAAGTAATACTAGACATCTAGTGAAGTTATTTTTATTTATTTTTAATTATTTAAGAAGTAGTAAGTAATAATTAATGATAGTTAGTTATTTACTAAATGTAAAAAATTATAAATGACATTATTATTAAAATTTACAAATAAAAAAAAGCTCAAAAATATCTTGGATAATTAATTGAGAAAAAAAGCTCAAAACAGTCTTTATTGAATTGGCCCAATTGGACATGAACAAAGGCCCAAACAAAAGGGCCCAAAAAAAGCCCAAACTGTCAAACCGACTGGTAACCGGCCGGACCGAATCCGGCCGGTTTCAACCCTCCACACCGGTCGGTTTCGATCGGTTTTTATACTCAAAAAGAGGATTTCGGTCGGTTTCGGTTTTCTCATAAAAACCGAACCGAAATAATCGGTTTTCAGGCCTAGAATTTAGTATCAATGCCTGTACTAGATCAGAAAGATTGCATAGTTGAGATTAAGTCTGGAACCGTTGTTATAAGTAAGGGTAATGTATAAGTGAAAGGTTTAAAAGATCACGATATTTATGTATTAAATATTGGTATTAATAAAGTATCAATTTCTGATTATTTGAATGTATCTACTGATTGTGCATATTTACGGTATTTAAGATTAGGCTATATAGATAAAAATAAGATTATTAGAATGTGTAAAAGTGGATTAATACCACAAATAAACTCAGATAATTTTGATATATGTGAATCATGCATCAAAGGAAAAATGAGTAGTAATTCTTTTTCAAAAAGTTAGAAAACCACAAATTTACTAGAAATTATACATTTTGATGTTTGTGGATATTTTAAAACTAAAACTTATAGAGAAATTGAGTACTTTATTACTTTCATTAATGACTATTCAAGATATGGACATATCTACTTACTCAAATATAAATCTGAGACAATCGAGAAATTTAAAGAATTCAAATTAGAAATAGAAACACAATTGGGTAAGCCCATTAAAAGTTTGAATAGTGATAGAAAAGGAAAATTTAAAACTTTGGATAATTTCTACAAATTGAATGGTATAAATACATTTATATTATGCCATATAAACCTTAACAGAATGGCATTGCAGAAAAGGAGAAATAAAATTCTATTAAATACGGTGCAATCGATTATGACATATGCTGATCTACCAACATATTTTTGAGGTAAAACATTATCTACTGCTATATATATATATATATATATATATATATATTAAATAGAGTTAAAACTAAAGCAAAATCTCTTACACCTTACGAGTTATAAACAAAGCATAAACCAAACTTAAACAAGCTCAAAGTGTGGAGTCGTAAGGCACAAGTGCTTATTCCAAGGCCACTAAAAGATAAATTAAAAAGTAAAACCTGGGAATAGAGATATTATTGGATATGTAGAAAACGAAAGTGGTTACAGATTTTATCATTCTGAAATAAAATTGATAGAAAGTAGGGATGTCATTTTTTTAGAAAATACAAATCTTATTACTCCGGTTGATCAGATAAATTTATTAAATGATTTAGAAAATCAACAGATCTTCACAGAGTTTGATAATACAAATTTTGATAATATTCAAATATAAAATAATAAAAATAAAAGAAAGTCAGATGAAAATCAATCTTCAAGTATTAATGTTGGAAATAGTGTGAGTAAAAGAACCAGACGACCATTAATATTATTTCAAGATCATTCTACGCTAAATACTAGTTTGAAAATTTTAGAAAATGATCCTGAAAATTTTTCTGAGACAATCAATAGTTTTGATTCAAATAACTGGCTTGAGGCCATGAAAAATGAAATAGAATTAATAAAAAAAAATATATTTGGGAGTTAACAAATATTCCAAAAATTAAAAAATCTATTGGTTGTAAATGGATTCTCATAATAAAATTTAAAGTTGATGGTAGTTTGGAAATGTATAAATCAATGTTAGTGGCCCAAGGATATACTCAACAAGCAGGTGTAGACTTTGTGGATACGTATTCGTTTGTGGCAAAGTTCACATCCGTAAGGATCATCATGTCTATTGTTGTTAGGATGAATTTGGAATTACATCAGTTAGATATAAAAACTGATTTTCTCAATAGTGAATTCAAAAAAGATATCTTTATAATTCAACTAGAATAATTTCAAACAAAAGGACATAAATAGAAAGTCTACAGGTTGAGGAAGTCATTGTATAGACTTAAACAATCTTCAGGACAGTGGTACTTGAAGTTTTAGCAAGCCATTTTGAAAATGAGATATGAAATGAATCCAATAGATCATTGTGTATACATATGAAAAAATGATAATAAATTAACATTATTATCATTGTATGTTAATGAAATATTACTGATAAATAATTGTTTAGATATGATGAATGAAATAAAAAAAAAAATTCTTAAAATCTAAATTTAAAATGAAATATATGGGTGAACTCGTCTATGTTCTTGGTATAAGAATTTATAGAGATAGAAGTTCAAATTTATTGTATTTAGATCAAGAAAAATATTTAGAAAAGAAGTTAAAAAGATTTGGTATGTAAATTTTTAAGTACGCCTGTTTACAAAGATCATACTTTAAATAAAAGTATGTGCCCAAAAGATGAAGAGGAAATAAGCGAAAAACTTAAAGTTTCCTATGCTCAAGTTGTGGGAAACCAAATGTATGCAATGACAAGTACCAAATCAGATATTTGTCATACAGTAAGATTGGTAAGCATATATCAATCCAATCCAAGTAAGGAACATTGGCAAGAAGTGAAGCGTATATTAAGATATTTACAAGGTACCAAAATTTTGAAATTGTGCTTTGAAAATAGTGATCCAGAGTTAATTGGCTACAGTGATGCTGATTTTGGAAGTGACGTAGATGATAGAAAATCTATAACTAGATATATATATATATATATATATATATATATATATATATTTCTATTTGGTGGAACAATAGTTTCTTGGTTAAGTAAGAAATATAGTTGTGTTGCTAAGTCTACTATGAAAGTAAAGTATATTATTTGTAGTACTACAGTGAGTAATACGGTGTGGATAAAACGTTTTGTTGAAAGTTTAAATTTGGGTACATCCACAGAACCAATCAATGTATTTTATGATAATCAGTTTGCCATCTCATTGATAAAAAGTGAAACACATAGTTTCAAAGAAAAGCACATTGATATGCATTATCACTATATTTTAGATATAATGGAAATAGGTGAAATCAATGTTAATTTTATTTCCTTGACCGAGATGGTAGCAGATTCGATAACCAAATGTTTATCTCTTGAGAAATTCAGAGAACATGTGACTATAATAGAATTAAGATAAATGTAGGTGAAACAATCTTATGGTCGACATGCATAACTCAAGAAATTATGGAGACGCCTACAAAATTGGAGTTATAGTGATACCCAAATAAAAATTTTAGTTATTTGTAAAGTCACTGATAAGGTGATCAAGAAAAATCTCAGTAATGGCCTTAGGGTGAGTACTTGATAAAACTTCAGTGCATGTTGATTAACCAAGTAAAATGTTGATCATGGTAAAGTCGCTGATAAGATGATTAAGGAAAGACTCAGGAGAGAAAGTATTTAACGGAAATTCAATGACATTCACTAAAGTTTTAGTGAAATGTGATTTGATTGTCCAAGTAAATGGTTAATCATTTGCAAAGTCATTGATAAGGTAATTAGGGAAAACCTTAGGAATAGCCTCTAGAGGAAGCACTTAACGAAAATTCAGCGCAAGTCAATCCATGTGTTATGTATTCGACTGAAGTCTTCAATTGTGACAGGAATATTGATTATTGATCTAGATACGGAGAATTGATATCGTTCACTAAATTTTTTAGTAAAATGAAGTCACTCCTAATATATGATAAGTGAGAGTACATATGGTAAATAGCGCGGTCAGATAAGATAATGATAAAAACGTGTGCATGTAGAGGCTTGTCATGCTTTAACTTCGATCTGTAAGAGTATACAGATGAAAATTGAGTAGTGAAAAACTCATATTGGTACCAAGGTAAAATACTCAATTGGATCATAGTCATTTTGTGTGATCAAGTGGGAGATGTAATCCTTAGGAGTGTGATCAACAAACAATATACCCCTTGGAATGACCTCCTCTCTATGATGATGGTTCTTATGAGGGGTGATAGTTAAGGAAGTGTCAAGAGACACAACTTTTTGATTTAGTCAAAAGGTTGTGTGACTAGTGAAGTGTTAAAAGACACAACCTTTTGATTTAGTTAAAAAGTTGTGTCAATTCTTAAAGTTGTGTCATTTGCCAACCATTGAGTTACCAATGGTTGTGATATTTGCCAACTGGTGCATGATGGCCTATAAATAGGGGTCATTGGTGCACAAATTCATTCACTCAATTTCTTTTGTCCATTACTAACTTGTGGGACAAATACCCTAACAGGAATGTCATTGTATTATCAAATTTCATTTTTCTTTGTTCTTCATAATTCTACACTATCATGAATTATTTTCTCTTTAAATAGTAATCACATAGGCTTTTTGCATTCTCAATCGAGTTTCAAAGTATTTGAATGAACTGATACAACTAAGTTGTTTGAGTTTTTCTTTGCACTCTCATCATCCATCATTTACATATATATATACTCCCATTTATCAATGTTTTCTTTTATTTGTGTGTATTTATCTTTGTGTACACTATTCGTACCCTTTATCGGTGGATGTAGCACCGTCTATATATATATATATATATATATATAAATATAAATAAGTAATGTTGTATACAATCTTAAGATGTGTAAATCTTACATTTAAAAGAAAAAAGGTAAAATCCACCATTAAAAAAATAATTTTTTTATATGAATGTCATATTTACCTATATTTTTTAATAAAGGTGCGCGAGACTTGCACTCCTTAATACTGCAAATATCATTTATATATATTCTCTTATTCCCATGAGCATAATCTAAATCTTACTTTTTTTTTCTTATTTTACCCTTTTAGTTCTAAAAATAGAGTTTAAAATCTAAGATACACATTAATACGTTATAAACTCAATGTTTCTTTGCTTCCACTTTAGCAAAGGTTAAGGAGATATTGAGTGGGAGTGTGGCAAAGTGGTCAACAAGTGTGAAGAGTATTTGTGTTTGTCTTTTATAAAACAAGTGGCGAGGATGAGGATGAGTTGAAAATTGAGGTTTGTGTGCCATCGTCAGCTCCTTTTATTTGGCTTTAATGATTGAATAGCTAAACCAAGTACTGTGGCCATTATTCTCTTGTAATATGCCTTTGAGGTTTGATCAATATCCACTCACTCCATGCATACAACTTTCAACATATTTTTTCTAGATTTTTTAAGAGTTTTAATTTAAATTTATAGATTTAAAGTAAGAGATAAAGACATGTGAAATGACTTGTACAATATTTATAATTGTCTTAATAAAGTTTTGGACGTTGCCCATAAGAAAAAATAATAAATGATAAATTAAACGATATTCATGAGATTTCTAACATATATAAACAAGATAATAATAAATAAATAGAAACCTAGATACTCAGCATAGAACATATATAGCCAAAACAACATATATAAATATATATATGTATGTATCTATTATATAAAAATTTAGGTCAAATCAGCATTTAGATGGTAATTGACTGAAAATGCCATAAGTGAGGATACATGTGAAATGCATAATCGGTTACGTCAATGGTACTACTTTATACTATAGACGACCTAATTATTTGTTTAAGGCTGTTTTCTTGAAAAAACTAACATATAATTTAATGTATTATTTCATAAATAACTTTAACGTTATTTATCTTATAGACTATTAAGAAAAATCATCTTTAAAAGTTTGAATTGAGTTTTAATATTAAAAAAATAGAGAGACAGACGCGAGTCTTATAATATTTAAACAAATAATAATATATTTTATAAATTTATTATATATATATACTAGGTAAAAGTAAAGTGCAATGCACATTTGCTTTGCTTAGTTTATATTTAATTATTTTTGTTAAGAACTAATTTTTTATTAATAAGGATGTAATGTTTTTGGTTAATTAAATAACGATATAATGTTTATGTAATTTATAAATAATTACACACTGTGATATATTATAAAAGAAGAGTATTAATAGAAGCTATAACATGATCTTATAAATAAATATCGCCTATAGTTTTATGAAAGTTGTTTGAAATATTTTTAATTTTAGGATGACAATTCAGCATTTTCCTCATCTTGCATTGCCTCAACAGAGAGGATATTAAAATATTTATGTTTTTTCTCTTTCAATTTCTTTGGATCTACATAAACTTGAATCTTCCATTTTTTTTTTGATAATTTATCCACAACGCTTTTAATATATGGTCAATGATCCTACAAAATAAATTTTGAATAGTTTTAAATAATTAATAAAAACCCAAAATTTTTTTAATTAACTCATTATAACCAAACTCAATTTTTGAATAAAAATTTTAAAAGATACCTCCCCAGCATGTTCCATCAACTCAAATGCTAAACAACCAAATGTCTATTCTACTACTTCACCAAACATAGTAGCAGCTAGCTTTTCAGTATTATTGTCTAGTTCAACATATGCTCTAACACTTTAAATGCATTGAATATATTATTTTCAATTTGAATTGAGTTAAATTTTAAATTAAATTAGATATCAATTATAAATTAAAATTGTAAGATACATACCGTGGTTTGCAGAATCCTTGGCTTTTGCAATATATACAAACAAAGCTTTCATTGTATTTATATCCAGTTCCTTTATTACAACCAACACATGACATGTAATAAAATACTTGGGTCAAGTCAATCACATTTATTTTCGCCTCTATCCAGAATTTTGCTTTCTACGTTAAATCATAATCAATTTTTAGAAGTAATGCTTGTGTAAATATTTTAATTTATTACTAATAAAATAATATTTACCACCATGGATTGCAAATCCTTCATCAATTCTGCAATATTGCAATTTTTCATAATTTCTCGAATACCAACAGATGATAGAGGGGTAGATGGGTATGTCAAGCATCTTGCAATGATACTTTTAATTATCAAATCATTATTATCCGCCCTTAAAATTCATAAATGAAGAATAATATAAGAAAATGAAATATATAGGTAAATTACATAAATCACATAATTTACTCTAATATAAATGCATTAATATGTAATTGTTAATTTGCGATAATTACTATTGCTTCATTATAGCTGTCTCGGAAAGAAGAGAATTGATTGTAAAGGTACTTGATGGACGTGATGACAGAGACAATCTTTTGTTGAAATTGAGACCAATATTAATGCAAGTATATACAATATGGAAAAATATCTAAGCTGCTTAATTATTATAAATACCATTATTTGATCGAACATATATTTTTTTTCCAAGAATTATTAGTTTATCTTCAATCATTTTTTATATTTTCTGACATTCATCTTGAACAAATCAACCCCACATAATCAAACATATGGGGTTCAAACTACAAAATTGAAATAATTAAAGAATTAATAGAATTTTCCCAAATTAATATTTGAATTCAATTTTAAAAGAAATAAGAAGTTATAAGAATTTTTTACCTTTTATCAATAACATATATCTCTTGGATTGTTGTTGATCCAAATGTTGTCGTTACCTCTTTAGTTGACTTAATTTTGATTGCAATAGCTAAAATATCTAAATATTCAAATATGAAATGTTAATTTATTGATAATTAATTTATAATAAAATTAAAATTAAATTATCTATTTCTCCAATCGACTCTTTATAAGCCTCTAAGTTCATGAATGGGACGATCTCATATTTTTGTGCCTCTATTTGCTCTTCATTTTGTGGAACATCTTCTATTATTGTTTTTGAGTTCAGAGTCCATTGATATTGATATTCTCCAATTTTGTACTTTGGATCTATTGGTTTGGCATGTGCATTGCTGATATAAAACAATTGTAAAATATTTAAAGTGTCGTCCCAGTGGTCAATATCAGTTCTAAACATTGTTGTCTGCACTCGATTTTCTTAAACCAACAATAAAAATAATTGTGATTAATAGTGTATTATATAAAATTATGATGATTATTTTACTATAATATTTTTTTTAATAATTTTTGTATTTGTTTTAAATAAAATATTTTGTAAAAATATAAATAAATAAATGCAACATCATTAATATTTTTATATAATATGATAGAATTTAAGAACCTCTAATTTCAAAGAATATAAAAAATTGGAAACATAATATATGCTAACAAATATTATACATCTTGATTAATTAATATTAGATTTTGGTACTTCAATGTTGTGCGTTGGTTTATTCGCTTAAGTGACTTCTTTGCAACGATCATTGTAATTTTTTAATTATTTGTATTTGGAGTGATATCATTTATTGATGTATACACCATCTGCATTTTCCCCCTTTTTAGATCTAAAAATATCAGATATATAAGTATAAAAAATCTTAATTTAAATTTATGAACTACCAAAACAATTGACGAAGACATTTAATTAAATAACCGAATATTAGTCATACAGAGATTAATATATAATAGACAATAAATCGAACTATACAATGAAATCTAGTTACTTGTATAACATTAATTCAAACATGATAATGTTAGTAATTCTGTAAACACAATATTTTTTGTGCAGTTCTTTTTATGTTGTTCAATGGATACTGGTCGTATTAGAATTCTCACTGTAAATGCTATCTACGTCCTTAATAAAGTCACATATAATTGCCCTTGTGAAAAAACTAGTTGAGGTAAATAAATCTCAACATAATCCAATGTCTGCCCTTATAACTTATTTATAGTCATTGTGAAACTTAATCTTATAGGAATTAAGTTTGTTTGAATGGAAAATCAATATTTTTATCAACATTTGGTAAGAATTTTATCTTTGGAATGATTACTTTTTTTTTTATATGGTGTCCAACTGCAATTTTTGCATCTATAATATTTCGATCAAAAGCCTGACAAATTAAAGGAGTTCCATTGCACAACCCTTCTGAAGAATTAATGTTTCTAAGCAGCATGATGAGACAGTTTTTCTTGAGTAATAATTCATAAGGCGGAAGTCCATTTGGGATTAGAGTATTTAAGAAATGTTTCATAACTGCTTGTTCAGATGCATCTATTGTCTTATCAAAACTATAATATCGCCGAACTTCACCTGGGAACCTATGAATTAAGAATGTATTTATTTCATCAACATAACAGTTCTTTAGTGTTAATATGACCCGATTCATCAAAATTGAAATATTTATTGAATATTCATGAATATTATGAAAAACATCTTCTATTAAATGATCTAAAGAATTGTTGTCATCATCATAGGGAACAACCATCCCATTCAAAATATTTATGGTTTCATCAATTGTGTTTGGTGACATTCCGTTGCCTACTTCTAACATATAATCTGAAAAAAAATTGGACCTAATCTTGCTCGCATATTTTCAGTTAATTGGAACTTGGTCAATATAGGCCACAAATAGGAATAAACCAAACTGGAATAACTTATTCTTGTCTTATTCCTTTATGAACCACGGGTAAAACCTGTCAAAAATCTCAGCCGAAATTCTCATCGATTTCTTTAGATTGAAATTCTTCTTTATCAAAGCAGATGTCGTCACCAAGAAGATGGTAGAAATTAATGTCTTTCCCTATTGATTCAATTATAAAAGAGATTGAGCTCAATACTTAGGTTCTTATATTTGATATAGAATCTTCTGTTGATTTGAAATCAACTAACATATCTTGCTCAAAACGTTCTCAAAGCTCACTCAGATTGGTTGGGTTACAATAAACTAATATTGTTGCAAATAACCGTCTTAAACTAGACGACATTTGATATAAAAATGCTTTATGTAAACAATCTTCTAAGTTACTGTCTCTCTGTAGTAAACCATGAATTGTTATTGCCTCGCGAAATGTTGGGGTCACAACACCATCAACTATCCTAAGATCTTCAATGGACAAATGTCCTCTTACATGGTATAGCAATATCCTCAGATAATACCTCTCACCTTCAAATGGATTTGTTGTAACAATACAACCTATAACGGTTTTTTTTTTCCGATGAGTCCACTCTTTGTATTGTTGGCTCTAAACATAATATTCTGAAAATTCTTTATACAGTAATCTCTTTGCATTCTCATCTACTAAATTTAATGTAAAAAATTTTGTTAATATCGATTTTCTAGAATGATTTAAATTGACAACATTAATTAGATCATCATTTGCTCAGAAAGACACTAGGTGTTGATCCTCCAGATGTAAATGTAAACTATACAATATTGGATATATTTCATTAATAATAAAGTCATATATTCTCCACATAGTTTTGATGGGAGCAATCCATCAAACTAAGTGGAATTATTGGATTTCATCAACTTGTTGATTGTTTTATTAAGAAATCAAGTTGAAAGCAACACAATCATACCCTTTATAAATGTACTTATAAAGATATTTGACTGCTTTTATTATAAAACAAATCTTGACATTAATGTGACAGTCAAATGTTGTAAGCAAATATGGATTATATGGAATAACCCAACGATTATCTAAATTTTGGCCTCTGACTTTGATAGTTATTCTATTGTTTGAACGTCTATATATTGGAAACCAATCATTTTCAACGGTTATAGCAGATGTATAATTCTTTGGATAATTACTTTTGCAACAACCATTTTTTTCATGTAAACATTTGATAGGTTCAAGACTCTACATGATCCATGCATCATATGCTTGACAACAGCGTTATGCAAGTGCAAGTTTGTATTTTTATCAGAATTTTTTCCATAATAATTAACATAAAATAGATTAATAAAGATACAGATGATTACCTTAAACCCAGCAAAATTTGCATACCTCCCAACAGCAGAAAGATCAATACAATCTTAAACCAAAATAGAGGAGAATTTTGATTTTGGGATTTAGAAGAGAAGATAAATATAAACCATATATTTGAAGAACTAAAAAATACTAATTAATATAGATCAATACTTTCAACCAGAATAAATCCATACTTTCAAAATTAGGAAATGTTAGTTATATGCACAAAATGTTTACTTAAATTGCTTTATTAATTTTTAGTAACTTATTGATAAAAAATTAGTGTGAACTATGCAGATTTTGAAATCAAAATATGATTTTTTTTCTCTAATAGTTAACATAAAACAAATTAATAAAGATACTGATGATTACCTTAAACCCAGCAAAAGTTGAATACCTCCCAACAACAGAAAGATCAATACAATCTGAAACCAAAATAGAGGAAAATTTTTATTTTAGAATTTAGAAGAGAAGATAAACATAAACCATATATTTGAAGAACTAAAAAATGCTGATTAATATAGATCAATACTTTCAACCAGAGTAAATCCCTAGTAGCTTCCAATAGCACAAAGATGAATACAAACTCAGGGAGAAATAAAGGGGATTTCTTCGACTGTGAAGGTGTAATTGATGCGTTTGTG
Organism: Cyclocarya paliurus; assembly: GCA_029856935.1. Taxonomy (NCBI): domain Eukaryota; kingdom Viridiplantae; phylum Streptophyta; class Magnoliopsida; order Fagales; family Juglandaceae; genus Cyclocarya; species Cyclocarya paliurus. The sequence continues at coordinate 4,402,403 of CM056946.1, read as the reverse complement.
TGGGTTATTCTTTAAATTTTATTCATTTGTATTTTTTTTAATATGTAATTGGAGAATTGGAGAATTGTAACGTTAATTAGACGAGATTAATATCTAATAGAATAAATACAATGAATGACATAATGCATGTGTATGCAGATGTATCAATAGGAATTGATAACAGATAAAATGTTTGATGAACTTAAATACTTAGTTTAGGTTATTGTTAAATTTGAATATATACAACTTAAATTAGAGATAAATCTGCGAACTGATAATTTCAATGAGTGAAAATACAGCCGTTTCATGAGTCATAAATAGGGCATCAACATTGCATCATTTAAAATTAATAATTTCAATAGATTTTTCTCATTTCTCATAATTTGAATGAGTGAAAATTCTTTCATAAATAGGGCAATAAATTGTTGTTTTCAAATTCATAAGATAATTTAAGTTATCAATACGGATGCAATCGTTTAAAATTAACAATCAATAAATTATTTTTAAATGGGCGTAAAACAACCAATAAATTATTATTTTGGAATTATCAATTAAAATGCAGTATTTAATGAAGTTTAATTCAAATATGATGGTCGATCCATAATAACTTCCATATGGCCGTTACATTCACAGTATACGGACAAATTTAGATAAACGACGTTAACTTTAACGGGAAAATAACAAAAACCATTAAAACAAGATTTGTCATTTGATAGCCACTTTATATATATAAAGATATAATGGAGGTATTTAGACCAACTTGTGATTGCTTTTTTTTTTTTGGTAATAAGAGTAAGAAGGGGCGGCCAATGTAGCTCCTCCTTTGAGTTTGAGCTATAGCTACTTGTTAATGTCAAAAATTGCACAACTGACCGGAAAGGAAAAAAGAGTCATTTCTGACCCACCTTTGTGATTCGGGTTTCGATATGGTACTCTTCGCATTCATTCATAACATAAATAATAAATAAGCTAATAAAAGTAAATAAAAAAGAAACACATGAATTTATATGGTTCGGCATAAAAACCTACATCCATAGGTTGTAGGGGAAAAAATCCACTATATCATGTGATGATTTTACAATGTCTCATGGCCTCACATATCGCTCAATACAATGGGAGAATTTAGTCTTATGAGAGTCCCTCTAGATAATTAGCGGAGAGTGCCTGTAGAGAACCTGTTCGATTTGTTGGGGAACTGTTCCTTATATAAAGGCTATTTACTTGGAGTGATAGAGCCCAACTTGGCTTGTGATATCTTTTCCTTTTAGGAGTTTGAGTCAACTTCTTTGCCTTATCTCTTTCCTGTCTTATCCATTGGCTTTATCTCTTTCCTGTCTTATAGGTTTCTAGAGGGTTTGACCTAGTTAATTTAGTCCCTAACAGATGCCCTTGATTCTTAAGGTTAACTTGTTTATCAAGAAGGCTTAAGAATTTTCAAGTCAATCGTGGTGGAGGTAACGTGTTGAAAAAGAAATTCTGGTAGCCGGTAGTTTTTCACTATTATGCAATGGACTTCTCCATGAGCGGTTCTCAAGAACAAATTGTAAAATTTGTAATAAAGGACTTCGAGGATGAGCCTTTGTGAAGTTTGTTCGTAAGAATGTCTACGTAATGATTGTATGTGAATGTTTATCGTTAGTGAAGTGCGTATATTTTTGTGCTCGGTGATCATTTTTAGATTTTTGGTGGCCTCAGTGGATTTTGTCCCATGCTGTATTTTTTGTTGGTGTTTTTTCGTTTTGACGGGATGTAAAAGTTTGTTTGTAGTAACCTGTGCTTAAAGTGGTCAAGGTGTCCATCGACCCCCTAGATCTATCTTAGGTGGTTGCTAAGCCCATCAACTTGTTCCGAAAGGATACCCGCGCGAGGCGGTTATAGAGTTTGGAGGCTCGTTCCCAAAAGTAACTCGCTGGAGGCGGTTGTAGCGAGTGGAGACACTCGGATGTGAGTGTAGTTGGAGATGCCTTCGACTGCGTAACTCTTGGCGATGGGTGGAACAGAAAAGATACTCGACCGTGTAGCTTTGGCGAATAGGTGTGGCGAGAGTGATACTTGACCGCATAATCTTACCGATTGGAGAAAGGCGGGAGAGAAGCTCGACCGCTCACTTTCTAGCGAGAAGATGCGTCGGGAGTGATGCTCGACCGCGTAACCTTACCGATTGGAGAAATGCGTGAGAGATGCTCAACCGCTCAATTCTTGGCGATGGGCATAACGGGAGAGATGTTCGACGATAAGAAAGTGAGAGAAAAGCTCAACTACTCAATTCTTGATGAGAATGTGTGGCAGGAGTGATGTTCGATCGCATAACCTTACCAATTGGAGAAAGGCGGGAGAGAAGTCGACCGCTCAGTTCTTGGCCATGGGCGTAACGGGAGATATGCTCAACCGTGTAGCCTTAACGAATAGGTGTAGCGGGAGATGCCCTCAACTGCGTAATCTTGGAGAGTGGAGTGTAGCGGAAGATGTCTTCGACTGCGTAACTCTTGCGAGTGGCGTAATGGGAGAGATGCTCGATCGTGTAGCCTTGGCGAGGAGAGCGTGGCGGGAGGATGACTCTACCATATTAATGTTAAAGTTGAGCTCAATTGCTTCATTGTAGTAGACGACAAAATGCAACCGCACTCTATGGCGGGAGCTAAAGCTCTCCTTGTATGAAACTAAAAACCAAATAAGTTAAATTAAATAATCCAACTCACAAATTTTAGGTTTGCAAACCGTTCGATGGCATTCTCTAGAGAAGGTCGTGTGGTCTTTTGACCTCTACGCCAGTTCGTTTGTACTGCAAGCGTATAACTCTACTTTTGGTTGCACCACGTCCTAAGAAGTTCTCGCAAAAAATAAAATAGGTAAGTGTAATACAAATTACAAGTTTGAGATTTGCAAACCTTGGTTATCTCGCTTGAGTGTGGTGAAGGCTGGTGACACACAGGCAATGCTCACGAGCAGCCATACTCTGGCATTGATGAAGGCCTGGGATACCCGCGATACCAGTAAAAAGGCACGGAATGCCCGTGATACCGATTGACCTATTTTGTTAAAGATAAATTGAGATGCACAAGTGGAGCCCGGGATCCACTTCATTGTTCGTGCTTTACGCCATGCGATTCATTTCCAGTAAAGTATGTTCTCACGACATGTAGCAGCCAAGTTTCTCATGGAACCTTGAAGAACTTCGTGGGAAAAGTCTTTAAAAAAATCATCTTTGTTAGTAAAAATAACAAACTTGAAGGAGCCAAACTAGAGTAATTTGTCTTGATTGAGATCATTCGCTGCTAAATGATTTTTGCATGGAGAAATTGTTCATCCTTGAGTACTTTTGTAGTAATGAAAATTCGTTGTCTTTGGCGAGTTCACTTTCTAATCAGCTAGCTCTCCATTTTTCTTTTTCTTTTTCTCGAACTATCGTTGAGTAAAATTCATGCAAATGGCGTGGAAAATAATGTGTATGGCGAGGGGCCCTCTGCATCGTGTGCAACTGGTGGTGAATATCTCAAGTGGTGAGCAATTGACGAGCAAAACTTTGTGGGCGAGCAACACTGTGTAGGAGAGAAACTGGCAAGGAACACTCTATGTGTTGCGTAACTGGCGAGGAGTATCCCGTGGTTAAGCAATTGGTGAGCTGAACTTTATGGGCGAGCAACTGGCGAGCAACATCGTGTGGGAGAGCAACTGGTGAGGAACACTCTGTGCATTGTGTAACTGGCGAGAAGTACCTCGTGGTTAAGCAATTGGCGAGCTACACCTCTCGATGAGCAATCCATGCACGAACAACTAAAGTCCCTATGGCGAGTAAACCCACTGTGGTGAGGAAACACGTAATTGACAGCAACTCGTAGAGACGAGAACATCGAGTGAGGAGATTCAATGGAATTATGGTGACAAGTACTGTTTGGAAGGAAGCTCTATGTGGTGAGGGAACATATGACTGGCAGCAACTTCGTGGTGAGCAAACATTCACAGCAACAGAAGACCACAACGAGTTAGATGAGGACTCACGTTGACCTCTTCTGCTCACAGTCGCCATAGGAGTTTATACAGAATCATGCTTGGTGGCGAGGAACACTGTGACGTTGGGCGACGAGGAAAATGTGAGTCTTTTGATGCAGTGTTCGAATGTAAACAATAAGAAAAATAGCAAAGTTGAGGAGATCTTATCTGATGTTTCGATGACGATCTTGTGAGTGTAGAATTCACATTGTGCAGGGGTGTGGCGGGCAGCATATAATAAATATAGATAAAAATATATATTTGTTTATTTTTTGGAGATGATCTCACAAGCCAAGGAATCTGACTTTTGTAGATGATCCCATGAGTCAGAAAATATCTTTCTCCCAATTCCGGTATAGAGGAAAAGTTGATCCCACAGACGGCGCCAACTGTTAATGTCAAAAATTGCACAACAGACCGGAAAGGAAGAAAGAGTCATCCCCGACCCACGTTGGTGATTCGAGCTTCGATACGGTGCTCTTCGCATTCATCCATAATATAAATAATAAATAAGCGAATAAAAGTAAATAAAATAGAGAAACAGAAATTTATATAGTTTGGCATAAAAGCCTATGTCTACAGGTTGTTGGGGGTAAAATCAACTATATCATGTGATATTTTACAATGTCTCATGGCCTTACATATCGTTCAATACAATCAGAGAATTTAGTCTCAGGAGAGTCCATCTAAAGAATTGGTAGAGAGCCTGTAGAGAACCTGTCCGATTTGTGGGGGAGCTGCTCCTTATATAGAGGTTATTCTCTTGGAGTAATAGAGTTCAACTTGACTTGTGATATATTTTCTTTTTAGGAATCAGAGCCAATTTCTCTACCTTATATCTTTCCTGCCTTATTTCTTTCCTTGGCGATGGCTTTCCAGAAGGTTTGACCTAGTCAATTTAGTCCCTAACACTATTGATTCCGAGTGGAGCAGCTCGTAACTGGAACCCCATCAATATACCAGCATGCATACGTATTTTGAAAGAAACAACAGGCCTTTGGATTCATAAGTTGGCTACTAAATTGGCTTGTTGCATCTCTGGCCTAAAACCTTAACCACATGATCTTAGAATATTGGGTCAAGGGGAATGGGATAGGTTGAAGGGGGATATTGAAGCACTCTGTGGTCCATGTATAGAAATTCACGTGAAAAGAAAATAGAGGAGATAATAGTGGATGGATGATATATTGTCCTATATTAATGATAATGGTAATAGGAGAAGTTTCTTGGCACGTTGGTTGGTAAGAGTTCTTATGCTGCTATTTCTTGATTTCATGAAACAATAACATATGACTGAGGTTTTGTCCTTTCATGTTTCTTAAGACTGTCTCGACTCGAGAATGCTTAGCGTGTTATGATTGAGATTTGAACGTTTTAACTAAATTGGTAATTTTTTTTAACTAAAAAAAGGAAGAACAATACTACTCTTCATCTTAATTATTGTTTTCATCACTCGAACGTAGTGATATGACACATTTCAAATGGCTTATTCTATCAACCACATTAATAACACTCATTTGAAATGTGCCACATCATCAAATCAAATGTGATTAGAGATGACAATAATTAGGATAAATAAAAGGTATTATTAAAACAAAAGGATGATCTTATGCTTCATTAAAGATTGCATTTTAGAATCAGAGAAGCAGATCATCTTTGTTTGGTTGAATAAAAAACAATTGGCTGTAAACCGTAGAAGCAAGCATAGCCAACCCAGACCAGTCTAAAAGTTTTGGCCCATATTGACTCAGAAATGGGCTTTAAACACTTTTGTGCAATATTTATGCATTCTGCAGATATTGCGTGCATGTTAAATGCTTTGTTCCCACACGTTCTTGTGGGCCTTCCCCCACCATTCTTTCTTTGTTTCTTTTCTTTCTTTGTTCACGACTTCCCCGTCACTACCTTCTCCCTTTTTGAATGTTTTAGATCTCAAAATGACGAAATCAATACCCTAAACGATAAAATGTTTTCCACACATTAAACTAATGTAAAAAGAGTAATAAACAAGGCAACGTCACCTTCAGCTGCTTCTCCTCATCCTTCACTCTCAGGCCACCCCCTCAAGTTGCCATTCTCATAGTCAATTGCCTCTGAACTTCCCATTTTTTTGGCCCTTTCTTCTTCTTCTTCCTGCGAATCTATCATTTTCCCTTTGCAGAATATATGGTTCATTTCAAGAATATATGGTTCATTTCTTCCTGATAGTGTGGATGCTGCAAGTCAAATCTTAGGTTGCGTTCTTATTAAAAGAAAAAAAAAATCTTAAGTTGTGTTTAGGTAGTGAAGTGATACCAGATATTCTGTGAATAATAGTAAAAAAGTAATGATAAAATATTGAATAATAATAAATAGTAATAAAAAGTAATGGTAAAATAATGAATAGTAGTGGAGTGTTCTCATAATACTCCACTACCCAAACAGAGTCTTAGGTTGTGTTTGGATAGTGAAATGATATCAGATATTCTGTAAATAGTAGTAAAAAAATAATGGTAAAATATTGAATAGTAGATAAAAAATAATGATAAAAAAATTAATAATAGTGGAGTGTTTTTAAAATACTTTACTATCCAAACAGAACCTTAGACTAATAAATACAAGAAAAGTAGACAACATCCTTATTTTTCTTATAGGAGGAACGTTTGGTATACAAAGAGATTTTATAAAAAGAAACTTATAAATTGATGTAATTTGATATAATACTATAGATAATAAGATTTATTATTATTATTATTATAAAGTAAATCTAACGTATCATATTAAGACATGCCAGTTTGTGAACTTTTTATTATAAAGTCTTTTTGTAGATCTAACACGGTCTTCTCTTGTGATATTATTGAGTGAATATACATTTTTTCATTATTTAAGATAAACTAGCTTTACTTTATAATTCTATCATCCATTGAATCTTACAACTTATATATTTTAGAAAAAAAAACAATGAAACTATTACAAGTTAACTAATAACTTATAAAAATAAAATCAGCCAACCTTACAACTTCATGTTTATAAAATTAATCATTGGCAAAGCAAATTGAAGCAGACAACTTCTATGTTCTGGGTAAAAATTGTAAAGCCTAATAAACGAAACAATAAAATGAAAAATCTAAAAAATAAAAAGATAAAATACAATAACTATTTTAATAAATAGTCCTTAGTTATATAATTTTCTAATTTGTTCACTAATTATTTTTTATTTCAAAGAGCAATGCTAGGATATCGCACCAGAATGGCTCTCGACAAGACCATTTGGTGTTTTTTCCTTTTTTTTCATTTAGTTTTTTTATATTTTTAAATATTTTCAAAAAAATCACAATATCATTTAAAAATAATTTTTTAATTACTAAGTAATTTTTTTAAAATTTTATTAAAACTAGTGTTTTAAATACCGTACCATACTGACTGGTATGATCGGTATTTTATGTACCAGTTATTGGTCCGGTACATATATTTTATATGTTTCATACCGGTCGATATTTCGACCAGTATTTCAGTTCAAATCGATCGATATTTCAATCTTTAATTTTTTTTTTTTAAATTAAAAATTTTATTTTTTACTCTCAATTCAGACTAGACGATTTATAATTATATATCTATATATTTATATATAATTTATTCATATATAAACTATATTAAAATAATATACAAAATAATATCAATATCAAAATATTTGGTTTCAATATCTCAAATGATACAATATCAAAACATTGATTAGGCCCATCCTCGAGATGAATCTTCCGGTGGATTTTAGCTTTTCTCCATTTCCAAAGGTGGGGTGACACATTAAAGCTGACGTACAACACTTTAGGGTAAAAATAAGAAAAGGTCTGAGTTCTGAACAGACAGACTGTATATGTGATGATCAAAATTTGGACATTTGTTGATTAGAAAATTTGCAATAATTATATATATTGGCCTTTAAATTATACCAAAAGTATCCAAAATCATTGGAGTACGGATGGCTTAAACAAATAAATAATCAATAAATATCTATTTATTTATTTATTTAAAAACTCAAGATTCTTAATTCAAGATGATTATATTATTCATAAATAAAATAAAAAATAAAGAAATAATTATTATATCCGGTAGGATGTTCTTCCTTGTTATGAATAAAAAATAAATTAAAAAATTGCCTCTCAAGTTTCAAACCACGCCAAATCATTTTCCACACCCTACCGTCAAGCAACTATAATATGTTTCCCACCGTAACTCTCGCAGTCCTATCCATTTTCAACCATACACGTGGCACATGTCATGAGATAGTAGCCATTCCTTGACATCATTGCATCCAGTACGAAATTTCACAACAAAAAAAAAATAATAATAATAGAGGGTAAAAAAAAATATTTTACTCTTCATACACTGTTCATCGAAATGTAAACAGTCTATTTTATAGAATCATCATGTTGCAATGATCTAAAACTCTTAAATCACATGATTTTAAGGGAGAATTTACACATTGTCGGGGGATAGTGTTTGATGTTGCATGTAGAGTAATTTAGCTGGCAGCAGCTAGCTATCTATCTATCAATTGTCATACGATACTTTACAAAAAGGTCACACGTAAATGACCATTGAAATGACTGAAATGCCCATATGCGGGGTATCCAAATACTTTCGTAACGGTCAACATTGTCTAAACAACAAAGCGGGCTGTTTTATTATATATATATATATATTGTGCGATACAGAGTATAGACGGCCATTGGTTTACATCAGTCTTCCCTGTTGCTTCCTCGACTTATTAGGCCGGTCTAGTCTTGCTTCCTCATCTATGGCTCGTCCCTTTTCATATTCGAGAACAATCCAAAACTAAATTTTGTCCCAGCTTTCTTCATACCCAGCCGCCTCTCTTCAGGTTTGCTTCTTGTATCTTTTGATGTGTGGCTTCGTCTTTGAGTTTAACCTTGTTGTTTTAATCTTGTATATGCTGGATTCTTTCGCTTTAGATGTTTTTCTCGATAAGGGTTTGTTTCATTTCTGCCTTTGGTGAATTGGGTTTCAAGCAATTCAATCCAATTTTGAGAATTTTAGCCCTTTCAGTTCTTGGGGTTTGGGTTTGTAACTGTTGTGCCAGGATGGGTTGTTTTTTTTTTTTTTTCAATTTGGTGAATTAGGTGATGAAGGATTTTCTTTAATCCTCAGGAGACGGCAAAAACCTGAGCTTACATGTGTAGAGGACTTGGGAACTAATTGAACGTACATGTATAGTACGCACTTTTGAAGATTTGAAACTCGTTTGTTTTTTCGTTTTGCATCGTAGTTTTAATTTATCCTATTGGAATTATATTGGATATTGAAGTCTTGCATTGATTGGGTGCGATTGAACTTGCCTTGTTGAAGCTATTTAAAGTTATCGGTTGCTGTTGAACTTTCAACTCCTTGAATTTCTCTCCTCGGTCAACTTGGTGAACTGAGTATAATGAAGATAGTCCAGTGATTTGAGCACCTGAACCCTTGAATTCAAAATATTAGAGTGCAGGCTGCATTTCCACCTCTCTTCCTATCTGGTTGAAGTTCTGGGGCACAAGGGTTTCTATTTATGCATCTCCCTTTCAGTCCTTGATTCTGGTGACTAACAGAGAGAAGACATATTTGATTATCATTTGGCTCTTGAACTTGGAGGTTGAGTGCATTATTCGTTCAGAATGGATCTAATTGTTTTAAGTCTGTTGTTATTGGTGCAATTACCAAGAATAGATGCCTCAGAAATTTTCCATTCAAAGGTTTGTGGCGCTGATCACATTGACTATTCATATTCAAATGCTTATGAACTGTTTTACATAAACGGGAATGCAGTCGACAAAGCTTTTTTCTGCGAGGCCCTCCAATCTTATCGTGCAGATGGTTGCATATTCGACGGATACCTTGGAAGTACTCGATGTGAATCAGATCCTGCACTAGGTATATATCAATATGATTTGTTGGCTACAGTTTCTGGTTTAGAAATGTAATTTCATAATGTTTAGTAAAATCTTGCCATTATAAAGCATTTGCAGAATTTATAGTAAAAATTTTAGAAACTAAATCAAGTGTTACGTTTTTGCAGCTGATTTGGAATATAAGATACGAAGAAAACTTTCACAAAAGGAGGTAAAGAAACGACAGGAAAACCCCCCCCAAAACAATCATCCCAATGGTCACAAACGGCCAAACCCAAAAATAGCTGCCATGGCAACAACTGGAGTTTTGGTTCTGTGTTGTGTTTTCCTCTGTGCTTGCTTTCAAAGGAAAAGGAAAGCGACATCCCACACTGTTCTTTCTAAGGATCCACATTCAAGTGAGTAGAATTGTTCATCACGAATCTTGTCATCTACGATAATTAATAATTTCCTAGCCATGAATTGATATGGCTAAGCTTCCTAGTTATCTTATATCTTTAATTTTTATCTTTAGAAGCAAGAGTCAATAAAAGGCTCTCAAGCTTGTACATTTAGACTATTTACAGTGTTTTGCAGTTATGGTATTGTTCTCCACATTGTTCAAGCTTGGCTAGCTTGATCTGATGATGTGTTCTTCCTTACTTTTTAAGGCTTAGTCGACTAATGAATATTTTTGTTCTTACAGTGGATTCAGTTTCTTCTTCTGAAGTGATTTGTACTTCTGAAAAGATTCCAGCCAGTCCGCGTCGAGTACCAGTATTACCTAGCCCTTCCAAATTCTCATTGTCACCAAAACTTACTAGACTTGGATCATTACATCTCACTCTGAGCCAGGTTACCAAAGCAACAGGCAATTTCTCACCCTCATTACAAATTGGTGAAGGAGGATTTGGAACTGTCTACAGAGCCCAGCTAGAAGATGGCCAGGTGGTTGCCATAAAGCGGGCAAAGAAGGTAGCATCGGTTCCATTAAATTATGTTGAATATACCACTTATTCAATCCGTCTTTGGTAAATAAGAAACTTTGAAGTTTGATATTAATGGTAGAAGTTACGTTCTGGGAAATCAAGAAGAAATTGTTTTGAACCTTTAAACTATTTAATGTGGTTGAGCATTCAGATCAAGAAAAGTACATCCACCTTTTGATTAGAACTGCATAGCTGTCTCCAGCCTATGGAAGAACTTGATATCAGCATGAATTAAGAAATCAGATTTTACTTGCCCAGAAATAAAGGTTAAAATGAAGGAAACATCATGCAATGGAATATTTTTTGCATTTAGCATCTCCTTTCAACTTGATTGATGAATGTCATTCAATCTTATTAAACTAAGTTGCAAATTGTGACTTGGAAGCTAGTCAGTTGGGCTATGAGAGCCAGATGTTTGGGGTTCTTTTGAGTAGTTTTGCAAGGTCTTGTCTTGATGCCATGAAAAGTTTCTGTTGATATTTTCTCAGTGCCAATGTCACTTTAAGTTCAAGCTGGCTTTGCTTAAAGGGATCATCGGCTCTATCTAATTATTCAATTTATCATTCTGAAGGAGTTTCTTTGTGTTTACATGAAATAATTGTGTAGGAAGTCTTTGAGAGTCTGCGTACAGAATTCAGTAGTGAAGTTGACCTTCTGGCCAAAATTGATCACCGGAGTCTAGTCAAATTGCTAGGTTATATTGACAGAGGAAATGAACGCCTAATCATCACAGAGTATGTGCCAAACGGTTCTCTAAGAGAACATTTGGATGGTAAGATTAGTGTAATCATAAGCTTGGCAAATATCTTAATCCAGAACACCTTGATGTCAACTGTCTTGCTGCTATTACTGGCAGGTCAGCGTGGAAAAATTCTGGATTTCAATCAGCGAATTGAAATTGCCATCGATGTTGCTCATGGCCTAACTTATCTCCATCAATATGCAGGTGCCTAACATTCCTGTTTAATTGATTTGTTTCTTGGATAATCGGATTTCTTTTAAGTAATCCTAGTTTATCTATCCTTTGGGTTTTTTTTTTTTTTTTTTGGGGGGGGAGGGGGATGAAATTGGAATCTTACACAATGTTTTGAATTTCGTACCATACTAGCTAGTACGGCCGAAATATTTTGTTTCTGTGGTGTAGCCGGTACAGAGAAGAGTATAGTTTCGTACCGGTCAGAATTTTAGCCGTTTCGGCCAGTACCGGCTGATATTTCGGCCTGTACCGGCCTATATTTCAGCCTTTACTTTTTTCTTCTCTTTTTTTTTTTTTTTTCATTTCTTCAAACTACAAGCTTATTTTTTACCCCCAAATTCAGACCATACTATTTATAATTTATATATATATAATTTATTCATATATAGACTATTCCGAAACGGTACCAGTACCGAAATATCTCGTTTCAATGCCTCAACCGAAACGGTCACGGGTATGGTATTCAAAACATTGATCTTACAACCAAGTGGTTTTAGAATTTATGCTGCATTCCCCATTTTCCTTACTGGTCCTTCATCTTCTCAACAAAGTAGAATCTACCAGAATACTTTTGATATAGAATACTAGACTTCACAATGTTCTAGTCTCAGTTTGGAGTGAAATATTATTTTCGTACATGATTATTCTCGTTATACATGGCTTTATATGTTACTCTTTTTTTCTCTCTTTGCCTTACTGCAACTGCATCATCAATAGGAGGGTTGTAGTGGCCTGTATCTATCACCCTGTACAGTTATTACACTGAGGAGCCAGGATTTCCACAGTAAATGGTTTCCATTCATCATGTAGACAACAAATGATGATAAAAGTCTCGTATTTGGAAACATGAATGCTTGAAACCCCATGCTAGTTGAGAGCTATGCTCCTCTTATCCTCTTCCAGGCCTGCCTTTTGGGTGCATGCCTCATCATAGTCTGTTGAAAACATTTCTTATTCCAATGAGTGCATAATGTTCAGTCTATGATTTAGACACCTTCATGTGTTCATGTGACATAGATATCCTATAGCCTATGTAATTTCTTTATGTATTTAATACTAATCGGCCAAATCTTTTGCTCATGTTGCTATAGAGAAGCAAATTATCCATCGGGATGTCAAGTCGTCCAACATTCTTCTGACAGAGAGCATGAGGGCTAAAGTGGCTGATTTTGGATTTGCAAGGCTTGGTCCACTGGAATCTGATCAAACACACATTTCTACTAAAGTGAAAGGGACAGTTGGCTACCTGGATCCTGAGTACATGAGGACCTATCAACTCACTACCAAGAGTGATGTTTACTCATTTGGGATTTTACTTATAGAGATTCTGACAGGTCACCGTCCTGTGGAGATGAAGAGAGCCCCTGAAGAGCGGGTGACGCTTAGATGGGTAAGCATGTATTCTATTACATTCAGAGTTTTTTTCTTTAAAAAAAATTATTTTGAGGCAGTTGTGGATACTTATCAAGTACTGTGGAACCTCATGTTACTCTCAGAACATGGGATAACCATTAATACATGTGAAACACCACGCTGATATGATGGATTGTTTCTCGTGAAAACACCAAAATTACAACTGTGCCTCTTATCAAATGATTCTTGGTGCAGGTGTAACCTAGGCTGCAATATGGACTTGATGAGGCCAAAGTCCTATCTCCTTGCCATATTTATTATTGTCAGCCTTCTTGTAACATTCTAATGGAAGGCCCAAACCGCATGGTTTATACTCCAAAATGATTAGTCAATGATACAATTGGAGCTCCATTAAAACCTTATAAAGAGCAAGAACTTTTCATTCCCAAGTATTGTGGGATCTCATTCACCACCTATCCTTATCCTGATCATATTAGGTATCACAATCTTCCCCCCTTAAATTCCCGACGTCCTCGTCGGGTCTGTCCGTTGTAAGTGGCACGGCTCAAATCCCACATTTTTTGTTGGGATAGGCTCTGATACTATTTGTAACGCCCCAATAGAAGGCCCAAACCACATGACCTATACTCCAAAAGGACTAAACATACAATTGGAGCCCTATTGAAATCTTATAAAGAGCAAGAACTTTTCCTTCCCAAGCAATGTGGGATCCTATTCACCACCTATTCTTATCCTTATCATATGGGATATCATACTTCCACCCAACCTTATCCAATTAAATCTATTAATGTTGGCTGGACTAAGATTACCAAGAGTTTAGGAAATGTAAATATTATATTTCCATTGGGAGTCTTGATTTGGACCTACGATTAAGTTATTTCAGATGTTGGCTTGATTCTATTTCCATTGGGAGTCTTGATTTGGTCCTACGATTAAGTTATTTCAGATGTTGGCTTGATTCTCTCATAACGCCAATTTAGTACTGATGTCACTTTTATTGTTACTTTGTTGCTCAGTTATGCTTTCCATCCATTTTAAAGTTACTGCTAACATTCAATTATTTAAGTTCTCAATGGATTTCATAATGTGCAGGCCTTTAACAAGTACAATGAAGGAAATGTGGTGGAATTGGTCGATCCTTTGATGGAGGAAGTCGTCGATTCGGAGGTACTTATGAAAATGTTTTCTTTGGCTTTCCACTGTGCAGCACCGATTCGAGACGATCGCCCAGATATGAAATCAGTGGGAGAACAGTTGTGGGCAATAAGGGCAGACTATCTTAAGAGTGCAAGGAGAGGGCATTGACTGCAATTCGGGAGTTGTCATTTGTAAATAAATCAATTGTATTTTCTTCAGCGATCACACGGCAAAGCAGATTTTTCCTTTGAACAAATCTTACTTTTTTGTTCTTTGCTTTATTTTTAATTGTTGAACACATTAGAAGATGTTTATTGTTTTTCAACTTCTCATCTCAAAGCAGTGCCTCATTATGACAAGCATCAAAAGGAAATGGTAAAGGCATTTGCTTCTAGAACTTTGCTATGCTGATTTGTAGAATCGAGAATGTATTAAGAGTTTTGCTTCCCTTGAACTTTGCTATGATGTCATATAAGAATCAAGAATGGTGTCATGGAGACACTTTCCATGCAAAAACAGGCGGTGGAGAACGAGAATATGGGTTTCAAGGGGGTTAAAATTCTATACCTTAACCTCCTTTGTTTCTATGTTAGTCATGACAGCCTCGAAAGTTTTACTTCAATGATGAAAAGGAGTATGAGAGATTTAGTCTATCAACCTGGTTACCCTACATTTCACCTGCATGCCAATATTCTCACTGCTGGGATCATTTTGCAATATTGCTGCATAACTCATCATCGGATAATGCTCTAACCTCTAAAAGAATCGTAAACTTCCCAAAAGTGGGCATTCATAATTTATTTTCCTGTAACATTGAGAATTATCACAACTAATGGTTCATGAAGCATACACTTCGTTCATTGCATCATCTAATGTATAAAATTTGATGATATAACAAAACATCATTTGTCTTCGTCTGGCCCTCTTCAGCTCTAAATTTTGTAAAAGAAGAAATCAAAGCCGGTCCTCTAATAATTCTGTAATCCGAGCAGCTCCAGTAAGACTATTTACAAACTTAATCTCATGATTAAGCTTCAATGCTTGCTGAGGTGCTCTAAAATAATTTACTCAGAGGTGGGAACCGGAATCGTAATCTTTTCCACCGGCTCCTTACCAGCATAGGGTGCAAACTTAATATGTGCTCTGCCATGAAATCATGCCTTGTCAATATGCCCACCACAGGGGATCTCTGCAATTAAGAAACAAGGCATTTAGATGCAGATAGTGAGTGAAATGGTACAGTGAAAATAATGATAATTAATAAGTGTTTCCTCTGGACCAAATAAGCAATAACAGCTCTAATAGTGTAGTCCCTACAATGCATCGTATCAGCCAAAACTGGCAGTAGCATTAAATTTAAATGGAAAATACTAGATGAATAAATTATTAGCACCAGAAATGAATGAAACTAGATTGATAAATAAGCAACCTACTGTGACGAGGAAAAAACTGAATTTTCTTGAAAAATATATGCCAAAGAAATCTAAATTGGCCAAGTAAGAGTAACATACATAATGAAAGGTATAAATGAGGAAGACAAACTCTTCGATTTTTAGGGTAAGAGACAACAATCAGCATATTATTCAAACATGGCATAAATTAAGTTGCATATGCTTAATGGAAAAATGTCCATGCGTCAGGATTAAAACAAAAGGAAAAAATGTAGCAGTACATGACCAAGGTCGAGTACGTAGAAAAGCATCAAACTTGTGCTGAGCCCTATGTACGTGCATTGTTTACACTATAACTTTGTCCAGCTTGAAACCTGTGTCTCAGACCACCTAATCACCCATGAAAGGTGTGAAATTGGGCAAACAATATAACACAATTACTTACGCTAGAGATCTTGGGAATCACCAGCAGGTGCCTTAAACCGACTTCTCGGAAAAGTAAGAGAGCCTTTGCTAGGGACATCGTCTCCACAACAGTATAAGGTGAAGCATTAGTAAAAGGATGTAAATCTATGAACATTTCCATCTCTTCCTCAGATAAATCTATATCTTCTATCTTTTCATCATTGCCTGAACCCCTCTTTGCAAAATCCCCTCCTGAAAACTGCTTAGAGGCATTGAAGCCTCCTGTCAAGTCTGGGGTGGACAAGAAAACTTTCTTCTTTAACAATGTAACAAGGTGAGCTCGTAGGATTATACCAAACAAAACTGGACACTCAGAATGCGGAGGCTCATCAATTATAGGGAAGCCATTGTGCCTTGTAGTCCTTAGAACATGAACTATATTACCAACCTTCTCAATGCCATGAAAGAGCTGAAGCGGGCCTGTGACCACGTCACCTACTGAAAGCTGCCTCATATATGGTTCAGCATGAGTTTCAAGGTAAGGAAATCCCTTTGCTTTCATGATAAGGTCATAGATATTGCCATTGAAAGCATCGGCTACAGTCTTGGAGACAAGAAGTACCAGCATTATTAATGGCAGCAATAGCAGATTATTGGTCATTTCTAGGATAATTACACACAGAGAAACTGTCATTCTCATAGACCCACCAAGAAGGGAGGCAGCACCCAGCACAGCATAAAGTCCATGGTTAAGATTTGAGTGTGGGCCAACTAACATTCCAACAAAACGTCCATAGGATGCACCAGTAACAATAACAGGTACAAAGAGACCAGCAGGAGCAACCACCCCATAGCTAAAGATGCTTAAAAAAAAGCAAGTAAAAAAGAATATGAGAACTGAGGAGTGTTGGAACTCATCATTGGTGCCTTTACTAAAAAGATTTCTAATAGCATCGTCATTTGTGTTAAAAATGAGACTGGCAAGATCGTTATAGTAACCAGCGGGGCATTGGAACTTCTTGTAGTTACCAGAGCGGCCTATTGTAGGGCAGGCCTCAGATGCATCAGCTGGACAAGGTCGGCAAGTTGCAAGCCATGGTAATCCAAAGAGAAGACAAGATGTGAAAATGGAAATTGCACAAGCAAGACAAATTTTGTAACCAATGCTTTTTCTGAAAAAAGTCAAAATATAAAAGTGATTTCAGATAATATGTTGCCACAACATTTTATATCACTAAAAATATTGTGCACATCACAAATCTGAAAAAGGCGGCTTACTCATTTATGAGATTGTAAATTCGGAGAACCTTCTCTAGAAGAAAATTATATAAACTTCCCAATATGCCCCCTATAACTCCAAGGGCAAGCACAGGAGGCACATCCACAAGATGATATGAAACAGATTCTGAGTAGACATCAAACATTATCAGCCCCCCTGTACCAAAGAGCCCACATTTTCCACTTAAACAAAGATCAATGAAAGCACGGAGTACAAGTGCCACAACAGCTGTTGTGAAGAAAGATCTCCATAGAAGGGCACTTCTCCACCTGTAGAACAGAACTCGGTGCTTAGTATTTTATGGAATAAGGATGCTTTAATTTTGGCATTTTCACCCTTTAAGCTGCACCAACACATTCAACTTGAATAACAAATAGACATTTTGGCATGATTTAGGACAAGATGATGAGGGCATGACCAGCGCATGTGAAAAAACAATTAGCATACTTACTGCTAGCTTGGTCATGTTGTGAACACTCATCTATGCATGTATACCAAAAAAAGCAGACAGATAAAAAAAATACACCAGAAGGGGCTACCAGCTTGCTACTAAAGCCTTTAGGAGGTCTTAACAGAGACCTTAGGGATCAAATTCTAGCTACGTCAAGAAGGGAGAGGGCTAACTCTGTGCATTGTCCAGGACGCGAAAAAACATCACCTTGCCATATATAATGCAGGAAAAACTCCGAAGTGTGGAAAAGGTAACAAGCTCTTCTTTTTAGTGTGTTAAACTAAAATAAAATAAGTGTACCTCCCCAAAAGGGAGTATTAGAGCATAAATATTTGACATTCATGTCCGAAATGTTTGCACACATATAGGCTTCATTGCATCCATAAAAATAAAATTAAAAATAAATAGCGAGCACTACTATATGATTGTTAAATTCAAGGTTTTGCACCAGATCCGATCACCGCGTGAAAAATTGAGATACATTAAATTACTATGATGTACAGAACAAACAAGATCAGATAAATATGTTAAAATACCAAGATGCCATCTCTTCAAGAGCAAACAGGACACCACCAACAGGGGCACGGAAAGCGGCAGCAATTCCAGCTGCTGATCCACATGTTACAAGATCTCTTCTGTCTCGGTCATTCTTGAAAAAGCGTAACCATCCCCATGTTAAACCATATTTCTTTGACCCACCCTGACCTAGCAACGATGCTATACATGCACCAGTATGGACCATGGGCCCTGCCTTTCCCACAAGAAGAGATGATGATACAGCGGAAATGCTGCCGACTATCTGTTCATTGAGCAGGAAAAAAATAAGACACTCTCACCATTCTCCAAAACAAGGACTAAATGGATTTCTGGAAGAAACATATTGAGCTTGCCAAATGTCTATGACTTTTTAAACACCCGAACATTCAACTGCCTGATGGTTGGCAACATTTGAACTCAATGTCTGTAGAGGAATACTATATTGGTAAGAATAGTAATTCAATAACTTCAACTGAAAGTAGGCGACTTGAGTTTCAAAGCTAATCAAAATATCAAACAGCAGGCCAACACTTAGGTTGTAGAGATACACATACCGAATGCCTTCTTTATGAAAGTTTAAAGGTTTAAAGGCCAACACTTGGAGGGATTTCATCGCAGTCAATACCTCTAACACAAGTAGCTGATTCAAGATTAGCATTGGAGAAATGCTTCTTATCTATTTAGTAGATTCGTATTAGAAAAGGTCATATACTATAAATATCACGGAGTAGCTGATTCAAGAAAGTAGGCAAAACTTAAAAACCTCGACTTGCGTTTATCAGATAATATATATATATAAAAAAAGCATCAAACTAATTCAGCAACCCCATGCCTCCGGTCTTATTGTAAAAGGAAAGGAAAGCAAGCCATAGAATCCAAAGTACTTGATAAAAATATCAGAAACATAAAAAAATTCGCTACCTTAACAACCAAAGTCCGTAACGTAAATATTCCAGGCGCATCCACGCCGTTCAGGTATGCTTTCACTTCCGGAATACCTGAACCGGCAGCCGCCGGCGCTATAAAAGCCGTAATTATAGCCGCAAACAGAGTCAGAACGAAATTAGACACCGAAAATACAAGAAATGCCATTCCATACCTGCCAAGACATTTCCCAATCCCATCAATAGCTTCCCCAGAGCTCATCAAAACAAAACAAAAAGAGAGAGCAGAGTCCCATTTTTCAAACATCATTCTCTTTTCTTTGTCTCAGGAAAATTTAACAGTTTCCACCGAGCCAATCAGAACCAAAGTGCAAAATTCAGAATGAAATTATATAACACCTGCTCTCCAACATCATGTTAGAAGTGACGACGAACTTCATGCCGGCGAGATTCTCGACGGCGAGGTTATTGCAAAAGCCGACGAGGCTGACAATCAAACCGATGAGGAAGCACAAAAGCCACTTCATAAATGTGTATTGGAATATCTGCAACTTTCCCCGGCTCCTCCAGTCCTGCTTGAACAGTTCATTCTCGAATATCCTGCAATTTTTCCATTTTTCAAATAAAAAAACATTTTATCAAGCAATCACGATTTACCCATTTCGAAGAAGAAGAAGAAGAAGAAAGTGCTAGGAACATACTCGTAATCGAGGCTCTCGATGGGACAGACATTGACGCCGACGATGGCGACTTGGGAGGAGGAGTTGGGGACGGATCGTAGGCCGGAGAGCAAGGGGACGGTGATGGAGTCCTCTCGGTCGGCATTGGGATCAGCCGTGCTGATGATGACGCTGGACATGCTTCTTTAGAGTGATTCAATTGAACACCATCTGGATGCTGCTCTAAACTCTGAACACAGAGAGAGAGGGAGAGGGGGAGAGAGAGAGAGAGAGAGAGAGGGTCAAAGCTGATACGGAGTTTCAACCTCTCACGTTCTGAGACGAAGGTGGTTGTGTCCGTGACAAAGTGAAATTCTAGTTTTCTTCTCTCTTTCTTTTTAAATAAATAAAGTGGTAACGAGTGATGACAGTGTTTGGTAATTACATAGTCATCTGAATAATATTAATTTTTTCTTTCCTTTTTATTTTATTTTTAAGCAAAAAATTAAGTGGGGGAACATTTAGCTTAGTTTGAATAGTAAAAGTATTTGAATGTTTGTGAATAGTAATAAAAAATAAATAAATAATAATAATAAAATATTAAATAATAGTAAAAAATAGATAAAAAGTAATGAATAATAATAAAGTAGGTAAAAAATAATAATAAAATAAAAAATAATAGTGAGAGTATTTAATAGTACCTTAGAGTATTTCAACCCCATACAAGACTAGAATGGTACTATGTTCCACTAATAACATATAATGACACCTCTCGATATTTTGAATTTTTTAATAATAGTTTTTAAAAAAGAAAAATTCAATTCTTAGTGGGTAACCCACACTTAATAAAATGTTGATATGAAATTGCTTAATTTAAAAGGAAAATTTTAAAATTTAAATCTTACAAATTAAATTATGATATGTAAATAATGTGTGATGTAAATATTTTTAAAAGAAATTATTATTTTTATCTATAATAAACTTAAAATTAATAAATACTGGCTTGACAAATTGTTAGACTAAGTTTAAAAATAATAATTAAGATTTAAAAGAAATATACTCAATGAAATACAATAAAAATTGTAGAAAATAATTAAGGTTTGAGCATAGCTTCGGAAGCCAAATTACATTACCTCAAGTGAAAATGGACGCACTGAAATTGTGATTTTGAGTAGTCCAATAATAATTCCTGGAAATTATATTTTAAAACTTCTTCTTCTTTTATTTATCAAACTATCCTCGCTGTCTTGAAAAAAATTAGAATTATTAATAATAATACCAAAAGATTAAAAAAGAAGCACGAGACTGGAGAGACTCGGCACTGACTTTACGTGAATGTGGGGGATTATAAAAGCCGTAGGAACTGATCATTTTGACTTTACCGATAGGTTTCGCAAGTAAATAAAATAAAATATTCTCATCTCTCATTATTATAATTTTTATATAAAATATAATAAATAATTTTATTTTTTAAAATTTTAAAATAATAATAATATTAAAAAATAATATTTTAAACTTTAATTTAAATTAAAAAATTCTCACCTCACTATTTTTGTTTCTTTAAATATTTAAAAAATTACTATAAATGAATTTGTATATTTTTTTAACATTTTAAAAAAATAAAAATAATATTAAATAATTATATGAATACCATATACTTTTTTTAAAAAATAGTATAATTTATTATTAAAAATATAATTTTTTGTATATATTTTATATTTTAAAATAAATATACAGTTCTTACACATACTCTAATTATAAATATGATTTCTCAAAAAATAGAATTTACCAGATTAGTTGAGGGTGCTGCTTTGACAATGAAGGATCATGCTAGTGGGCGGTGGGCAGCCAGCTTTTACTGTTGGGCGTTTAGTTATAAATTTTTTAATTTTTAACTTTTTAAAGTATTTTGTTAACATTTTTAATTATTAAAAAATTAAAAAACATATAATTTCACTAATAAATACATGAAAAAATAAAAATCAATTTTACTAATAAATAATCTCACTAATATATTAAAAATTAATTCTTTAATTATTAAGTAAAAAATAAATTAATTAAAAACATTAAAATGTAGAACGATAATCGCTGTTGCTTTTATTTTTGAGATTTGCTACACAACCTCCTACTATTCACCCACACTCCACACTCCATATTTTTTAATATTTTTTTTGAATTTTTTTTTGAATTTTTTTTTTAAATATTTCAGATTATTCACTATTTATATAAAAAATATTTGATAAAAAAAAATTAAAAAAAAAAAGTGAAGTGTGGAGTGTGGTGAATAGTAAGAGGTTGGAAAGATTATTTCTTTATTTTTGGTAGTAGCAAAAGAGGATAGATATGTCAGTCCTCGAGATTCCATACTCTTTTTCTCTTTGAAATTAATTTTGCATTTGTTTTTTCTATTTTATTATGTCCTAATTAATCCCAATTCACAAAACTAGTAATATCTGTATGTTTACCCAATTACCAAATTGAGGTTTACTACACAATTTTCATCATGTTATGTATTTCATATTTTTTTAAAATTTTAAAATTTTTAATATTTTTTAAATTTTGTTATTGAATTTATTTTTTTAAAATTATTTCGAATTTTTTATTTATTATTCATATAATAAATATTTGATAAAAAAATTAAAAAAAATAAAAAAAGGTATGAAATATAAAGTGTGGTGTGAGTATAAATAGTAAGAAATTGTGAAGATTTTTTGTTATCAAATACTTGTTCATATTAAGCCGATTCATTAACGTCTACTGCCATATATTGTCAACATACCACGTAAGAGGGATCTATACATTTCACTTTCATACTCCATATTTACTTTTTTTTTTAATAAAATATAAAATTATTTTTCATAAAATATAAAATATAAAATAATAAATAGTGACTGATAAAATTTTTTTATCATATAATACCATAAGACAATATATCAGTGTTGTGAATTTCGTACCGTACCGGCCGGTATTTTCCGTACCGGCCAACGGACCGGTACAAAAACGTTTATGTTCCGTACCGGCAGATATTTCGGCCGTACCGGCCGATATTTCGGCCTGTACCGGTCTGTGTACCGGTCCGTACCGGCCGATATTTCGGCCTTATTATTATTATTTTTTTTCATATTTTCAAACTACAAATTCATTTTTTGACTCTAATTCAAACTAGACTATTTATAATTTATATATCTATATATTTATATATACTTTATTTATATATAAACTATTATTTTGAAATATAATTTATATATATAATTTATTCATATACCGAAATGTTATCCCGAAACGGTACACGAAACGATACCGGTACTGAAATATTTCGTTCCAGTAGCTCGACCGGTACGGCATCCAGTACAGTATTCAAAACATTGCAATATATACATATATATATATATATATATATTTAAAATGTTATCATCACGAGATTAAGACTTAGTTTGTATTGAGAAATACTTTCAATCTATCTTATTTTATTTTATCATTATAATTTTCATAAATTTTTATATAAAATATAATAAATAATTTAATTTTTTTAAATCTTAAAGTAATAATAATATTATTATTAAAAATAATATTCTAATAATATTTTATCTAATTTTTAACTTTAATTTCAATTCATTTCATCACAACTCACTATTTAAATTTTACCTAAAAATTTAATCAAATTAATATCATTTTAATCCATTTGATAGATTGCCCTTTTCGTAACTCGTTACGTGGTCTTTACATTGATAGCAATTATTAACTATTGATCTAAAAATTTATTAAAATTTTAATATTCGAAAATCTTAACAAATAAAAAATCAAATATATTTTTCCCAAAGCACAAAATCTAAAATTTATGGAAAGAAAAAAAAAGAATGGAAAGGCGAGTAGGGTAGGCAGAGTGGCAGACGCCCTGCTATCAATAATTTATGTCGTGTTTATCCATTGATGAGGAAAAAGCAAAGGACAAAGATGCTAATAATAATAATAATAATAATAATAATAATAATAGTAATAATAGTAATAATAGTAGAGAAAGAAAGTCGAATAAATCATATCAGTTGTGTTTTGTACGTAAACGTTTGTACTAGGAAACTTCCGATATGGGACTCTTTTTAGCGTAATCAAAACTCAAAAGACTGGTCGGTGGCATCTACACCCCTCTCTCATTTCTAGCCAAAGGAAGAGACAGCTCAATTAAGAACAGAATAAATTTTCGTAATTGTCAAAGTTTACCACATTATTAACATTAGTCCGTACTCATTAAGACCCTTTTTTTTTAATGATCTAAGCTTTTAACTATTCTTCCTAATGAATAGTCGGGAAGCTTGAAGAGAAATAGCCAAAGGAAGCCATAATTTGGTTTATCTTTTTGGATGTTTGAGAATAAAAACCGGACTAAGGTTATGCTTGATAGATGAGATAAAATGAAAATTTTTAAAAATTTTGTGAATAGTATTAAGATGAAAGTTTAAAATATTATTTTTTAATATTATTATTGTTTTGGGATTTGAAAAAATTAAATTAGAATTTAAAAAAATTAAATTGTTTATTATATTTTGTATAGGGATTTGAAAAAGATGTAATGATGAGATAAGATAGAGATGAGATGAGATTTCTCATCTTTGTCTCCAAACATATCCTAAATGAGTTTTTTACAATTGCACTTAAGACATAATTTAAGAGAAAGTTTCATCAGTCTGACTTTGATGGTCTTTATAAATTATTTGCATTAAATGACAAATAGGATTCAAATCTTAAATAGAGGTACCAATAAGACCAAGACCTTTACTATTTGAAACAACTCTTCGAGACGTATCTTGATTTAAAAAAATTATTCTCATTAATCATTATTTATTATTCCACACCCGACACCTTACATACCTTATAATTATGTGGAGTGTATAATGTGATTAGTTACTGATTTGTAACAAAACTCTTTGATTTATAATCCTTGTAAAACTGAAAAAGAAAATATCTTATGTATGGAATCTAATATTGGTTAGTACGTTCATGTCACTATTTCCAATCTTTTAATTTGTCAATTTTAGATAATATGTTGGACGGATTTCTCAAAATGTCTGTTTTGAATTGCGATAAGAAATAAAACTCTTAATTATAGAGCTCTACTATGAATTTAATTTTTTTTAAGTGGACTTCAGTTTTTTTATGTGTTTATATTTACCCAACATACTATTTAAAAAAAATGAAACTGTTAAAAATACTTTTAAGCATTTAAATTCAAATCAAAGCAGGCAAAATCTCAGTTATTTGTTTGGATTTTAGTGTCGAGAAACTTGCCCCAAAGTCAATATGCTAAATATATAGAGTAAAAACTTAAAGCCATAAATATTTGAAATTTAAGGCTGATATGATTGAATTCTTGACGTTAATTTTGAAAAATAATGATTTAAAAATTAGAGAATCTTAATCCGACACGAAACAGTTTCATTGGTAAAACCAAAACGACACAAACGACAACTGTGGTCCGTGGATACAAATGGTGTGAGCTTTTGGACAAAATTATCCTTCAATCAATGAAGACCCGTGTCGCACGAGAATGGCTCCCGACTAGATCAATTGGTCTTTTGATTTTTGATTTTTTTATTCGTTTTTCAATATCTTTAAAAAAGCACAATATTATTAAAATATATTTCTTTAATCACTAAATAAATAAATAAAATTATCAGGATCATCTCGGTAGGAGTAGCTTTTCTCTTCGATGAATGTAAACCATCAATCATAATCACAGAGGCTTGAACTTATGTACTGTCAAACAAAAATACCCAATCAATACGACAGCGCACTGTCTCATCAAATAAGCTTTTCTAAGTGAAATACACGTGGCTCAATCGTACACGTATGTATCCCAATCACGCTGTTTTCTTAGAGACAACGAAAGAGATTTCTTTTTGGGACGAAATTGAACTTATTTGCACTTGGACATTTTGAGGGAGAAAGAGTAGCATTTAGTGAGATCTAAAGATAATAATGGTTTATTCAATTTAAATTTAATTATATATTAATTATGTCATGAAAAAAAACCACACAAATCACATTTCGTAAATGGTAATGGATAAAAGTTAATTTTATTTAAAGTAAATTTGTCACATACCCCTCGTGCTATACCCGACTTCAGATTATAAATTACGTGTTGTAAATGGTAATGAATAAAAGTTAATTTTATTTGGATTAAAAATGAGATGATATTGTCAATTTGATTAAAGTTAATTTTATTACGGCAATTACTTGAGTTTGATAATAGTATAATTAGAACAACCGAGTGTTTTGTTCAATCTTCAATAACATTAAACAAGGCCAATATATTATCTATGGATAATCTAATTCACAAGATGAAAGTCAATTAATAAAATATGTACTTAAAATAGAAAGTATATTTTTTAGAATAATACTACATACAATCATGAAATGTCAAGTACCGTACAATCGTTTTAAAAAATAGTGAAGTTTATTATTAAAAAATTAATTTCTTTCATATGGCTCTCATATTTATTAATTTTTTTCAAAATAATTATGCAGCACTTATATACTTACGACTATAAGTATCATTTCTCTTTATTTTATTTTCTTAAAAATACTTTACATCCAACGCAGCTTTGGTCACCTGACAATAATAAAGTTTTTTTAAAATAAAAAATAAAAAAATAGACATGCCCTTTTGGCTTTTTCTATGCAATTCTAAGGGAAGCCTCCTTTTGTCCTTTGCATTTTGCAACATAGTTAGCAAAAGGTATTTTTTTTCTTGTGTCGCGATGTGCACAAAATGTGTGGTCAATCATAATTTAATAACTTGAAAAAAATAAAACAATTACTTAATTGTAAAAAAGAAAGGTATCAGATTCAAATCTTAACACGTTTTATGAGATTCTTCTGAGTTTAGAAATTTTTTGAAATAAACTACTCGATTCATTCAAATTTTAAAGATAAAAAAAAGATAAATCATTGTGGTTATTAGCATGTTTAGAATTTAGTTTTAAATACAAATTAATAATTAGGGAGTCGAATTTGAATAAGGATATTTAAGTCTTATTCAAATTCAAGCTTTGAACAAATAAGTATGCTAATTGAATTCAAACATCCTTCTTTAAACTCGGCTCAATCTAGTTCATTAGTAGTTCTAGATCCAAATGTAATGTTGGGTGTGCTAATTATTTTTTAAGGAATTTGTATAAGTTGTATTTAAACTAAGAAAAAAGATACCACGAAAAAAGAGGGAAAAAAATAAATAAATGAGAAAGTTTATGTCTTTGATATCAAAATTTAAAAGAAAAATGATATGTACAAGTCACAAATGTACAAGTCTCGTACAAGTACTTTATCAAAAAGTAGACTCCATTATAAAAAAGTGTGAAAAACTTACTTTTTTTTTATGAGATCTACATTTTTACAAAAGACTTACACAGTTAGAACTTCTATCTAACATTATTCGAATACAAAAAAGACAGATAAAGCAATGTACTTGTCATGTGCACCATGCGCGAGCACCCACCTAAGGGGGTTGACGGTTTGGTAAATGGATGCACTACACTTGTCATGACAAAAACTTTATTTTAAAATTTGAATTTAGAATTGATTAGGTTTATTTGATCCCAATCTTTTGATCTACTAAGAAGTTGGTATCAAATCTCAATAAACTTTTAGTACTTAGCACAGAAGAGAGACAACCTCAATTCCACCATCAAACAAGTTCGGATCCTTTAAGAAGTTTCCCAACAGGCAACAATGTCCTCTTTGCATTGGGGGAAGTTTCAACAGTTTTGGAATTACATGTGGGCACGCAATTTCTGCTCTTGGAATCAGCCAAAAACTATGGTACTTTCATGTTGCTCTCTCGTACAAGGATGTTTTTAGCATGGAAACTTGTCCAAATTAGTATAGCATATGCTCACTCTAATGCTTGAGTTAATTTTAAAAGCGAGCAATATATTTATGTGGCCATCTCTCGTCCTTGTACTTGTTCACGGAACACAACTCGCGTGTTTTCTAGACGAAAAACTCTATATACAGCTTGGATCCCACTCCCCTCTTTTCTTCCACCCTCTCTCTCTCTCTCTCTCTCTCTCTCTCTCTCTCTGGGTAAGGATACATCATACTCTGCCGCCAGGAGTTTTTCTTTTCTTTTTTTTTTTCACATTTTTTAAATATTTTTAAAAAATAAAAAAATATACCAATACACTTTAAATCATTTCCTTAATCACTAAGTAAAAATAAAAAATAAAAATTTGACTAGCGATCAACTAACAAATTTCAATTACTATTTTTCTTTCTTCTTTTTCAAACTTTGGTGTTAAGTTGTTAACCCACTTAACAACTATTAAAATCCAAAAAGGTAGCATTTAGATTTGTATTTTTCCCAAATCTAAAACTTTGGTGTTAAGAAAACAATGGGAAGAATGAATATGAATGTAAAATGAACAGCTCTAGCACCCTCACTTCATGGAGGTCCCATTTCCACTCCTAATGGTCTCTTTCTTAGAGGGAAAAACACGGATTGGTGACTGCTGGAAAAATGTTGCATTGATTGTTTTCTAGTAAAATAAAAAAATACTAAAGTTAATTGCGTTGATTGCTTTTCTTTCTAACTTCTACCTAGTCAAAATTTTGCCTCACCGTTTGGTTATTGGGAAAAATACAAGAAAACAAAATCTATGTAAGAGAAAATGCAGAGAGAGTGGTTGTCGGCTTATAAGGCAATTGAGGAGGCACCCATAAAGAAAGTTGAACAACCGCATTCATCTTTTACTCCCATGGCGTAACGACTCAAACTTAGAGAGAGAGAGAGAGAGTTGCTTGAGATAAAATTTGTATATCGATGGATAATGAGCTAGTGTATGAAGAGGGAAAAAAAATAACTTATCCAACAGATGGATCTTTTTAAAAATCTTGGACAAAAAATATAGAACCAGCTACAAAATAATTGATCCCATAAAAAAAAGGAAAAAAAGACGAGAAAGAATAAATTGAAAAAGAAAGAAAAATTTTCAGAGAAGAAGAAAGAGAAAGAGAGAGATCTGGTTAGCTTTTGTCCTTTTCCGCGCATGATTTTGATAAAAAGAAATTAGATTTTATTATAAAAAAAAAAGTGTGAAAATTTTACTTTTTCATGATCAAGTCTATTTTTTTTACAAAAAATTTGTGTAAGACATGTACATTTGGGGCTTATCCCTAGCATTACTTATATTCTTATACTAAACATTAGCCCCCGGGGATTCCTTAGAATTACCACTTCTTAGCTTTCAATTTGCCTCTGACCATCAAATGAAATGTGAATAATCCGTCCTCCTCTCTTTGAAACAAAGGGCGCTTCTAGTTTTGTCAGTGCTTGAAACAATTTTGTCTTCTCCATATTACTATATCTCTAGAGTCAATAATTTTATATGAGGAACTACTGAACTCAATCACTTGCTGCCATTCCTCTTCAGTTTTCTGTTGAGGTCTATCCTGTAGAGGTACTCAAATTGGATCAGTGATCGATTTTTAGCACTAGCACTTCACTAGCCTACAATTTGAAATAGAAATAATATTAGCATTCGGCACTATTCAACATCATCCAACACACACCATTGTAAAATGACTAATATACCCTCAAAATAAAAACAACTTTCACTCTCATTTTACTAATTTCATTTTGAATTGTTTGAGGGATGAGAGAGAGTCGAGGATGAGAGAGAGAGCTCGGACTGAGAGAGAGAGACTGAGAGGATGAGAGAGAGAGACGATAAGGGAGGAGAGAGAGTCGAGGATGAGAGAGAGAGCTCGGACTGAGAGAGAGACCGAGAGGATGAGAGAGAGAGTCGAGGAGAGAGAGAGCTCAGACTAAGAGAGAGAGACCGAAAGGATGTGAGAGAGAGATGGTGAGGGAGGAGAGAGAGAGAGACCGAGAGGATGAGAGAGAGGCGGTGAGGGAGGAGAGAGAGAGAGAGACCGAGAGGATGAGGGAGGAGAGAGAGAGGAGAGAGAGAGCTCCGACTGTGAGAGAAAGACCGAGAGGATGAGAGAGAGAGAGGCGGTGAGGGAGGAGAGAGAGAACTGATGAGAAAGATAGAAATGAGAGAGAGAGATGAACGAGAGAGGCGAGCGGGTGAGAGGATTAAAAAAAAAAAAAAGCACCACGTAGGGTATGCGAAAACGCACACCGCTACAATAGCGGATGCATATCAGAACTCTTTGAAATAAATAGGATCAGAGATAGACAATTTGATTTAAGGGCATGTTTGGACACTAAGAAAATTCTTTAAATTTTTCATAATTTCATTCTCAATCATTACTCAAATATAAAATACTTTTTAATTTCAAGCTTTTAGCTTTTGAATCTAATCAATTATTCAAATATAAAAATAAATACAATTTTTACAAACTTTAAAACGAAAATTATACTGAAAAATTATATTTTTTTTCAAAGTACAATAAAATGCCTTCATTTAAACCATTTCATTATTATTTATAAAATCTTTAAATATTCCAAGTGTCTAAACATGCATGTCTATGATTCATGAAGCATTGCGAAAATGAGAAAGAGAAGGTCCCTCAAAACTCAAAAGTCAAAGGTTGTAACAGTCATTTTAGGTGGGTCAGAAGCTAATCCTAAAGGCCCAGCAAGCCCGTTATCTACAGTCTATTAAAACCCAAAACGCAGCATTTAGACTTTGTTTCCAGGCCTCGTTATAACTTTGCTTGGTACTCCAGGACTGGGGCCCAAGCCCCAAAAGCCCTGGCTCTGCAACATTATACATTGTTCTCACTTCTCCCACCTTTTCTCTTCAAAATCTTCACTTTTTTTTTTAATAAAACAATAATCAATATTCGCAATTCAACTCTTTTGTTTTACAAGATAATAATTTATTTTATTTTATTTTTTATTTTGAAGTATTATATTTATACCAAGCTAATACTTCAATTAGTGCTTTGAGCTAGTCTAAACATAACTTAAAAATGACAAAATTTCAGCACATCACATGTTAACATCCACCATATCATTTAAAAGAGGTAGTTTATTGTGCTAGTTTTCTCTTACTATTATTATTATTATTATTATTTTATCAATTTAATATTTAGATTGATTTTACCCCATCATTATTTATTATTTTACTAACTCTATGTCATACAAAAATAATACAAATACGAGACATCTGTGCACATTGAAAATTTGAAATTAAAAAACATTGTATTTGAGTAGTATTTGAATGTTGAGATGAGATAGATTGAAACCATCTCAACAAACCCATCTTATCTCAATATCCAAACAGACATATAAATATTGAAATCATGGTTAATTGTTCATATGTCTATTAGTGTGCACAGATGCCTCGATCAGTAGCAATACTCTTTTCCATATTTCATCACATTTTAAAGATGATAAATTCTCATATCTCAAATTTTGAAAAATTATTTTAAAATTAAAATCTAAGGAACTTTACATACTAAAAGTTTAAGAT
Organism: Cyclocarya paliurus; assembly: GCA_029856935.1. Classification (NCBI taxonomy): domain Eukaryota; kingdom Viridiplantae; phylum Streptophyta; class Magnoliopsida; order Fagales; family Juglandaceae; genus Cyclocarya; species Cyclocarya paliurus. The sequence goes on along the minus strand of CM056946.1, from coordinate 4,371,050 downwards.
ACTCTAAAAAGATTATGATTCTTGTAACGATTCATTAAATAGGTTCATGTCATAAAGTTGATGCAATGAATGCATCTTTTGTAATATTAAGATGAGTTGAAATGAAAATGAAAATTATATAAAATATTGTTAGAATATATATTTTTGTTTTGAAATTTAAAAAAATTAAATTGTTTATTTTATTCTATATGAAAATTTAATAAAATTATAATGATTAGATGAGATGAGATAAGTTGAGAAGTTTTAGGAAAACAAACAATAAGTTGTAAAATAAAATAAAATAAAATTTTAACTATTCTTTGAGTTTGACATATCAAGAATATAAAAATCTTTTAAATGAAATCTTTCAAAATGTGATTCTTCCGTAGTTTCTCATATTCAAGCAGTTATTTAAAAGAAATCTCATCCATAAGAATTATATACATATACAGAGGATAAATGCTATTATGTCTCGTTTATATCACTCATCTATTTACTTATATAAAAGTCAAGTTTTAATTGCTGACTTGGCATTCAGTCTGTAATATTCAGACTATCTGCGAAGCGAACTTCCATTTGTACACTAGAAACCAGCAAACAATTAAATTCAACCAGTGAAGCGGTGGTTTTCCAAACAAGTTAAGCAGTGGTTTTCAAACCGTGCAATGGTTTGTCCATGTGTCCAAAAGCAGAGTTATCATGTTTCATTGGAACCGACGCTTTGAATGCAAAGTCTTACACTTTCACTTTATCCCGATTCACTTTCTTACCCTTTCTTCTTCACTCACTCTCTCTCTCTCTCAAATAAAGTGAGTCCAGATTCACTTTATAATAGAACATAGAGCATTTCCCATGCAATCCAAACAGAACATGTTGCATTCGCTTTTATGGGAATCTCCATCAATGGAGCAGGGAATGAAGTAACTTGCTCTCAAAAACCTTTTGCAAATACTCTTTACAGGGATTGACACCACCAATGAAGTCTCCTTCTCCGTCCATTTCTCGGTAGCAATAAGAACACTACCCTCCAACCGATCTGAAAGAAACTCCGAAACCAAAACAAACGCCACAAAACCCATCAAAATCATAAAGAAACTCGACCTGGCTTCCACTCCAAATCCAATAGTCGGCCCCACGTAAAACACGCCACCGCTAAACCCGAATGGTGAAGGCGAATAAGAAAACCCTGGGCTCGACGTCCTCGACATTGAGTAACTCCTCGACGAAGAAGACAATGAGGACTATGAGGAAAGTGACCTCCCACCCATTCTGCCGCCCGAGGCAACCAAAGCCGAATTGGCCGTGAAGAGCTACAGTCCGTCGTGCTTTGTTGCTGCGGCTCTGTTTTCGTGGGCTAAAACATGGGCATTCAGTTCTTCTTCATCCATGGTTGGTTGCCTTTAGGATATGCCTCTAGGAACTTCTGGTACTTAGGTTTAAGGGGTACAAATAGAATGGGACAACCAAACAGAGGTTAGGATCCCACAAGATTGGGGAGAGTTTTGGAAGGGCAGGATGAAACTCACGGTTCTGGATGTAAGGCCTATACTCTGTGGCGGAAAGGTGTATCTTGATGTCGTCGAGGGTTTCGCACTGGCACAGATTGTTGTAATTAACAGCTGTAAGCAGCCTAGCCCGGTGGCCCCTGACGATGACCTCCAAGTATCCAGCATGAATGTTGAAGGTGAGTGCTTCGTTGATAAAATATCGAAGATGGATTGGATCTCGGGGCTGTGTATATGGGATGGAATCCTTAATTTTACAATATTATAATATGATATTTGAATTTATATATGAATTCGAGGACCTTAAAAGGGTGGAGGCTGCTATTCTGGTGGCCCAAACGGTTATACCGACAGAGTTTGTTAGGCGAAGCTTGCCATTTTTCGAAAGTGAAAGCTGTGAACTGATGAATATATTAATCTTTTGAAAGTGAAAGTTGTGAACCTAGTCGCTTTGCTGGTCTTTTCCCAACCACCTAGAGCCGCCGCGCATCAGCCTCTTCTCTCGGTGAGTCCATTTCAGAACTTCTACCTCTCTCAGTAAGTTATCACACACCTCTCTCCCACTCTCCCGATTGGCCTCTGTTTTCTTTATTGTGACACCCCGACTCCCACGTACAAAAAGCCTCGGGAGTCGTGGCGTCAGGATGATGACAACCCGGTCACGCATCCCAACGACAAGTGTCAAGTGTGTGCAACAGATAAACAGTGCACAATTAAAAACACAGCGGAAGGTAATAAAGTCAACTAGTACCAGAATTTTAGTTAATACAGATATCCAAAATACAAATACCTTAAAAACAAAGCCAAGTCCCAAAATAAAATAAATACAAGTCTGAAAATAAAAGCTACAGCACGAGTGATCCCAGATCACTCCTCCGGCGGAGCCAGATCCTCAGGCTCGGCATCTGCATCATCAACAAAGTCTGCAGTACCATTAAATGGTACCACAGGTAAGTTATAACCTAACCAAGTCCTGAGATAAAATCATATCTACACAACTAACCATGCATGCCCATGATGCAATATGCAATAATGCAACGCACGCCAAAAATCTCTTTGGCACAAAATCATTTTCAATAAAATTAATTATACCATTTTCCCAGAAAATGGCACACAAAAATCATTATCCATCATTTTCTCAGAAAATGATACACAAAAACAACTCACGCTATTTTCCCAGAAAACAACCAATTTCCAATTATTCCAATTAACCATATGCACCATGGTTTCCCCTATGGACCATCCGCATGTCCTGGCTACTTTACGAGCGATGCCCAGTTCCGCACCCAGTGCGTTCGTGGCCAGGTCATCCTCTAGCCCCTGCCAGCAGAAGGGCCACAGAGTCGGCACGTCCAACGTCCGATCCCGTTGTCGCCCGGCGACAACCCATGGGACGTCACTAAGTATATTCCGCTCCCGAGTGACTAGAGGAGCTCCACCGAGATAATGCCCCATCTCGGCTTGGGGTCGTGATACACACGCACCCAAAAGTTCAATTCTCATGAAAACCCAATTTTCAAAAATAACCACATGAACATGAATGCAATGCACGAAAACCCAGTTTTCCATTTACAAACATGCCATGTGTGCAATATGCAATGAACCAGATCAATCCTCACAACCAATGATCAACTCCCAAAATCACAATACAACCAAAATATCCAATATCCAAATCACATAACCAAACTCCAACAATTAATCCAACCACAATTAATCACACACAACAAATACTCTGATCAATCTATCCACCCCCGAACTCCTCGGACTCAGTCCGGAACCAACCAGGATATATATATATAAATATAGCAGTTAATTGCAAAAATATAATTAAATCTCAAAGAATTGTTTAGGAAATACTTACAGCGCTTTAAAACAATTTTACGAAGGTTCCGAGGCACAGGAAATCGCCAAAACAGCAAATTCACACAGTGTAAAAATACTGGCCGAAATGCAGTGAAATTGGAATTTTGCACGGGTTCAAACAGAGACTTGAAATTGATAGGGTAGGGCCTATGGAAGGTGGTGAATCTAATGGTGGTGGTGGTTGGCCGAGAATAGCGGCGGAAACAGGCGGTTTAAGGCCGGAATGTTCGAATCGGAAGTGGAGCTCGCACGGGCGGCTCCGGCGATGGATCGAGGCCGGGTTTGGGTGGAAAAGCTTGGTATTGGGCCGGTGAAGATGTGGTGAAGAAATGGTGGCTGGACGGCGGCGGAATGGGGAAAAACCCACCGCGGATTCGATCGGCTCGTGGCGGCTAACGGCGGCGTTAGCCGGCCGGATATTGGTAGGGTAGACTCGCCGGCGGACGGGGAAGGGGCTGGTGCCGGCGGTGTAGTGCACGGCGGCCGGGAGGCGGCGCAGCGACGGTTGATCCGTTTCACACGGTGGAGAGAGGAGAGAGAAGAGAGAGATGGGAGAGGGGTCGGGCACGCGGGGGAAAGCAGGGGAAAAAAGAAAAAAAAAAAAAAAGAAGAAAAAGGAAAGAAAAGAAAAAGAAGAGGGGAAAAAGGAAGATCCAGTCTTTCAAGTTGGGTACCGAAAAAATCCAACGAAAATGAAATTAAAACCGAAAGCTAAATAAAATAAACCAAACGCAGTGAAATATTTTAAAGGTAACAATAAAAATTTAAAACCCAAAATAAATCAATTTAATTTAAAGATCATTTTAAAAGCCAAAACAGTAAATAAAATCTAGAAAGCGCATAAAAATAATTTTCACAACATAAAATATTAAGAAATAATATTTAAAAACTCCTAAAATTTTAAAACAAGATAAATAATCACAAAATAAATTAAATAAATCCACCATTAAAAATACACTAAAATCCAGGATGTTACAATCTCTCCCCCTTAAATAAAATTTCGTCCTCGAAATTGGTAAGGTCAATCATTAAGACTAAGACAAAGATAAGGTTCAACTAAGAGTAGGCTTAAGAAGCATAGCAGGAGGGTCAACCAAACAAATACGGATACTGCTTCCTCATATCGGCCTCTCGCTCCCAAGAGAATTCTTGAGCCACAGGATCACCCCATGACACCTTCACCAAAGGTATCGTCTTGGATCTTAACTTCTGCACTTTTCAATCCACAATCTGAGTCGGAACAACTTCATAGGTAAGATTAGGCTGAAGTTGAATGTGCTCCGGGTCAACAAAACGCGGCTCTTGCTGACCAAAACTCTTCTTCAACGACGAAACATGGAACACATCATGCACATCCCTGAAATAATCCGGCAATGCAACCCTATAAGCAACAAGCCCAACCTTCTCCACAATCTGAAAAGGACCAACATACCTCGGGCTGAGTTTTCCTTTCCTACCAAAGCGTTTAACGCCTTTCATCGGAGAGATTTTAAGATAAACCCAATCACCTTCCTCAAAAGATAAGTCTCTTCTCCTCGTGTCAGCATAACTTTTTTGACGACTTTGCGCTTCCGCCATCTTAGCTCTTATAACTCGAATCTGCCCTTGCATTTCTTCAATTAATTCAAGCCCAACTATTTTCCTCTCGCCGACTTCATCCCAACATAATGGCGATCTACACTTCATTCCATACAATGCTTCATAAGGAGCCATTTGAATAGAAGCATGAAAATTGTTATTATAGGAGAATTCTATGAGCGGCAAATGATTTTTCCAGCTTCCTTGAAATTCCATAACATATGCCCTCAGCATATCTTCCAAAGTCTGAATTGTACGCTCAGATTGACCATCAGTCTGAGGATGATAAGCAGTACTGAACTTCAAATTAGTGCCTAAAGCTGCCTGCAAACTCCTCCAAAAACGCGACGTAAACCGCGGGTCCCTATCTGACACATGGGTACTCCATGCAATCTCACAATCTCTTTAACATACAACCGCGCTAACTTGCCCAAAGAGTCAGCATTATTCACAGGCAAGAAGTGGGCACTCTTGGTCAAACGATCCACAATCACCCAAACTGAATTCTTTCCACTAGGAGTTCTTGGAAGGCCTACTACAAAATTCATAGTGATGTCATCCCATTTCCACTCAGGAATAGGGAGAGGTTGAAGATTACCAGCAGGTCTCTGATGCTCAGCTTTAACTTGGCGACAAGTATCACATTTCTCAACAAACGAAGCAATGTCTAACTTCATACCTTCCCACCAAAAATTCTTCTTTAAGTCCCGATATATTTTCGTGCTTCCAGGATGAACTAAGTACGGAGCTGCATGGGCTTCTGCCAAGATTCGCTCTTTAAATTCAGAATCTCGAGGTATCACTCTTCGATCCCGAAAACGAAGCACACCATCATTGTCCAAACTGTAGTGCATGGGTCCTTTAGACTTCCTGACTCTTTTCCTGATATTTAGCAACTTAGGATCCTTTCTCTGGAGAGTCTTCAATTCCTCAAAATCCACAACCCGCACATCCAAAACTGAAGAGATCAATTCTTCCTGCTGCGAACTTTCAATAAGCAGTCTCCTCATTCCATAAAGGAGAGAGTCCATACCTGACGACTCTGCTTCATCCACTAACTGAGATTTCCTACTCAATGCATCAGCAACTAGATTAGCTTTTCCTGGATGATACTTGATCTCACACTGGTAGTCGCTGATCAACTCCAACCAACGCCTCTATCTCATATTAAGATTCTTCTGAGAAAACAGATGCTTCAAACTCTTGTGATCAGTGAAGACTTCACAAACTTCACCATACAGATAATGACGCCAAATCTTGAGAGCAAACACCACGGCAGCCAACTCTAAATCATGGGTAGGATAATTCTTCTCATGCTCCTTCAACTGACGAGATGCATAGGCAACAACTCGTCCTTCCTGCATAAGGACACATCCCAACCCAAACTTAGATGCATCACTGAAAACCACAAAAGGCTTATGTGGCTCTGGAAGTGCCAACACAGGAGTTGTTGTCAATCTTTTCTTTAATTCTTAGAAGCTTCACTCGCAACAATCTGACCACACAAATTCAACATTCTTTCTGGTCAAAGCTGTGAGAGGTCCGGATAATCTGAAAAAACCTTCAACAAATCTACAGTAATATCCGGCAAGTCCCAAGAAACTCCGAATCTCGCGCACTGTAGAAGGACGTGGCCATGACAAAACAACTTCTATCTTACTAGGATCAACAGCCACTCCATCTCGAGAGATCACATGACCAAGAAATCTGACTTCCTCCAGCCAAAAGTCACACTTGCTAAGCTTGGCATATAACTGATGCTCTCTCAATTTTCCAAGTACCAGGCGAAGATGATAAGCATGCTCTTCCAAGTCTCGAGAATAAACCATAATGTCATCGATGAAGACAACCACAAAAGAATCCAGATACGGTTGGAAGACTCGATTCATCAAATCCATAAAAGCTGCAGGAGCGTTGGTCAAACCAAAAGGCATCACCTTAAATTCATAATGACCATACCGAGATTTGAAAGCAGTCTTGGGAATATCTTTATCTCTTATTCTCAACTGATAATACCCCGACCTCAAGTCAATCTTGGAGAAAACAGCTGCTCCTTGTAGCTGATCAAACAAATCATCTATGCGGGAAAGCGGGTACTTATTCTTGATGGTCACTTTATTAAGTTCCCGATAGTCGATACACATTCTGAGAGTGCCATCCTTCTTCTTGACAAACAACACCGGTGCTCCCCAAGGTGACGTACTAGGCTGAATAAAACCCTTGTCAACTAACTCTTGCAACTGGATCTTTAATTCCTTTAATTCAGCCGGCGCCATACGATAAGGAGCTTTATGTACAGGAGCGGCTCCAGGTTCCAAATCAATGGTAAACTCCAATTCCCAAACTGGAGGCAACCCTGGCAAATCATCAACAAAAACATCTGAAAATTCTTCTACAATTGGAATATCCACCATAGACTTCTTCTCGGACGGCGAGGACACCACTTGAACCAAAAACGCGTTAGCTCCACAAGCTATATCTTTCTTTGCTTGCACTGCAGATATAACTATCGGCTTCGCCTTCAACTTACTTCCCACATATTCCAAATAATCATTTTCCAAAAGCTGGAATCCAATAACTCGACTTCTACAATTAATACATGCCGAATACCGGTATAACCAGTCCATTCCAAGAATAATGTCAAATCCGAGCAACTTAAATACAATTAAATCCGCATCTAGTGTCCTTCCACTAAAATCTAAAGGACACCCCATCGCGACTTTAGAACACCACACCAATTCGCCATTAGGAAGACTTACTACCAAAGGTTGCGATAAGGGTTCCGTGACCAAGTTGCACATCCGTGCAAAAGTGGTAGACACAAAAGATTTGGTCGCTCCAGAATCAAACAAGGTGCAAGCATAAAAATCATACAAACGGACTCTACCTGAATCAAACACACACACCAATGAAATCCAGAAGAAACATCAAACCACACCAAACATCAAATCCAAATAATTAATTAAACACTTACCAGTAATCACACCAGCATCCTGGGTCTCTGGTGTGTCATAGTCGATGTCTCCAGGAGTCACCGCATAAACTCGAGCCTGCGTGACTTGCCTCTGATTATTTCTTCCTCCACGACGACCTCCGCGGCTTGCTTGAGGCTGATTGAGACAATCTCGAGCAAAGTGCCCCGTCTGACCACATCTAAAACAATGAGTGGCCCCACTCAGACGACACTCACCCTCGTGAGCTCTATTACATCTGCTGCAAACTGGGGCTCGACCTCCAATGCGCACTCCAGAAGATGCTTGCGGACGGGCTCCAATCCTTTGCACAAATTTCTGAGGCGACCCAGAACTACTGCCTTCACCAGCAAAACTTCTTCTTTTCTGACCTAGAGGGGATCCTACCGCCAAACTGTTTTCCCTCTCAACCATAGTAGCCAAATCGATCAACTCACTAAGAGAGGAAACCCGATGGCATATCACAAATCTGCGTATCTCGGGACGCAGACCCTCTCTGAAACGCTCCACCTAAAGATCCTAAGTGGCGATAAGATGGGGCGCAAAACGCCCAAGCTCCATGAAAGTACGGGAGTACTGATCCACAGTCATACCTCCCTGAACCAGATTACTAAATTCTCGGGCCTTCTGCCTCCTCACAGCAGGTGGGAAAAATCTGTTATCAAACTCCTTCTTAAAACGCTGCCAGGACACAGTAGCTAAAGTTCCAAATTCTCTTTCCAAAAGATTCCTCTTCATCCTCCACCAATTGGCTGCTTCACCTTGCAGCAAATAACTGGCATACAACACTTGCTGCTCTTCTGTACATCCACAAATCTCAAAAGTTCTTTCTATTCCATTGATCCACCCTTCAGCTTGAAGTGGATCCTCAACTCCAAAGAACATTGGGGTCCGATATTTAAGAAACCTCTCATAGGAGCACCCCACTTATACAACCAGATTTTGGTCAACTGGTGGCGACCTGATATTTTGATGGAAGAGATCAGTCATCCGATTCAATGCCCTAGCAATGGCATTATCCACCTCATTGTTGGAAGATTCCCCCATGGGTTCCTTATCCTGCCTCCTTGGCCTCACCATATTCTGTCAAAGCACAATTCTCAACCCCACTTTAGTCCCGGACAAAATTTAATTAAGAGTAATAGTAACATCCTAATAAAAATAAAATAAAACAACATAAGATAATTAAAATAAAATAAAATAAATAAAATCAATCAAACTATCAACCATAAATTAAAACCATTAAAAATAACTTATTTCAAATCATCAAAATAATTTCAAATCACAACTTTTTAAAAATTTCTGGTACTGCACCTAAGGGACATGTGGCTTTACCCAGAGCCAAACCGCTCTGATACCACCTGTGACGCCCCGACTCCCACGTACAAAAAGCCTCGGGAGTCGTGGCGTCAGGATGATGACAACCCGGTCATGCATCCCAATGACAAGTGTCAAGTGTGTGCAACACATAAACAGTGCACAATTAAAAACACAGCAGAAGGTAATAAAGTCAACTAGTACCAGAATTTTAGTTAATACAGATATCCAAAATACAAATACCTTAAAAACAAAGCCAAGTCCCAAAATAAAATAAATACAAGTCTGAAAATAAAAGCTACAGCACGAGTGATCCCAGATCACTCCTCCGGCGGAGCCAGATCCTCAGGCTCGGCATCTGCATCATCAACAAAGTCTGCAGTACCATTAAATGGTACCACAGGTAAGTTATAACCTAACCAAGTCCTGAGATAAAATCATATCTACACAACTAACCATGCATGCCCATGATGCAATATGCAATAATGCAACGCACGCCAAAAATCTCTTTGGCACAAAATCATTTCCAATAAAATTAATTCCACCATTTTCCCAGAAAATGGCACACAAAAATCATTATCCATCATTTTCTCAGAAAATGATACACAAAAACAACTCACGCTATTTTCCCAGAAAACAGCCGATTTCCAATTATTCCAATTAACCATATGCACCATGGTCTCCCCTATGGACCATCCGCACGTCCTGGCTACTTTACGAGTGATGCCCAGTTCCGCACCCAGTGCGTTCGTGGCCAAGTCATCCTCTAGCCCCCGCCAGCAGAAGGGCCACGGAGTCGGCACGTCCAACGTCCGATCCCGTTGTTGCCCGGCGACAACTCAGGGGACGTCACTCAGTATATTCCGCTCCCGAGTGACCAGAGGAGCTCCACCGAGATAATGCCCCATCTCAGCTTGGGGTCGTGATACACACGCACCCAAAAGTTCAATTCTCATGAAAACCCAGTTTTCAAAAATAACCACATGAACATGAATGCAATGCACGAAAACCCAGTTTTCCATTTACAAACATGCCATGTGTGCAATATGCAATGAACTAGATCAATCCTCACAACCAATGATCAACTCCCAAAATCACAATACAACCAAAATATCCAATATCCAAATCACATAACCAAACTCCAACAATTAATCCAACCACAATTAATCACACACAACAAATACTCCGATCAATCCATCCACCCCCGAACTCCTCGGACTCAGTCCGGAACCAACCAGGATACATATATATAAATATAGCAGTTAATTACAAAAATATAATTAAATCTCAAAGAATTGTTTAGGAAATACTTACAGCGTTTTAAAATAATTTTACGAAGGTTCCGAGGCACAGGAAATCGCCAAAACAGTAAATTCACACAGTGTAAAAACACTGGCCGAAATGCAGTGAAATTAGAATTTTACACGGGTTCAAACGGAGACTTGAAATTGATAGGATAGGGCCTATGGAAGGTGGTGAATCTAATGGTGGTGGTGGTTGGCCGAGAATAGCGGCGGAAACAGGCGGTTTAAGGCCGGAATGTTCGAATCGGAAGTGGAGCTCGCACGGGCGGCTCCGGCGATGGATCGAGGCCGGGTTTGGGTGGAAAAGCTTGGTATTGGGCCGGTGAAGATGTGGTGAAGAAATGGTGGCCGGAGGTGGCTGGACGGCGGTGGAATGGGAAAAAACCCACCGCGAATTCGATCGGCTCGTGGCGGCTAACGGCGGCGTTAGCCGGCCGGATATTGGTAGGGTAGACTCGCCGGCGGACGGGGAAGGGGCTGGTGCCGGCGGTGTAGTGCACGGCGGCCGGGAGGCGGCGCAGCGACGGTTGATCCGTTTCACACGGTGGAGAGAGGAGAGAGAAGAGAGAGATGGGAGAGGGGTCGGGCACGCGGGGAAAGCAGGGGAAAAAAGAAAAAAAAAAAAGAAGAAAAAGGAAAGAAAAGAAAAAGAAGAGGGGAAAAAGGAAGATCCAGTCTTTCAAGTTGGGTCCCGAAAAAATCTAACGAAGATGAAATTAAAACCGAAAGCTAAATAAAATAAACCAAACACAGTGAAATATTTTAAAGGCAACAATAAAAATTTAAAACCCAAAATAAATCAATTTAATTTAAAAATCATTTTAAAAGCCAAAACAGTAAATAAAATTTAGAAAGCGCATAAAAATAATTTTCACAACATAAAATATTAAGAAATAATATTTAAAAACTCCCAAAATTTTAAAACAAGATAAATAATCACAAAATAAATTAAATAAATCCACCATTAAAAATACACTAAAATCCGGGATGTTACATTTATAAGTTAAAGTCACTTTTAGGACTTTAGTTTACTACGTAGATATGTTAACATTATTAGAAAAACACCCCTATCTTTTTAGGATTAACAGTTGAGAATAATTTTATTGTTATTAAGATTTTAGGTTTTGGGGAATATAGGTTATTTTAGTCTCTTTGGTTATAATTACAAAGTCGTGTTTAATTAGAGATTTATGAGGATTTTAGGTTTGGTATGGCACCGCACATTGCGCATAAATAATGATCCGCGCATTGCGCGGGTTATAGGCTCGTTTTGTTTAATTTATGTGACATCACCATGTGGTATCATATTAAAAATATAAAAGAATTAAAAAAACAAACATATAAAAGATAGATGAAATCTAAAATATATTTTGCCCACTCAAACTTTTACTCAATTCACAATGTGCTTTCAAACTACTAATTGCATTAAAGTGGACCCCCAAACTTTCAAAACTTCCCAATTCTCTCCCTTTTTGTTTACTAGCAATGTTAAATCTAACGAAAATTCACTGCACGTGCTGCTCATGTGCATAACATTCACTATAAAAATATAATTTTTTATCTAATTTTTTATCATTGATAATATAAAATAATATATACTATTAATTAATAATAAATCATAAAACATTAAATAATTTTTTTATTAATTTATATATGGTTAATGAATATCAAATAATTTCATTGTATATATAAATTATTTATACTTACTTGCAACTTAGGTATAAAATAATTTTATATATGGTTAATGATTAATGCTTTATTATTAATTGATAGCATATATTATTTTATATTTTATATGGTCAATGATAATAAATTAGATTGAAATTATATATTTGTAGTGAATTTTTGTTAAATTTACGCTGCTGGTAGATGGAATGAAAGATTAGAAAATTTTAAAAGTTTGAAAGTCTACTTAAATACAATTAATAGTTTTGGAAGTATATTGTGAATTGAGTAAAAGTTCGATTGGGTAAAATATATTTTAGATTTCATCTATCTTTTATATGTTTGTTTTTTTAATTCTTTTATATTTTTAATACGATACCACATGGTGATGTCACATAAATTAAACATTTTTTAATCATTTTTTCTAATATTTTTTAACATCATTTTATTTTGAATATATATATATTTTAATAATTCACGTAACCTAGCTTCTAAGTAATGGGATAAAATGAGTGGCATGATAGCATGCAGAGAGAGAGAGGTCGGTGTTGACAGTTGAGCTAAAATCTACGTCCAACCCAAATGAGCCGACACGTGGAGATTTAAATGGTCGGAGGTCTGCCTCCAAGGATCAAACTAAAAAGGTAAAGCCCTTTTTACGCATACTATGAGAATTCCGACACTTGAAAAGCAGCAGCAGAAGGAAAGAAAGGTGGGATCATTGGTCCGCCGAGATCTTTGATAACAATGTCAAGACGTATGGACATTGAACTCTAATCTAGCACAAGTCTTTTGCTACTCTGATCTCCCACAAAAAGAGTGAAGAAGAAGAAGAGCGAAAATGGGGTTCTTTGTGGGGCTGATACTCGGAATTGCCATGGGACTAGCGCTGATAGTCGGCTTCGCCCGGTGTGAGAACGTACGATCAAAGCGCCGGTCCGCACTGGCCACCACCATTGCCGCTTTTGCGAGGATGACCATCGAAGATTCCAGAAAGATCCTCACTCCAGATCACTACCCTTCCTGGGTCGTCTTCTCTCAGCGCCAGAAGTTGAGCTCTCACTCTACATGTTTTCCGAGTCTCTTACATAATCATCTAGAGACTGACATTTTTGTGGGTTTACTTTCTTTTTTTATTTTGGGGTGCAGTTGAATTGGCTTAATCTTCATCTCAAAAAGATCTGGCCGTATGTTGATGAGGTATTATTTGTATCTAGTTGAAAAGAAAAGATTAATACGAGTTTTCTGTTTTGAGTGATGGTGATTTAGAGGATGAACTTGGTGATTGTAGGCAGCGTCTGAGCTGATAAAGACTTCGGTTGAGCCGGTTCTGGAACAATATAGACCGATTATACTGTCCTCGCTCAAATTTTCCAAGTTCACTCTCGGAACTGTGGCACCACAATTTACAGGTTAATTACCTACATTTGCCGTACTAATTTTTATTTTATTTTATTTTTGATTTATGCTTTTGAAGTGTGTGTGTGTGTGTGTAATGCATGCAGAATTCTGTTTCCGTTTATAATTACTAGTTTGATCGCATTTGGTTAATGCAACAGAGCTTATTGCTAGAAACCTAATGATCCTTTCTTATTAACTTGCCATAAGAGGTATTCAATTCCTTTTTTAAGTACCGCTTTTGGTAAGTTAAGAAGAAAGAATCACGATCTATTATATAGAAAAGAATAGTCTTTTGCTCTATAGTACCACTATTTCTCTTCTTCCGCTTCAAACTTAAATATTTAGCTTGAGGTTCTTATGGATCAGTTTTATCCTATAGGAGTTTCTATTATTGAAAACGGAGATCAAGATGGTGTCACCATGGAGTTGGAGATGAACTGGGATGGGAACCCAAGTATAATACTGGATATTAAGACTAGACTTGGTGTTGGACTTCCGGTGCAGGTAATGTTTTTCTAATTTTTGTATTGAAATTAATCTAGGATGGGATTTGTGATACCCTCATATTTTAAGGATAAGGTAGGTGGTGAATGGGGATCCCACATTGCTTGGAAAGGAAAAATTCTTGCGCTTTATAAGGTTTCAATGGGGCTCAATTGTATCATTGACTTGTCCTTTTAGAGTATAGGTCATGTGGTTTGCACCTTCCATTGGGACGTTACAGGATTTCTCAAATTTAGAAATTAAGTACCAACTTTTAGGTTATGATATATTTTCTCTCCTGGTTGAATGTGGTGAGGAAGTGAAAAATAATTGTAGCTCCATTTCATTGGAAACTTCAGCTTTTCTGGGAAGCGTGACTTCCTCTGAAAACACTGACAGTGTATCTTCTTGAGCTTCCTCCCTGAATGCTTTGATTCTAATTTTGATGCTTTCTTTATTCTGTTTAGGTGAAAAATATCGGATTCACGGGGGTTTTCAGGTTGATTTTTAAGCCATTGGTTGAGGAGTTTCCGTGCTTTGGAGCTGTTTGTTGTTCTCTAAGAGAAAAGGTGCCACGTCTTTCTATAACCATCCTATAAGATATTGGAAGTAGAAAGGATGTATATGCATAAATTATGCATATCAGATGACCTTTTATCTTTTGGGGTTTTCAATCTCTCTCTTTCACACACACACACACATTCACAATGCATATGGTTTTGTGAATATTCAAATTTCCCTTGCAGAAAAATTTGGATTTTACACTGAAAGTTGTTGGTGGGGACATATCAACGATTCCTGGGCTCCAAGATGCGATAGAGGTTTGAGAAAATTCCATCACGTGTCACTATTGTTGCCACTTTTACCAGACTGTTTTTTTATCATCAAGTGCTAATATCTTATCTGACTTCTATCAGTTTTTTGTTCCGGAATATGAAATTGTATATAAAATACTAGAGCGTGTGGAGAAAATTTTAATATGAGTTCTAGGCCTGTCATCTTTAAGTTTGACCAGTCCAATCAGACACCAAAAGTTGTAACTTGTAGGCCCCCCCCCTCTCTCTCCTCCCTCCCCAAAAAAATCTACTTGAAAAGCTGGTACAGTATGTCTTAAAATATCATGTCCATTGATATCATATTGAGGTTTCGGATATTCTGATAACATCTGGTCCCAGATGTGGATATTAGGATTGTAGTTCAATACATCCTCCCAATTATTCATGCAAGAAATTAATTGTGATTCACAAAACTCAGATAAATATGTTTCATGCTCTAGTTGACAATTTGCACTCGAGCTTAGCATGGTTTGGAATTTATTAGGTCGGTCAAACAATAACAGAAATATTCCCAAGTCAGTTCCCGTAATAGTGAATTTGGGGCACACTTAAAACAGATTTATCAGCCAAAGTTCACAAAGTTTTGAACTTGTGTAGCTTTGAAAGAAGAACCAATTTGCGAACTTAACTCCTCCAGTGAAACTAATTTGCGTTACTTGCATGTTTCATTGAGTTTTGACTAGTGATGCATCAATCAGGGTATTACATGAATAAGCTTATTTTGTTACAACGGACAGTCATTGTCAGAGAGTGACCTTCAGTCAGTGTCAAGGTTTTGAACTATAATTACGAGTTGTATTCAGTTTGCATACTGCTGAACTAAATATTGTATGTTTATTTGAAATGCCAAAATTTACCAAGATTTGAACTTTTTTTGTACCATGGGAGAAATTAATCGATAAATTTTGGTTTGGTAATTTGATGGTACATTGTGTTTGTTGAGGTACTTAGGATTTATATAATTGTAACTGTGTTCAATGGCCAACTACAATTTCTGGTTTCCATGCCTTTTTTTTTTCAAATAATAATGCCATGCATTGAATTTAGTCTTTCAACACTGAGTAGGTGTATCTTACGTATACATCGTCGGGATTTGCATTATAAAAAATCTGGGTAACGAAGAGGTATATATGTTTATACAGAGTACAATACGGGATGCTATAGAAGATACTCTTATGTGGCCTGCTCGAAAAGTTGTACCTATTTTGCCTGGGGATTACAGGTAGGCCTTCATATGGACAAGGATATGAGCTAAATCTTTGGCAATTGCGATTATTCTTGTAGTTATTTGTGGTATCGTTGTGCATACCATGAACACAATGGATATGCATGCTAATGCCTCTAAATGGATGGGGGTGGTCTTTGCTCATTGATGATCATTTTTATCATTGATCAGCAGCCTTGGCATGCGCTTGAGTGACTATATCAAGGTGGTAAGAGGGAGAAAGGAAACGTGGTCTTTGCTCATTGATTATTATCATTATCAACTAGCTGCCTTATTATGCATGCATTAGGTGGCTAACTTGGGGGGGGGGGGGAGAGAGAGAGAGAGAGAGTGGTGGTCTTCGCTCATTGATTCATGTTGTGATTTTCTTCAGTCTAACAGTTGGTGCTTTTGTTGTTTAGTGACCTGGAGTTGAAGTCTGTTGGGATATTAGAGGTGAAGCTTGTGCAAGCAAAGGAGCTGACAAATAAAGATGTCATTGGAAAGTCAGATCCCTATGCTGTATTATATGTACGACCATTACATGACAGAATGAAACGTAGCAAAATAGTTGTAAGTTCTTCTGCATTTTCCTTAATTCCTGTTTTCGTCACTTAGGTTTGAAAGAGATCCTTTTTTTTTTTTTATATATATATATATATATTCAGAATAATGATCTAAACCCAATCTGGAACGAACACTATGAATTTATTGTTGAAGATGCATCCACTCAACATTTGGTGGTGAAAGTTTATGATGATGAGGGGGTTCAGACATCTGAGCTCATTGGGTGTGCTCAAATACAGCTAAGCGAACTTCAGCCCGGTAAAGTGAAGGATGTTTGGTTGAAACTTGTTAAAGATTTGGAGGTCCATAGAGATAATAAACACAGGGGGCAGGTGAGAACCCAAAATGCTTTGGATCATTAAACTTGTTATTGATTGTGAGAGCTATCTTTCTTTTTCTGTTGGCAAATTTTTGTTTGACCGAACTTCGAGAATTGCAGCTCCTGTCCTGCTGATGCTATGTTAACTAACCTCCGCAATGTTATATGCCTTTCTTCTTAAAAGAAAGGTACTTCCTGCATGCATCCTGTAAGTGCTTTCTGGGATGGATCTTAGGCTGACCAAATTGTCTTCTAGTTCTAGCAATAAAATTCGTAACTTATCAATGTTGGGAATAAAGCTGAAAAGAAGTCTGCTTGGTTGCCTTGAGGGTGATTAATTCTAAAATGATCTTGTTGGGTTTGGTGTTGCTGCTCTAGGTGTTAATGTACTATGTATGCTCTGAAGAGTAAAAAGACTTGAATGATCATTCTATGATGAACCGTCTGTTTGTGTTGTGTGCATTACATTTGGTAATACTGCTAGTGGAATCGGCTCCCCATCTGGGATGTCTGTGGTATCTCCAATGAGATTTATAAGACTTCATATTGTCCTATATATGCTGAAATCTTCATGTTTTCTTTTCTTTCTAAACAGCCAACCTTCCCTACCCTCCCCTCCACCCACCCTTTTTTATCTGGTAAAGCACAGTTCGGTGATGATAATTTGATGACTTTTTAACTATAAAGGCTTCAATGGTCTTGTGAATATTTTATTTTGAGGCTTAAGATGCAAGACTTATCAATTTGGGTCTCAAAGAAGTATTTTTTCAAACTTAAATCTATATTTCACTTTAGCTATATTTTTTGGAAATAATTGCAGTTTAGATAAAACAAAGTCCATCATAGCTTTTTGTCTCAAGATGTTTTGTACACACACACACACTCTTCTTTGTCCGAAAGGTGCTTAGAAATCATAGAAACCGACCTACATTACCCATATATCTGACTATTTTGTGGACAACTTTTGGTCTGTCTTTGAGTCAGTTGAGCCATTATGTTGCAAGAAAATAATCAATTAAGGAGATACACAAGCTCATAAGTTGAAATAATTCCTTCGTTTTTAGGATGGTTATGGGATCTGAATAGAACAGTTACTCTCCAACTAAATTTGCTATAGGATTTTATTTTTTGACTTTTGTTGTTGCATACTTGGTGTTATTATTATTTAATTTTATTTTGGAATATGGATATCTGTGTTTATTTAAGTATATTGAACTTTCTTCTTTGTGCTTTAGGTGCATTTGGAGCTTTTATACTGTCCTAATGGGATGGAGAGTATATTTACCAACCCTTTTGGCTTTAATGTTTCGATGAACTCCTTGGAGAGGTTTCTTAAAAATGGGGTTAACGGAACAGAAGCCATTCAAAATGAGAAATCAGTCATACAGAAGAAAAACGAGGTTATTGTTAGAGGAGTTCTTTCTGTTACTGTGCTATCTGCTGATGATTTGCCAGCAATGGATCTTATAGGGAAGGCCGATCCCTATGTTGTACTCATCTTGAAGAAATCAGAAACAAGAAATAAAACTCGGGTAATCTCTTGGTTGGCCATTCTTTCTTCCTTGATTTGTTTCCTTTTGTGTTTTTTCCTTGGGCTCTTGTTTGGTATCTTTTAGTGGAATCCTGGTCCCCTTGCATGTACCATACTGCTCTTGGATTCTGTGGGCATGGCGCAGTTACCTCTAGTTATTAGTTATTTGGGCTGTAGATATACTTACAAGTCCTTGTTTATCAGGTTGTGAATGAGAGCTTGAACCCAGTTTGGAATCAAACTTTTGACTTTGTTGTTGAGGATGGATTACATGATATGTTAATCCTTGAAGTCTGGGACCATGACACATTTGGAAAGGTATAATTATTCTATGGTTATTATTATTGTTATTCTTGTTGTTTTCGCTGCTGTATATTTTTCCATCAAGATGTGCAAAATCCATAGTTCTACATGGTTGACTTCCTACATCAGCAATGTGGCGTGTTAAACCTTGTTGGCTCTGGCTTTTTTGTATGGGGTATGTGGACTGTGGAAATCCTAGCTAAACAGATGCGTGGTTGCATTTTGAATGAGCATCATTCCAATGTTAAAGTCCCATTGTGAAATATCTGGATGGAAACAACATATCGAAGGGTCTCTGACTAGTTAATTATAGGATAGAGACACTTTCCACCCTTAAACTACTTAGGTTTGGCACTTTGCACCTCAAGCTACCAAAATTGTCACATTCACCCCCAAACTACCATCAATTTGAAATGTGGACACTCTGTTACAATTCGACATTCAGAACTGGGTCATATCACCTATTTTCCATCCATCTTGATAGGGAGGAATGTATTATTTGTCAGTTTTTAGTGGTCAGAGGGTGCAGTGCATCAGTTGTGATAGGTTGGACTGCAGAGTACAAATCCGTTATTAAATTGAGGTTTCAAAATGTACTTTCCCCATTAGTTATTGGTTATTTAGGATCACATGAATCAATCTTTCTCAAAGGTGGCTGCATCTTAACTGGATCAGTGGACCCAGTTACAATGATTGATGAGTCTATTCCAAGTAATGTAATTTAATGGTGCCCATCTGCCATATCATGAAGAAGGATCATTAGACAACTTCCCATATGGACCCATCTGTTTTAGTATCCTTGCACAAGAGAAAAAAAAGTTTGAATGCACACATGTATTTGTGTGTGTTAATATATGCTTGGAGTTTCCTGGTTAATTTTTCTTTTTTTATTACGTGCAGCCTCACCAAGGTAGGGTTCGTCAACCCACTCTTGAGGAGGAAACCTGGATAACGACCTGAGCCGTTAGAACCATGTATCAAGTAATTTAAGAAAATTTTTAGTGCAGAATTGAACTCAAGATGCTGAAGTCCACAAGCTCGTCCCAAACCCGCCCTTTGACAACTGGGTTGCATTCAGACCCTTTGAATAGTATTTCAATGCTACTTGAACCTTACAGTGGTCATTTAATGTTATCACTTAGAGTGCTTTCAGCTTTTGAAGATGTGAAAAATAGAAATCAAGCATTTTCTATGTAAAGATTGCTGATTTCAACTTGCTTGTGGTGGCTATATATCTCGAAATGTTTATATTATGTACTAACACCTATTTTTAAATCATGCAGGATTATATGGGGAGATGCATCTTGACACTAACTAGGGTTATATTGGAAGGGGAATACAGAGAGTGCTTCCAGCTAGACGAAGCAAAATCAGGAAAACTGAACTTGCATCTCAAGTGGATGCCACAGCCAGTTTACCGTGATTCTTAAGTGCTCCTGTTCTGCAGCTGATGGTGAGACATTAAATCAAAGAGGTTGTATCGCGTGCTAAATGTATTCAAAGAACATTGCTGATACTGATACGAATTAATCGATTCATAAACCTTGTATCAAGTATTTTTGAGTGCAATGTACATAATCTCATAACATACGGCTAAATGTAAATTGGTGAGACTTTGATATGGATACAATTGGGCTAATCATTGCATAATATTGTTACATGCTGCCTTTTTGCGTTCCATGTAGTGTTCTGGTTTGTAAACTTCTGTTTGGCCAGTATTATCAAGTGATCTCTCTCTCTCTCTCTTTGCAATCAAGTCAGGTCTTTGAAGCCCCTACCTGAAGTTTTTTTCTACAAAGGGTTGCACATCAGCGGGATGTTTTGAATTGGTCCCCAACTAGCTGATTACTGTAAAAATTAGAAGTGATTGGTATGTGCTGCCAAAGCAGTGTGCGCTTTACACCTTTTATTCCTTAATTACAACATCGTGCCATAGATGTATATCCCAGGATCCATCCAAGTCAACATGATTTTCAAGTTCATGGGACTCGACCATTTAGCTGGGATACTGTTTTGACCGGCTGGATGCATGGTTCGAGGCTTCGAACTACTGCTGTATGCCCACAGTTTGGTTCCTTTTCAAGAAGTGCTAAATTTTTCTTTGATTTGTAAGCTTGTTTACCATATGGGATCAGCGGATGAACATCTTACATTATCAAGAGCCATCTTGTTGATCCTTTCTCTGAAGTGGTGAACTTAATTGGTATTTGGTATTTCTAGCCCTGGTTTTGCTTACCACAAAATGTTCACGGGTTTGGTGCAAGAACTTCGGCTCTTCTGATGGAAAGTAGACTGCATATTATTAATAGAAGTGTTCTTAAAAGTTGGGGGAGAGGGGTTTGGCAGCATAGCAATATTTCCAAATGAGACACAAAGGAGCTATCCAGTTACCATAACAGCTCTAAATAAATAATGCATCTATGAATTGCACGTTTTCAACTGGATACATGAAATGGCTTTGGCTATGTATGAACCGTGCATTCTCATTAGAGCAGACTGTTAAACATTTAATTAATGGACCAAGTGCATCTTCCATAACAGAGAGAATTAGAAGTACAATAATTTGTTTTGATAAGCAAACGAGAATTTTATTAATGAAAATAATCAAGATCTGCAATATTCCTTTTCGGCAAGGATGCAACCATCAGCAAAGGCAGGCCAGAGTTCCTTAGTACAGAATACAAATAACAAACTTGGCCATCATATCTTTCTCTTTAACTCCATTTCTCTCTGAAATCATGTAAACTTAAACTCTAATCACTAAGTGGCAACCTGGCCAACAACACTCCTTAGATAATGCTTCTTCAATTTTCTCCTCCTAATATTGCTTGCCCTGCGTTACCAGAAATCAAACATGTCATAATGTTCTTATATATCATAGAAGTAGATCACCATAAGCATTGGCATCCCATGAAAATTCAACTATCATTACTTATAGTAACTGATTAATTGCTATCCAGGTCTCTATATTTTGAATTTAACAGTTGGCAAAAGTTGTAGCATGATATTGCAGGCTACTGATGCTGAGATCAATACAAGTAAATGACTCAAATACCCATTGAATATGTGCATGAGTGCATAGCTATGCGATTAATGCTCTTACCTTGGCTATTTTTATAAATGGCATGTAATTATTTACCATTGTCTATATGTCCTCATGGCCAATGACTAGTTATACCAATTGACATTTTCTTTTATAGTTCAGCTTGCACTTTTTTCTATCACATGTCATGTGAGGCAGAGAAAGAAAGTTTGATTTATGTCTTTCGTGGCTAACCATTTGAAGAGAATGCAATGACACCTGAACTATCTAACATTCGTGGTTCAACAGTATTAGGAAGCTGACATAGTGGGATGTCATGCTACATTTTTTATTTTAAACCAAAGTGTGTGAACTCAATATGCATATAGCTAGGGCTCTTATAATTGATGGTTTTCAACAAGGTATCTGAAATTGGTTGTTCGTAAAGTCATTGGTTCAAGTCTTGTTGATACCATTCTATTAATTAGGACTGATGGTTTTCACGAGTTAATAATAAAAGTAAGGAATGGTTACACACCAGTACTGATTGTGTAATATGAACGAGTCAGTTGCCACTTTTTTGCCATCATCATTTCGATTCCAATGGTAGACTGCATGTGTCCTATTTTTTATCTCCAGCGTAGAGTGTCCATAACTGGCTTCTCGGAATGCAGAATAATCTGGTTGTGGATCTCTAAACCTGCAGCACCAACTAACAGTTGTTAACCATAACTGCACTGCAAGAAAATAAGTATGATTTCTGCTAGTGATTACAGGAGGGACTCACTATTTCTTATGACTCATCATGATCAGTATGAAAACTAACAAGGACAATGAATTTTATTCGATCATGCAGGCCAACTCACCTTTCAGCAAGACCTTCCTGATTTCCTCCATCTCCAACTGTTACGTAAACAGGTGCGGATTTGTCTGGTACAGGGTAGCGGTCCCCACTTGTTATGTTGTAGTTTATATTTGAAATTCGATACTGAAAACGTAAAATAAATATTCTTAAATTTTGGCATTGCCATGTTGCTTCAGCACCCATCTTGCTAGTAGATCAGCATAAAATATGTTCTCCCATTATGACAAACTAGATTTGAAAACCCAAGGTTTAATTTGCGAAAATTGGAAATCTATAAAGCTTTCTGCAAATGAGTTAAGATTCAAGGACTGATTTGTATTTAACAAAAATGAAAAACAATTTTTTTTTTTTCATTGGTTATATAGAGAAGTTTTCCATTACTGGTTGATCCATGTCCTGAATTATCATGAAAAAATACATACATTGATATACATAAAAATATACCAAAATTAGAATATGAAAGCTGGGAAGAGTGTTGAGTTAGTTCAATAAACTATATTCACAAATCGTATACTTTCAACCTTAAATGTTAAAATAAAGGGTTTACGGTTCAAAATTTCCTTTTATCGGCAGCATAAAACCATTATCCAAATTTGAAATTTTTAAGCAGAAATTAAAATTGACTACTGCATATCTATGTCAACAAGATTTTTCATATGCATAATGATCCAAATCAAAACTTCTGCTCAAAGTATAAAGGCTTAACATGTAAGTGAATGCTTTGTTGTACAAGTAATTAAATCCTCATACCAACAATCTTAGTGTTTAAAACTCCAATATCACAGACTCAATGAATCCAGATAAATGATATGCATGAACAGATATGGACAGTCCCCAAAAAACCATGTCAATCTGAACAAAAATAACCCGCATGCAAAACAACATGAAATTATAGAGGTAAAGAACCATACAGATATTTCATAAGCATGGACCCCGAAAATCCACGTCAAACTGATTGAAAATAACCCATTTGCAAAACAACATGAAATTATAGAGGTAAAGAACCATACAGATCTTTCATAAGCATGGACATGGCCAGCAAAGACTACATCAACTTTGTAATGGATGAACCAAC
Organism: Cyclocarya paliurus; assembly: GCA_029856935.1. NCBI lineage: Eukaryota > Viridiplantae > Streptophyta > Magnoliopsida > Fagales > Juglandaceae > Cyclocarya > Cyclocarya paliurus. The sequence continues at coordinate 4,347,261 of CM056946.1, read as the reverse complement.
TCTCAAATACAGCTCGCATACTTTCCCCCTCCATGTAGTGAGCTTCATTGCTATTGTAGATTGGCACATGCATAAGAACAATGAGCCAAGAAGTCTTCTCCCTGTCAACCCTTGTTAACTCTTCTTTAAGCCACATCCATTGAGGGTGTACTTCACTGTCAGAATCAACCAGAAATTCTTATGTTTGTGATTCTCCATCCAAGTTATTTGTTATTTATACTATACGTTTATATGATATATATTAACAGAAATGCTAAACCCACACATCAGGATTCAGGGCTCCCGACAGCGGTTTTTTTTTTTTACTTAGTTATTAAGGAATATTTAAAAGTGTTAAAAAAATACATGAAAAAAAGTATTAAAAAAAAAAAATTGCACTGTCGGGATCCCCCATGTGTGGCTGTAGAGTCACTCATATATTAAATGATATACCTAGATATAAACTATATATGCTTAACATCCATTATTTTTCATGTTTGAAAATTGTACTTAACTTGTAATGTACCCATAATAACATAGGATAAACTATAATATTATTACGGTATATTTTTTGCCAAGTAATCAAATATTTATGAATAAACACAAAAGACCGAAACTCTGATTGTGTTGTATTATTATAACTAGTAATATTAGAGTATTATATTATGTTGATAATATAATGCTCATAGTAATAGTACTGTACTACACTATATGTAAAATTTAAACATGCCACAGCTATACTTATAACTTATATATAGAGTAGTTACTATACATATAACGATACATGTTATCATTATACTTTCATATAACTTAAGTATAAATAACTATATCTATTATCAACTTGAACTAAAAATCTTTTAGCAGGTAAAGTTTATAGTATGATTTGTATTTATGTATAATACTCAATGAAATCTGCTTTTTTGTAGCTGGAACTTAGTTAATATTAGACGAGCCGAGTTTGAACAAAGGTTTTTCAGCTCGAGCTACCATATAAAAAAAAAAATGGAATTCTCACATGATGCAATTAATAAACTAGCAAATAGTTCCTCCATTGTCTCTCAAAAGAAAATTATAAATTTATGAAACCAACAATAGACAGGGAAATGAAAAGTTACCAAATGATGAATAGCTGGATAGCACGATTATATGAGCAGATGCACGCCTGATGGAGTACCAAAGAGGACTGCTGCTTTTGGAGGCCAAATAAGGTGTAGTGTATCGATGGAGGTAGGATTTGAAAGGAATAACTTCCCCCTACGCACATGCATTTACAGACTCTCAAAAGTTATACAAGAAGTTTTATAGGTTGTAATTCTAAGACTGAAGATTTTTTAAACAAATGACTGTATAACCCATTTTGTTAGTAGAAAGAAAATATATTTATGTATTTAATAGTGAAGTCCTCATAATGATCCTTACAGTAAAAAGAGCCAAAAATAAAAGTTCAAAGCCATACAAATGATGTGAAATGGCAGTGACCTGCCATGACTGTCATGACCCAAGGTCTAATCACGTCAAACTGTAGTTAAGGGAGAGAAAGTTTCATTTTATTCAAAGAACATTGGCTACAAGGGCCCATAAACTCATAATCACTCCTGCACCTCTTATAAGGGGTCAAAAGAAATACAATTTTCTAGGGCTGGTAATTGACAAAAAGGCATTCGTGCAGGTAGTAACATTACATTGGGTTGGAACCCTTCTGCCTAGCAATTTGCAGTTGGTTGACTTTTTGGTAACCCTTTTTCCTCGATCCATATTGCAGAAGCAAAAAGTGGGAGAAACATAGGTTTCCTTGAGACTGTTCTAAGATTTTGAAAATGAGAAAATGGGGCACTATAGCAACAGTGCAACACAATTTGTTAATGGACCAGAGGGTATTCACTATCTCCCTGTGTAGAGAATTTTATGTGATTGATTAAAAATATACATAATCGAAATAGGCCAGAATAATAAGTTACTCAAACAGTTTGATGAAAGCATCTGTTTAAACCCTTACCATATAAGGCATGTACTCTATTTCATGATTTCCAGCAGCCCAAATCCATGGCTGATATGCTGTACTTCGTTCAACGAATTGGCCCCATGTGTCCCACCGTAAACCAACGTCAGTGTACTGATATCTATCAGCATAAGAAAGATCTCCAACAAATAAGACAGTTTGTCCTGGACTCTGCATGTAATGCTCAAGAGTAGAAAGAGAGTTGTATGTCTGGCCCAAATCTCCTGCAACATAAATTAAGGGTTCATTGATAAATTGTAGAATATGGGGATGTTGCAAAGATGCATCAAGAAACGTTAGACATAACTGAACAAAAGAGAGAGTTTTTGGAAGCTAGAGGGGACCGATTGAGGAAAATTTGCATAAAAAATCATATTAGATGGTTGTTCATGAGCCATATAGACCAAGAAATGTATATTATGAAGGAATGCCATGAAGCCAAAGTTCTACTAGAAGACCCTGCATAGAAAGAAAACAACTCACCGATGATCCCAAAATGGTAAGTAGCATCTGGATCAATCTTTGGAGGTGTTTGAAACCAAAATTCTCGAGAAGAATCATCACTCCCTAACTTGTAATAGTACTTGGTGTCATACTGAAAACAGGAAACCATTAAACTAAAAAAGGAAACAAATTACAGGACTAGAGGCAAGAAAATTCTAAATATGCAACTAGAAAGTGGACAATCGGTGGCTTATATCAATTTCGAATACCTAGCACAGTCTACTCCATCCATCACAAACCAATTCTCGATTCCTTCTAAGGCATTGTTAGATTATAAACTAAATAGTTAAATTTATCCATTCCAATTAGCTTAAATTTATGAGATAAGTTGTGATTAAAAATGCTATCAAGACAGAAGTCTTAAGTGCAAACATGATTACACTTCACCCCCCCCCCCCCATGTCAATTAAATATTATCCGTATTGGACTCTTATTAAAAGGGACTCTAATCCACGCGTGAGGGGAAGTGTTGAATAAGACAAAGTGCTGATTCAGTAGGTAAGATAAAAGGGCCCTGAAGAGATTACAATTTTGGTCACTATACATAAGAAGCCTGGTATATTGCATAAGACAAAGATACCTTGGTGCATATGTGATCAAACAATAGAGGCAACTGTTTAGTACTTATTTACTTTGGACTTTAATCAATTATTGTATTTTATCCAAGAGAAAGATCATGCCTATGTTGATAAAAACATTTTACACAATGAATGAGTATTTACCTTGAGGCCATCGATGAGACAGTGATGGATGTAGCCCGACTTATATTTGTAAAAGGTATAGTTTGTCATGGAACCCTCTGCAGTAAGGTCATATATATTCTTTGATGTACCATATTGTACTTTACTGGGCCCTGGTTCATCATCTGTCACCCATGAGATGATTACAGCCTTTCCCTCGTAGTCGCCTTGGGTAATATGCACCTAAAAAAGGGAAAGATATGTATTATGTAATTGTTGGAACAAAAGGGAACACAAGATAATCATAGTAATGAAATGGATGATGCCCATTTCCACCTTTATCTGTCTTGATATTCCAGAGTTTTCCACTGGAAATATCATAAGTGTGAATTCTTACTTGGTGTGGAACATTATGACCCTTTGGAACTGCAAACACTTCATTATCAAGAGGGATGTCTGTAGACGGCCACTCAGCGCGAATGAAAGTACTAGTTATCCCTGCATTGCCAGTATTCGCAGAACTCAAAAGGACAAAGGAAGTGAAAGCAAGTTGAAGCAACAAGGACTGCGTCCTAGCAACCTCCAGCATGATTGTTTATCAACCACCGACAAAAAGTATTATCAGCTGCATCTGTCAAGTTTATCTATTTTAAGCATAGGTAAACCACAAACAAATAATACCATTTTTATCCTATTTAAAACATACGTTTCCATTCAGACTATAAATGCTTCACAATAAAAAGGAAAAACAAATTAGAGCAAAACCAATGTTATTTTGAAGTGGTAAATGGTAAGATAAGTAAAGATTTTTTTAATAAAAAATTTTGATGCCTATTTAAACATCAATCTGATGTGGAAGATAATCCTCTCGAAATAAAACTTCCACCAAGCTTAGATCCTCCAGCCCCTCGAAAAAAAAGAAACAAAAATCTCTTCTATTCAGTCAAAAAGAGATTATTTCCAAACAATTACTATCATTCCCATTCATTTTTCGTCAGGAAGAGCGTCAAATAAGAAGAAAAAAGGTATAAACCTGTCTACATTCAGCCTTCAAGTACAATCCATAAGGGTAGCTTAGCAAGCAACTTTGGATTTATTAGTTTATACAACTCAAGACTCGAACTTTCCCTTTCTGTTACTTCAAACCAAACTTCCTACCACAATTTCACCTCTCATAAGCCAGTTTTTTTTTATACAAAAACGCCTAAATCCGTTTCCACCTGACTAACTCTCAGCAATCTTTTTACTCGCCGGTTCTTTCTTCTCGGCTTTCATCCTCCACAACTGCTTCAATTTCTGGGCGAATAATTCTGACACCTATCACATCGGGGGAGTTTTCACATTTCTTGAGAGTTCCACTTCTACCCTGACTGGTTTCTTGCCACCAATATCCAGGAAGACTTGACTTCAACACGAATTGGCACAAACCCTCTCAATGCTCAGCCCCAAAATTCCATGGTCCAATCAGAACGATACCGCATAAGCATGACCACCAACCATAAATTTATAAAAAAGAAAAGACCCAGATCTCTAGCCAACAGCCAGAAGCATTTCGAATAAAATAAAATGCGAAAACCCCCCCTTTTTTTTAGTAGGGTAAGTAAAACATTCATATTCTATCAAGGACAACTAATCTTCAAAATCAAACGCCATATAGAATGATCAACCATTAAGGATTTGAGAATTGCATGATATATTAAACCGAAAGCATCGGGTTTGAATTCATTGCTACACCAATAAAGTAGTCTAATTAATGCCCGACATAGCTAAATGAAAACGAACAAAGGGAAGTATTCGAGAAATCGATAGCAAAAGAATTAGAAAACAACAGAAGTGGAAATATGATATCAGCATAATGGAGCAGAAATTCTCAAGACTCCAGAGAGAGAGAGAGAGAACCTTAAAGAATATGCAGTGTAGGGTAGAGGGCGAGGACGCCGATTATCGAGATTAAATAATCCATGATGGAGATGGGAGGCGTATGGTGGCAGGGAGAGAGGCGCCGCGTAGATATGTAACTATAAAGGAACCGTTTTTTGTCACATGGCTCATAGATGGCATAAACAAGAGGGGAATATTCTTCTGGTTGGGTTTTCCACGTACGTGGTGGCATCCCATTAGCGGTTCTCTTTGAAGGGACCCACTGAGTCATGGTCTATGTTAGAACTTAGAATGATCAGACAAAATTATCATGTGTCCAGCTCCCCATTATTGCTCCGAAAAATAAAATAAAAATATACGAAAAAAAAATGTTTAACATAAAACCATCACAAGTTTGTTTAGGCCATGTTTGGATCTAAACATGTTAATTCATTTTAAATTAATTATTAATGTAATCTATTTTTTTTTAATTTTTCATGAAAAGTTAAACTTATCTAATCTATATATATATTCAAACACATATATCAATTTATTTACATTTAAACATATCTCAATGTGACCCACAAAATACTACTATTTACGTATCAATTTAGATAATATAAGATCACCTCAACATCCAAATTCAACCTTAGAAGAGAGTGAGAACTGACAATAAATAATACAAAAAGGAATTTGTATTTTTTATCCATCAATCCATAATTTTATATATACAATAAAATTTATAAATTGACATAGTTTAATCTAACTTGTTAGATTAATAAATTTGAGATATTACATTAAATCATATCAGTGTATAAATTCTTTTGTGTAAGATTTTTATATAGAATTATTAAAATATAAAATAAATAATAAAAATCTACATTTTCTTATTAGTTTAAACTTTTGAGACGAGTAGTAATTTCATATGATATGATGTGTTGAGTTTGAATCCTGACTTTATACTCTATATCATTTAATTAAATATTCTATATATTAGGTCCACTCATTAAGAGAGGTTGATTTATAGGTAAAAGAGAGTGTTACGATATAAAATAAATAATAAAAATTTATATTTTTTTATTAACTTAAACTTTTGAGACAACGAGTGATTTTCTGTAATTAATACTATTCTTTTGAAAAAAGTATATCCAAATTAAAGAGTAATTATATGGAGCTTCCTTTTGTGGTATTTTTGTTACAAAGTTGTAAAATGTGCTCAAACTTTTGTGGTGATTTTTTTGTTGGGTGGACTTTTGTGGTGATTTAAAACTGTATACTCATGTGCTCTTAAATCAGTAGTTGTTGGGAAAAAGGGTGGCGCAAACAGCAAAGCATCGAGTATTAGACAAAATTGAATGGGCTAACTTTGTCGCTATTATTATCTTCATCTCAGAGGATGCAAATGGCGCCGAGTAAACAGGTCGAGCATGTTTTGCATTGGAAACCGTGCCTTTCATTTGATTTCCCAGAAGATAAAAAGAGTAGAGCGGTGTTACTCTGTCGATGAGTACCGCTCGGTGTTGTCGTTAGTTGTAAAATTAATTTTATTTATTTATATATTTAAATATTTTAAAAAAATAAAAATATATATATTAATATATTTAAAATCACTTTCTTGATTGTTAAGTTAAAAAAAAAAAAAAAACAATTTACTATACAGTTAAACCGAGCTGTAATCTTTTTCAAAAGAGTATGTTTCATGCTGCTGCTTACTGCTTAGCATCTTATTTCAGTAAGAGAAATATTTAATTACAAAAATATTACAACAAAAATAATATTAAAAATTGATATAATTTGACATGATTTATTAGATTGTAAAGTTATTTTTATTGTAAAATAGATCTGACGGATCATATAAAATCATATTAATTTATAAAATTATTTTTATATAATTTGTTTGTGGTCGTAACATTTTATGATATTTTTTTACAAAAATCAATACAAATATATATATATATATATATTTTCTTTTAAGAATTGTCAAATGGAATGCTAAGAATCATTTTTTAAGTGTATATATACGTTCATATTGTAACAAAAATTATAAATCTATTTACAAACCTTTTTATTGACAGATCAATTAATGTACAAATTTATCATATCTGCTTACATAAAAAAGATATTATACTTTAACTTATTTTATAAATATAATAGACCCCACACTAAATAGTGTTACACACCAAGATTGTAAGTAACATGTACATAAACACAATTGTTTTATAATTTTATTCAATTCTTTTAAATTAAATGTTATTTTTAAGTTTATTTGGATTTTTATTTAACTTTGATGGGTTTTAATTTTAAAAAATAACATATAGTTATTGAAGAGTTGTGTAAAAACTATAAAATAGTTATATTTCCATCATTTCTCAAAGTTTATTTTTTTATTTTTTTATTATCATTTCCTTTTCTATTATACTGTTATCTCACTCTTATTTTAGCATGCGAATACCACTTTATTAATCAATTTTTTAATTATGATTTTTTTTACTGTGCTCATGAATAATAATTTAAGATATAAAAACAGATTTAATGATTGATGAACAAGATCATATTAACACAATGTGATATAAATAAAATGAGATCTTACTTAACTCAAAGGATAACCCTTATCATAGAATTATTCTATTATTAAGACAGTGTGTAAAGCATACCATCAACATCTCTTAAATAGTAAAATTTAAAATTTATTTTTCAAATCAAATTATGTCACATATATAAGAGGTGTGTGATGAAGATGTCTTAAAATAGCAATACCTCTTATCATAATGTTGGAACTTATTCTCACATATGACACTGTTAAAAGGACTTGTACATATTATCTATGAGTAAAGATAGTTTACAAGATTATTACTTATGTGCAATATTGGATTCATGCGAGCACACTCTCGTGAACAGTAACAGTAGCAAGTGTGAATCGAAGGAGTGTAATCAGTTCAGTCTGATTTTTGACAAATTTTAGAACCGTATGGACCAATTCATTACTGAAACCAAAATTTTTTATTTTTTTTTTAATTTATCGTTTACACGTATGGCACTACATAAATTTAGTATTATAATTTTTTAACACTAAACCTAATTGTTAAAATTTAATACTTATTATTAACAATTACTAATTCATTACTCGTTAGTGTTTAATTTATTATTGAGATTAATAGACTTGAATAATAAGATTAAAATTTTATGTTATATTAATTAGTAATTTAGTATATAAAATAATATAATATAACATAAAAGTTAAAGTGCGCATATATATATATATATATATATATATATATATATATCGATCCAGTTTGGTTCAAAATAGTTTTTAAAATATGAAAATCGGTATCAAACTGATTAAGAACTAGTTACAAACTAGACCAAACCTACCGATTTGATCGGGTCCGATTCAACCAATTTTTTTATTTTTGTTTTTACAACCCTTAAGAATAACATAAACTCGTGACTCTAACATCTTTGACATCTTTGTGCGTATTTGATTGCTCCTTTTCCACGTTGAAAGCAACAAACTATATGTGAATTAGATATCACATATATAAACCAATGTTATATTAAGTTCTTTGTTTACTTTTATTTAAATACACTAACATTGCCACCAATCATAGATATCTTGCATCACTTTTATCCTTTCTCTTAATTTGATGTCATCTTTTGATTAAAAGAATGTGATCGCTTAAAAATAGCATGTGTTTTTTAATATATATACATATGTATGTATATAAAACAAGAAGAAATTCTACTAATTAACTATTGTAATGTGCTAGGTATAATATAGAAGAATTAGACTATCAAGAGTTTTTTTTTTTTTTCAATCTCTAGGGCTTAGAGCTGAAGAAAGATACACATATGACGTGATACCTACAATATTTATAACTGTTTAAGAGAATTTTTTGAACAATAGTAAATATTCAACAAAATGTTATTTAAGGCTTATTAATACATACATACATACATACATATATATTTTTTATAATAACGGATCACATTCCATTTATTAATAGAGGATACATAAAGTTGACTTAAAACAAGATAATTACAAACGTTAATAGTTTTTCAGTACACTTTCGTAACTGATATGGTCTAATTCAGACGACAAATCTTTAAAGACCTAAGTCTAAGAGATGGCCTAACTCTGTTCTCGGCAGAGGAACAATAGCCGAGTAACAATACTCTATACCCCACTAATAGGAGTAAGGCGAACCAACCCCATCATCACTGCCTAAGCGGAGGGGGGACAACACCATCCGAACTAAGGTTTGAAGGCACTACGTTTTTGAGTTTTTGTTTTCTTAAAAAAAAAGACAGGACATAAAATAAACTACATTATGAAAACACTATGAAAATGAAAAAATAGTGCACAAAAGGCTACTGGAGGGATAACTGACTGTCGATCTTGGGAGATCCAAAGTCGCCGGTTTAGGAGCAGATGTGCGTTGCGGCGATAGAGGGCTCCTTGGTGGCGCTTGAGGGCCACGCTTAGGCGATCTCGAAAATTTCCGACCCATGTGTGCGGGCTACGCTCCACTCCAGTTGAGGCCGCATTTGGTGATCGTGCAGATCGGTAGCCGGGCAACCTCTTGGTGATGCGCATGTTGGCTATTGGGTGCCAGAAAGTCTTGATCGGCGATTTTCTCTTTATTTGGCCTGGAAAAAAAAAATACAAAATAAAACCTAAACTCAATCGTGACCCAAATTCGATCGTGAACACCCAAAACATCTTTTAACTTATATAAGATTTTTATTGTAAAGATTCAAATCTCAACTAGCAATGTAAGGAACATGTCTATTCATTCGTCAAGGCGACTCAATCCCAAAATGACAGCAAAAATAATTACCATGTGTAGAAACATTATTCATCAAAGATTTTTTCTTGGATGAAAATCGCACGTGCAGAATTGTTGTACCCGATACATAGATTGTAGAAAGGCCTGTCACAACATTAGTAGAACACATTCATGCATTGTGACGTGGAGTTAAGTTTCAATTTTGTGGCACAAAAACTATTGATCGATGTTAGTAGGGGTGTTATTTGCACCTTCTGAGCGGGCTACCCCTAGCCCTACCCACCATCCCTGCATGGGCAGGGGAAAAGTTTAGCCTCGGCCCCCGTGGATTAGGTGCCTATGTCTTGATGTCGTCTACCCACAACTCAATGTGTAGCACGCATACATATACACACGCAGAGAGAGAGAGAGAGATGTGTTGTGCAGCGTGGGAGGGGTGGAGTGCTAAAAACGTAACTTAAGACAAAATGACGTCGTTTTAGAAATAACTTTTCAAAACAATGTTGTTTTATTAAAAAAAAAACTGCCTTATTAATATATATTGGATCGGACAGATGAGTGAAAACTCGAGCAGGCCTAGCTTGGCCCCTGTCCCCAGCTCGTCTTGAAAGCACACATCTGCCCATCGTGTGCCCTAGGTTGGGACTGGACGCGTTGGCATGGTGAGCCAGATGTGGGGCCCGCCCCCACACCTAGGTGCTTGTGTGTACATACGTGTGGCACTGCATTATTTTTGAATTAAATGATTTAAATGATAAAGTTGACATAATATTATAATGCAGGGACGCTTTGAATACGAATATGCCGCCCACCACCTGCTGGATCATCATCACCACCATCAATCATGCAGTTTGCTAATTTTCATTGGTTCGCCTGTCAACTTTTTCTCAATGAAGACTAGCGACATTTCATGTTGTTGTAATTATAAATTTATAAGTTGATCATTTTCATATCCTTATTATTTCTAAGGTGTAAATTACGTAAACTCCAGAAAATAGGGAAGTAAATTATTATATCACATTTATATTAAAAATAACATACTTACCGTCCAATAAAATAGATATTTCTTTAAATAAAATAAAAAATAATGGTCCATCGTGGGAGCTGCCATGCACGACCATGATGCCTTTTATGAAAACCATGGCCATAACTGTCATGACCACACTTCTTCTAATGAGAATAATTAAGTTGTTTTTAAACTAGAAATACCTATTGCTTTTAGCTGGATAATTAAGAATAAATTATTGAGGCTGCGTTTGGATATTGAGCTGAGTTGAATTCTCTATGAATAGCAGTAAGTTGAGATGGTAGAGTGAGTTCTGTAGGACTCACTTAAGATGAGTTTAAATGTGTTTGGATATCAAGATAAATTTATATTTATTTATGAGAAGTTAAAAAATATTATGGATCACACGTGTAAAGATGTTTTAAGTTGAAAAAAATTGTGAATCCCACGTGTTAAGAGATTTTGAGTTGAGAAGAGTTTAGTAATTTGAGAGTTGGGTGTTTAAATATTAAAATATGTATAAATCTGAATAGAACTCAACTGAACCAATCGAGCCTAATTATTGTTATTTTGGCTTACATCTTGTTAAAATTTGACCTATTTGAAAAAATTAATTAGATTTTCCATCAATCTTTCCATGTAAGCCAAACTTATATCCTAATTGTTGTAATGTAACATTTGCTCAACATCATGTATAATGTGAACCCACTCATCAATATCACGAGACGACGAATGACTACATGTACTGGAGCTCTGCATGCCCTACACCTCATGGTACTTAAGTTGCTCTCGATATCATCTTGAAGCCACTTCAATAAATACAACAGTACCAACCCAAAATTCATGTGCTTCCAATTCTGCTTTTCCTATCATTTCTCTCTATTTTCAGGTCAATTTTTGTCTGCATCTTCTGCTAGTTGAAAAAATCGTGCTACTTGCACGTTCAAAATATGAGCACTATATGAATAGTTCACTATTTTGCTCCCCTTTTTTCTTCCTTGCACCAATCATTTTCGACATGACAATACTAATTAATTCATGCTCGAGTAATGTTATACATTATATTTTCATCTTATTTTTATCTTATTATATAAGATATGACATATTTATCACTATTTGATAATAAAAATTATTTAATAATAAAAAATATATCACATCTAACATAATAGAATTGAAGTCGGATGACAATGTGTGGACAGTATATGGTGTATATAATTTTCTATTGATGCCCACTAACTAAATGGCAAACACTAAACTGCTGAATCATCTCTTAAGCTCTGATAAACTAGTCTTTTGAAAAAAAAAACCATGTTAGAAAATTCTAGTACATGCTGGTTTGGCCAATTAGACCAGACAAAACAAAACAAAGTTGGGAGTCCAAGTGTCTCTCTTTCCACGTGTCTCTCTTTCAAGAGTGGTTGGTATGGCATTACAACTACGACTGGTCGTTGAGTTCATTTCCGACCAAAAGTCGCTTTAAAAAAAAAAAAACCAAAACCCAAACGCAGCAGAGTATGCGCTCTTTCTCAAGAGTTCTACTCGACCATGGAAGAGCCACCGTCGAAGGACGATAGCCCCCGAGTCCTCAAAGTCCTTGAAGCTCTGAAACAAGCTTCGCACCAGTTACAGTCCCACCCGAGTCCCAACTCGGAGGAGCTGAACTCTTCCTCCGCCATGAAAGCTCTGCTGGAGCTCGAGACCGAGTCCGACGCGATCCTCTCCAAGGACCCAAATCTATCCTCCCTCTCCCAACACCTCTCCGACCTCAAAGGCCTCGTTGAGAACCTCCAGAAATCCCGCGGCCATCACGGCCTCAAATCGTTCCTGGCTCGCCGGGCCTCCACCCACTCCATCTCCCGCGTCGCCGGGTCCATCGAGTCCGAAATCCAAGCCTGGATCGACCGCGAGAGTATCGACACCCTGACCCGCGTCCTGCGCGAGCAGCCTTTCGACAACGAGGACGAGCTGATCAAGCTCCTGAGTCTGTTCGAGGACCGTGTCTCCCAAGGTTTCAACCGCGAGTTGCAGGATCTTATCCTCAAATCCAAGCTGTTCTCGTTGCTCGAATCGAATCTGTGCAACCCCAATTGTTCGAAGCGGATACGCGAGAGTTGCGCTTTTGCTATTGGGGCATTGATCAGGTTCAACAAGGACGTGTTCGTGGGCCAAGTACTTATGGGTCCGACAATTGGCACCCTTGTAACAATGGCTTCCTCGGGATCGATCAGAGTTCTATGTTCCTTGATAAGGTCTATAAAGTCTCCGCTCGTGGACGAGATTGAGTCCAATGGGGAAATACCCAAAATCATAAGCTTCTTGAGTCATCCAGACCTGGAAATTCAGGTCTTGGGCATGGACTGCGTGCTTGAGATTGGGTATTTCGGGCGGAAAGAAGCCATTGAAGCAATGCTTAGAGAGGGATTGATAAAAAAGCTCGTGGAGCTGCAGAGGTCAGAACTGGGTGGGGATTTGATAGACATGGGAAGGTATGGTAGTGGTGATGGGAAAGAGAATGAAGGGGTTGGGGCTGGTGGGCTGGAGGGGAACAGGGAGAGTAGGGAGAAGAGGTTCTTGGAGAGCCACCCATTTGCCAGCTGTGTGGCCAGATTTGCAGTGCAGTTAGAGGTCGGGGAGGGGCTGAGGCAGAGGGAGAGGAGGGCTTTCAAGCAGGAGATATTGGTCAGAGTGAGGGAGTCTTGCGTCTCTGATGCTGAAGCTGCCACCATTGTTGCAGAGGTTTTGTGGGGGTCTTCACCTTGAATGTCATCGTATAGGAAGATTTGGACGGGAATACTCCTGAGATTCATCCTGAATCTTATGATCTCAACTTGCCTCTAAACTTGAAGTGATGCACTTTTGAGTGGATTATTTATAAATCCATCAAAACGTGCAGCATCCATCAATTGGTGTGATTGAAGATAACAAAATTTAAGATTAAGAGAATCATCCAGATAGTGGTTATCTAAGATGAAGAGGATTGCCCAGATAGTGGGGGGGACATACCTAGGCAGACTGGAAATAATTTAATTTGTTTTTGGTAATTACTAGTTGATTTTGATTTTGGTTGTAGTTCAGTTCTGTATCTATTTTGTGGTGTAAAGAAAAATTTGATCGGGTTTAATTACCGATATAATTAGTCGGTTTATTTCTGGTTCATAAGTGAAAAGGAAGCCTTTATTGCTTGCTGCCTTCATTTTGTAGGGACTTTGTGAAGCGTGTCTGGCATGGATGAAAGAGAGGGAGAAAATGGGTGACTGAGATCCCGAGGATTTTATGGCTGAATCGTATAATAATCTTGGCATGTGCTGGCTAGAGTATACGATATCATGATGTTACCATTCGCGCACGCAAAATAATGAATTGAGATTTCTCTCAGGTTTCCTACCTAAACTAAACACAAATTGGGTAGTCTTTCACAGGCCAGACTGGACAAGGAAATTGAGACGTTATCTAGGTGGAAATTGTTTCGGAACACTTTTCATGAAGAACCAGGAGTCCAGACGGGTAGAAAGATATCTACAACAGTGATTGCAAAGATAGAGATGGCTTGCTACCGGTAACTTATGAGGAGGCTTGGATTATCTGAAACCCATTTCAATGAACCGAGGAAAATGGATCAGATCAAACATAGTTTGCATTCCAAGCCTATATTCTAATAATTGGCCAATTAACAAAACATTAGGGGGCTAAAACAGAATCCAAAAATCTTCAATGATTTGTAAAGAGTTATTCATTGGCACCTCCTATTTGGAGGATTACTACAATTCACCAGAAACAAGAAAAATAAAAACTGATTCTCTATGCTTTTCTGTACATTTATCACCTCAATTTAGTTGAATGCAAACCTCTGTGGCCAAAGCTGTCAGCTTGAATGGATACTCGCAGTGACGTGAACTTCTGATCCTTGTTTAATGGCAAAGATAGGGAGGGATGACTTGCCATCCTTCCAAAGTGGACATCGTAAACAACAAAAATATAGCGAATGATCTATTCGAAAACTCAAATTTTTGTCTCATCATCCTTATTTGTAAAAGGTCCATATCTCAGTTGATGTGGATTGCTTTTCCACTACAGAATCCTCTCTGGACCAAAAATATCCAGCACCGAAACACCAACGACAATTTATCCACCCTCCAATGCTTCCATGCTACTTTCATTTGCCATTCTCCGTACTATAGCCCTGAACATTGTGAAAGCTGCAACCAAAGCAATCTGCAAATGCTCAGAGCTACTTGTTTTTATGCAAACCTGTCCCATTTTACGACTATTTAGATCCGCGTTAAATGAAACTCTCAAGCTTCTATTCAGCTGGAATTCAGACCGTAAACCTGCACCCAAAACCATTTCCTTGTTGAAGGAGAGGATTGTCATTGCCAGACTGACATTATCATTTCTCGCTGGGTATTCACCCCCTCTTAAAGTAGCTTCAAAACTCCCACCATGAGCCACTTGTGCAGGACTCCACATTCGCCCAGCATTAACCACAAACTTCAATCTCTTCCCAACTGCAATGGTATCTTCAATCTTGGCACCAACACAGTACTTCTTTCCAAAAGTCGTAAAAGAAAGTCCGCAGTCAGCACTGTTATGCTTTAGGCTCCTCAGCTTTGTGTTGCTATGAACTGTATAGATCATATGCCTACCGGAAGTTTGAACATCAAGACCAACACAATAAGTTGGCCCTCTGGGATCTGTGAAAGCAGCAGCAGACTCCATCTGGATACTGAAATTCTGCTTGTCCTTACTCACCTGCCCTGTGACTGAGGCAAGGACATTCCTGTTTATTTCCACAGCCGTTTCAAGATTTATTCCATCAAAGCCGACATCATGATCCATTCCTTGCGGGTCAAGAACAGGTCTTACAAGCCACTGGTCACCTGTGACAACACAACGGTACCTATGCACAGGGCAATCTGAGTCAAAACTTGGGGGAACGGCCATATCTGGTAACATAATTGTCTCTGGGGGCACCTGCTGGCTATCACAATTATTGTCATTTGCCAAATTTTCCTCCTTGGAAAGCCTATTCTCCATCCGCATCTTGAACTCTTCCTTCAACTGTTTCCTCAGATAAAGAATTTCCCGGTAATCCAGCTCATCAAGATAGTCTTTTCTCTGTGAGTTTGTCAATCTCTCAAACTGAGATTTTGTCAGGATTCGGATTGGAGGTAATTGGTCATACTCATCTTCTTCCTCTACGTCTAAAAGTAAACTCTCACCGATCTCATCATCCATTCCATTTGAACTTGATATAGAGTGACGCCGCAGAAGAGATGAGAGCAGATGGGGCAGAGAAGGCAGGCGGATAGTAGGTACAGGTCCCAGTTCAATGCTGTCTTGAAAATTCAATAGTTTGTTGACATCACTCAGAACTTTAGTACAAATGCATAATAACAAGCACTGAGATTTCCAAACCTGCCCATTTGGAAGTACTTTTTCCCCTGTTACATCTTTCTTACATTGGGGATGGTTCTCAACCAACAGTACAGGGTTTTCAAGTTTTGAGTTGGAAGCAGCCTGGTGTATATGGTGCTGCACCAAATTTGTACATTGGGTCACATAGGACTCATAGCTGACAGGGTAACCATTAGGTCCTTCAGGAAGAGCTGAAGAAGAGTGGGTCATTACAAGGATAGTGTTGAACCAAATTGCAGTACCAAAAACTTCAGTTATAAGCTTCAAAAGAGGGAAATTGCTATAGCTCATATTGATGACATCAAGGCGTTCAAAGTACAAAACAATATCCGGGGGAGATTTTTTAATAAATCTTTTCACAGATAGTAGAATCTTCTTATTTCTTCTCACATTACTGGAAGAATAAGGTAAGAGGCCAGGGGTATCAATTACAGTAATTTTAATCCCATTAACCGTTCCCGCAACCTCTTGGATGCGGTCAGTGGCTGGTTGAAATGCATCAGTCATGGCTTTCACTTGATCATATATAGAATTTATGGTAGCACTTTTGCCAACCCCTGTTTTCCCTAGTACAAGTATTCTAAATGAGAAGTCCAATTCAGGTAGGCCAGCTGCCTCCTGTTCTGAAGCTACTGCTTTGGCTCTATTGCTTACAAGGTTAACTCTTTTCAAGTCCAATTCCCCTGCTCGTATTAAGGTTGCTAGGTGTATTCGATATAAAACCTTTGCAACCAGAAGATTGTCCTGTGACTGCCTAAGCCGTTGGAGAAGGCGGAAGATCTTAACGTAGAGATCCTCAATCTTTGCCAATTGATCCATATCTCTCTTATCAGACCTATGAAGGGAGCCATAGGAATCTTCAACAGAAACCTGCTGCAGTGAAGGATTATGCTGATTATCCTGATTATTATTGGAAATGTGTGATGCATTGGGAAGTGCTACCAAACTGGCAGTACGAGCTGAACCTAGTAAGGGACAAGAGACAATAAGCTCTTCCCCTGATAAAATGCATCAAGATAAGACAAGTTCAAATCTAACATTGGGAATTGGTTTGCAGCATTGGAGGCAAATTTTCAATAATCTCCAAGATATGAAATAATGATGTCAGTTTTACAGAGAATTCTACTTGACCTAATTCAGATAAACACTCTACTAGGACTCAATGGGACACCGTTTATGGGACATAAATATTTCAGTGTATGGTGATCCCAATCATAAATGCTGACAGGTCCAGATAATAGTTTCAAAGGGGCAAACCAAACAAAATGGCCAAAGATACTTAGCTCACTGCTAGTCAAAGAATTTTTTTTTTTTGTTGAAAAAGTTGCAGCTGGGTTATTAAGAAATTTTTATTTCCCATCACAGCACTATATCTTTCCCGTGAGAATGTTTCAAAGAACCAAAGGCTAAGCCTCCCATCATGTTCACAAGTCCTTTTATAGAAAAGAAAAATTTTATTCTCAAGCCGGTGTGTAAAGCACCCCTAGTAAAGTGCTTACATAGCATACTTTGATTTGGAAGATAAATTTTAACATTTGAATCTTACAAATCAAATCTTACTATTTAAGTAATGAGCATTCTACACACCGGCTTGAGAATAGAATAACTCTAGAAAATAGTCTCAGTAAACTTTACAACCTTCACTCCCCCTTATATAGAGTCCAAGTCCGCTCAGTGAAATACTGAAAAAATGAATCTTTACTGCCATTTTCCAAGAAGATAGGAAGGTATGGAACGGTCCCCTCAGCTCATTGACAAAAAGTAACGTGTATGTATATTTATGTTTTGATTAGGTAGATAAAAACAGCATAACATTAAGTTTTAACAAAAGAATTGGTCATTTTCCTTCTATTCTCCCCCCAGTAAGTACCTATAAAAATAAAAATTTAACCTATTTTTACCTGTCAAAATGAAGTAGAGTGGCATGCATAATCGTTTGAGTATTTATCTACAATAACTCTTAACTTATCAATGCTTGAACATACAAAAAAAGGGATAGAGACGAGGCAGTACCTTGGTCATCAAATTCTTCATCCAGAAGTTCCTCATTAAAAAAACTGTCACTACCTGACAATGGTCTAGATGAGACCAACGACTTGGAAACCAATTGAGGAAAAATCCAATCCCTAATGCTCTTCATCCTTCCAGCAAAGATTCACAAATAGCTATCTAATCTGAATCGCTGTTAACATGGTACTAAAACAAAATAGAAGTTTTTAAGAACTCACCAAGAATGTCAATGAATTAAATGGTCTACATTTCATGAAAGATCAATTATAATTCATAAATAATCTAAAGGTGCGGTTAACTATATGACTCCTACGTATGGTGCTAAGATCAAGAGCAAATTTGATACTATTAAAACCATTTGTACATACATTAGCATAAGCCGATTAGAGACAGATGCATAAAGAAGATAAGCAGTCCATCCCATTTCACGAATTAAAGCGCAGAATTCACCAGCATTAGCTTCAGCGACCGAAAATGGAATTCTGAAACAGTATAGCGGTCGAAGATAGAAGCGGAGCCAATCAATCAAAGCCTGGCGAAAAATGAATTAAATACTAAAAAAAAAAAAGGGAAATGTGACAGCTCTGAAACCCTAATGGAAGGACAAGACTTCGGGATCCAAATTCAAGCTCGAATCACGACAAAAACGGAAAATGTTTATATAAAAAGAAAAAGGAACTGGATGCTGGATCCAAATTCATGTTGGCGGAAGAAGAACCAAAGGCGATAGGTAAGACGACAGAGAGAAAAGCTTGCATCGTGTGCCACGTGTGTAATTCCGACCCGACCGATCTACCAAAGCCTTCCTAAAAGTGTAACGGTACCTAATTAGTCTAAGGATATGTTTGGGATAAATCTCATTTCATCTAATTATTATATTTTTTTAAAATTTTTATATAAAAGATAATAAATAATTTAATTTTTTAAAATTTTAATTTAATATTTTTAAATCCCAAAATGATAATAATATTAAAAAATAATATTTTAAACTTTCATCTTAATACTATTTATAAAATTTTTAAAAATTTTCATCTTACCTCATCTACCAAGCATAACCTAAGGCTGGAAATCGAAAAGTCAGAAAATCGGCTCGAATCGAGTTCGGTTGGTTCGGTTCAGGGTCAATTTGTTCATTTTAAAAATCGATGATAATTGATCCGGTTTCAGTTTTATATGTTTTAGAATTAGACGAACTGGTTTGTATATTTATATATTCTTAATTAATTCTTAATATTATTTATATTATATATAATTTTTATAAATTATAATATTATATGAAATAATGTTATATTATAATTTATAATATTAAATATGAACATTTATTTGATCATATGTTTTAAATTTAAAATACGTATTAATTATATTTTATGGCTTAATAAATTCTGAACATATTCATTTTGATAAATATATTACTAATACTAATATACATTAGTATATTAATTATTATATTATCACTAACATATAGTAATAGTACTATACCAATAGTATTACTATTTACTAATAGTATTAGTGTATGAGTTAGTTTACATAGAGTTTCTATTTTGGAAACTGCTTATGTAAGCCCATATAGTTATATTTTAAAAAAATTTAAAATTACAATAATATCTTTTTTTAAATAATATTTTTTCCTCTTTTACTCTCATCCATCAATGAGATTATACATATAGTCCCTCACTCAGGACTGCAAATAGAATTTATCTTAGTATATTACTAATATTTATATATATTAACATATATAAGTATAAGCGATTAGAGATTTAATATATATTAAAAATTAGAAAACCAGACTGGACCCTGTAAAACTGAAAGTATCGATTTAGGAGGATAATCGGTACCGGTACGATATCGGTTCTTGAAAATAAAAAATAGTTGTATACCGGTTCAGTCTCAAAATTTAGCCAAAATCGGATCAAACTGGATCTATTACACCCCTACTAATTAGGAGCAAGGGGATTTTGTTTTCTCATTTGGATACAAAATTATTTTAATCTCATCTGATCATTATAATTTTTTTAAATTATAAAATAATATTATTAATAAAAAAATAATATTCTAACAATATTTTATTTAATTTTAAACTTTTATCTCAATTCATCTCATATCAACTCCATATCCAAACCTTCTCTTAATTAAGTCTTATTCTTGTTAAAGGGTGAATCAAGAAAGAAATGGCAATGCCCATTCTCTAACCATTCCCACGTATTGAGACAGAGTCTTGAATCTTTTTGGCATATGGTAACGAGATGATATGAAAATTTTATGACTAGTAAATAAATATAAGGGTGAGCATTGACTTAGTCGGAGTTGGATTCTGACTTGTTAAAACAAAGTCGAATTTGAGTTTTTAGCTTTGGACTTTTTTTTAGTTTCATATTTAGCTCATTTAAAAAAAAAATTGTGGATTTTCAAATTTCAATTTTTCCAAAAATTAAAAATTAAAACTAAATCATGCATTGCTAATTTACTTCTATATTAAAATATACTACACTTATAATGTCTAATTACATGTTATTATACTATAGCATTACATATTATTTTTAGTGTCTAATTATGTGGCGCCCCCGACTTCCATGTACGGACAAGCACGGAAATCGAGACACCCGAGATGATGACAGCACGGTCACGCACCCCAACGACACGTGCCGAGTGTGTGAAATGCAACACGTGTACAAAATAAAATGCAGCGGAAATGTTAAGTCAGATAACTAAGTACCAGAATTTAATACAATAGAAAAATAATACAGAAATCCACAAGTCAACATAATACAATTTTGTTGTTCATAAAACGACGTCAAATAAAATACAAGTACCAAATAAAAATATAACCAAATGTCCCTACTCCTCAGGTGGAGCCGCATCCTCGGGCTCAACCTCTTCAAAACCTGCGTCAAAATCTGCAGTACTAAATAAATGGTACCACAGTAAGTAAAATCCAAAAGTACTCCAAGATAACAGATATATAATTACAACGACCAATGCATGCACATGATGACCCAAGTTCAAAACTCGAGAAAAATACCATTTCTCGAAAATCACAAGTTTTTCCCACGCACGCCAAAAATCACCATTTGACAAATTAATAACCAGGAACAGTTACATTAGTTCCAATTTTAACCTGTATGCACCATGGCCTCCCCTAGGGACCATCCACATACCCTGGCTCCCTACGTCACCCCACAGGTAGCGACTATGCGAGTGATACAACACGAGTGATGCCCAGTTCCGCGCCCATCGCGTACATAGCCAAGCATCCTCTGATCTCCGCCAGCCCGAGAGATCACGGAGTCGGATCGAGAGCGCTACCATCCCGTCCAAGTCCCGAGCAACAGCTCCAGGGGACGACACTCAGTATATTCCGCTCCCGAGTGCCCAAAGGAGCTCCACCGAGATAATAACCCATCTCGGCTTGGGGGTGATACGCACACACCCGAAAAGCCTTTTCAAAATACACACCCCCGCATGCGTGCACAATGCCATGAAAATGACCAAAAACCAATAACCAACAGATATCCATAATTTCCAAATAACCAACAGATATCCAATTCACAGTTTATAAAACAGATCATTGTAAAAATATATTTAAAATCTTAAAAGTCTTTTGGAGAAATACTTACAGTGCTTTAAAATAATTTATGGAGGATCACGGGAGAGCTGGAAGCGCCAAAACAGCAACACCACAGTGTAAAAATACCCTGTGGCTGAAATATATAGTGAAACTCAAATTTCACCCGGGGTCAAACGAAGACTTGGGAACGGTAGGGTAGGGCCTATAGGAGGTGGGGAATCTAATGGTGGTGATGGTTGGCCGTGGGTGGCGGCCGAAACGGCGGTGGAAGGCCGGAAAAGTGGGTTCGGGTTTGATGCTCGTTGGGGCTGCTCCGGCGACGGATCGGAGCCGGGATTAGGTCGGTTAGGTCGGAAATGGGCCGGTGATGATGTGGCTAGGAGCTGGTGGCCGGAGGTGGCCGGACGGCGGCGCAGCAAGGAGGAAACCGCCGCGGGTAAAAGTGCACCGTGGAGGCAAACAGAGGCGAGGCTCCGGCTGAAAATGGTACGGTAGGGTCGCCGGTCGACGAGGAGCCGAACGGCACCGGCGGTGTCGACCACGGCGGCCGGCAACGGCGCCGGCGAAGGTAAACCCGTAACGGGGAGAGAGAGAGGAGAGAGAGAGAGAAGGGCCGGTCACGTGCAGGGAGAGAGAGAGGAAGAAGGAAAAAAAAAGAAAGAAAAAAGAAAAAGAAGAGAAAAAGAAAAAGAAGAGGAAAAAAGTGAGATCCAGACTTTTCAATTTGGGTTTCGAAAGTGATCCAACGAAAACGATTTTAAAACCACTAGATAAATAAAATAATTCAAACTCAATGAAATACTCAATTAAAACAGTAAAAATATTAAAATCCAAAAACAAGTCCATTTAAATAAAACAAAACTATTTTTAACACAGTTAAAATAAATAAACCAATTTAACTCAAAATTAGTTAAAGTGAGATATTAAACTCTGATAAAAACATCCTTTAAAATAAAGAGAAATTAAATTGCAGATCACTAATTAAAATCAATCAAACGCAGTAAAATGCTTTAATAAAATAATAGTAATTTTAAAACCCGCAAACAAACCAATTTAAATTAAAGATCAATTTAAATCCAAAACAATAATTAACAATAAAAAAAAAAAGCCTAATAAAAATAATATTTTCACAATTTAAAATATTCTAAAATAATATTCTAAAACTCCAAAATAATAATTAATAAAAATAGGAAAGTCCAATAAAATAATAAAATAAAACCTCTAAAATATTAAAACAAGAGAATTACACAATAAATAATTAAAATAAACCTTCTTTAAAATACACTAAAATTCAGAATGTTACAAATTATATGTTATTATATTACAGTATTACATATTATTATATTGTACTAGTGTCTAACTTATTTGTAATTTATTTCTACACTAGACTTATTTCTAGTGTTTAATTACATGTTATTATACTTTAGTAAATTAATATTATGTGTTATTAACTTATTATACTTGACTTATTAGTTATTTCTATACTAGTATCTAATTTATTTTTGTACAAGACTTATACTATAGCGTCTAATTACATGTTATTATACATTAGTATTACATATTATTATACTAATGTCTAACTTAATTGTATAATAGACTTTATAGTGTCTAATTATATATTATTATACTTTAGTCAATTTTTATATGTGTTATTAACTTATTACCCTAGACTTATTTAAATAATAGTATCTAACTTTTCTATACCGGATGATGTATGGTAATAATACTGTGATATTAACATATAGTAAACTATCATTAGTCTATTTATATTAATGTACAAGTAAACTATCATACTAGTCCATTATCGAATTTAATTATACAAGTTATAGTTATACAACTATATAACTATACTAGCATATGTAATAAATATATAAATAAATATATATTTTTATAACATATATACAATATCGGAGTTGGATTCAGAATTGGAGTTGGATTCAGAATTGGAGTTGGAGGGCAAACTCAGATTCAGAGTCAAAGTCAAAACATAAAATCGGATCGATTTGGAGTCATAGTCAATCCAGCGACATCTCTGACTCCAATAGAAGAATTAAAAAAAAATATATTTGACTTCGTTTTTCGGAACGAAGTCGAATTCGAAGTCAAATTTTCATATTTTTGCTTTGACTTAGTGAAATGGTTTAAATTAAAATATTTTTATTGGGTTTTAGAAAGTGAGAAAGAAAAAATTGAATAAAAATTTTATAAAGTTAAAATATGTTATTTTTCTTTTAAAATTTAAAAAAGCAGTATTGTTTTTTGTATTCTATATTTTATTTGAAAGTTTAAAAAATTTGTAATGATTAAATGAATAGGTTAAAGATTTAAAATAAAAAGTATTTTATATTTGAATGATATTTGAGAAGAAAACTATGAAATTTTTTTAGATGAGAGATAACATGTAACTTTACATACAATCCCTTAGGCCCCGGTTGCAAAATTTAGCTTAGATTAATTTAATTAAGTCTAATTTTAAGCTGAGTCTAATATCGAAACACGCAACTCTCAAATTATTAAACTCATCTCAACTCAAAACTTCATTACATATGAGAGTTACAATATTTTTTAACTCAACACATCTTTATACGTGGGATCAACACTTTTTTTAATTTTTTATAAATAGTACTAAACTCATTTTAACATTCAAATACATTTAAACTCATTTTAGATAGATTCCACATAACTCACTTTACATATTATTATTCATAAAAAACTCAATTCAGCTCAACATCTAAACACAACTTTAAAATTCATATGCTAGAGCTCTATTTCTGACTAAGAAAGTGATCCCTCTGGAGAATTTTTCCGAACATCATTAAAGATTGTGAAAAAAATGGGAAAATTAAAATTTGGATACCATTATTACGACGTGATTATAATTTAAAAGTCGCTTCAATAAGAAGTCTCGACTTGCCACGTCACCAGCCCGGAGGAATATCGTTGAACTCCCTGTGCTGCCCAGAAACCGTCCAGCGGGTAGAGCAAGTAGCCGTTATTGTCGTTATTACATATATATATATATAAACGTTGCACTTGCAAATTTACGAGAGCGAGTAGGGTTGGCCGCATGCAAATATGCTTGATTCTATTTTAAAAAAATGCGCCTCAAATTCCTGTTTTCAATCCACACACGTTTTACCCGAACTTCACCTATCAAGCTTGTACATACCAACTGCAACAACTTCAAACATTCATGTCGATCGTACCCAAACATCGAACAGGCTTTCGCATGCCAATTGGCGTCGATCTTGCAAGCTTGTTCTGACCCTTCTGCGCTTCGTCATGGTAAGCAAGTTCATGCCCAGATCATTGTCAGTGGAATTGGCAACCACGGCCTTCTGGGTGGCAGGGTTTTGGGTATGTACATTCTTTGTGGGAGCTTTACGGATGCGAAGAATATGTTCTATAGGCTTGAACTCAGGTCCTCTTCTTTGCCCTGGAACTGGATGATTAGAGGGTTTACAGTACTGGGTCGGTTTGATTTTGCCTTGTTATTTTACTTTAAGATGTTGGGTTTTGGTACTTCTCCGGATAAGTATACTTTTCCCTATGTGATTAAGGCTTGTATTGGTTTGAATAATGTAAATTTGGGTAAGTTGGTTCACGGAACAATTCAGTTGATGGGCTTTGAGTTGGACGTGTTTGTGGGTAGTTCTTTGATCAAATTGTATGCGGAGAATGATTGTATTAATGATGCGCGATGTTTGTTTGATAGAATTCGACATAAAGATGGTGTTCTATGTAATGTCATGCTTAATGGTTATGTAAAAACTGGAGATACTAGTAGTGCTCTAAAAATGTTTTTGGAAATGAGAAATAGTGAAATCAGGCCCAATTCCGTGACTTTTGCTTGTATAATATCAGTTTGTGCCTCAGAAGCAATGATTGGTTTCGGTACCCAGCTTCATGGACTTGTCGTCAGGTGTGGGTTAGAGCTGGAATCTTCCGTGGCCAACACATTGTTAGCTATGTATTCAAAATGTCAGTATTTGTTTGATGCATGTAAGTTGTTTGATATGATACCGCAAACTGATTTGGTGACATGGAATGGAATGATTTCTGGATTTGTACAAAATGGGTTTATGCGTGAGGCTTCAAATCTGTTTCGTGAGATGATATCTGTTAGTGTCAAACCAGACTCAATCACATTTGCAAGCTTCCTTCCTTCAGTTACTGAAATCGCAGGTCTCAAACAAGGTAAGGAAATTCATGGTTACATAGTAAGACACGGTGTGCCTTTGGATCTATTTGTGAAGAGTGCACTTATAGATATATACTTTAAGTGCAGGGATGTGGGGATGGCACGCAAGGTTTTTGGCCAAAGCAACACAGTTGATGTCATCATGTGCACAGCTATGATTTCAGGTTTTGTGCTTAATGGAATTAACAGTGATGCTTTGGAAATTTTCAGATGGTTACTAAAAGAAAAGATGAGACCAAATTCTGTTACCATGGCAAGTGTTCTGCCTGCTTGTGCTGCTTTGGCTGCTCTGAAATTGGGGAAGGAATTGCATTGTAACATCCTCAAGAATGGGCTTGATGGGAGGTGTCATGTGGGAAGTGCAATTACAGATATGTATGCAAAATGTGGACGATTGGATCTTGCTCATCATATCTTTGACAGAATGTCCGAAAGGGATACTGTTTGTTGGAATGTAATGATCACAAGCTGTTCCCAGAATAGCGAGCCAGAAGAAGCAATTCAAATTTTTCGTCAAATGGGGATTGAAGGAACCAAGTTCGATTGTGTGAGCATATCAGCTGCTCTATCTGCATGTGCAAACTTACCATCACTCCAATATGGAAAAGAGATCCATGGTTTCATGGTTAAAGGGGCATTCAGCTCTGATCTTTTTGCCGAGAGTGCACTGATAGACATGTATGCTAAATGTGGAAACTTGGATTCTGCATGCCTTGTGTTTAACATGATGGGAGAGAAGAATGAAGTTTCATGGAATAGCATAATTTCTGCTTATGGGAACCATGGTTGCCTTAATGACTGTCTCAGTCTGTTCAACAGAATGTTGGAAAATGGGATTTTGCCTGATCATGTCACCTTTCTTGCTATAATATCTGCTTGTGGTCATGCAGGCCAAGTTGATGATGGAGGTCGCTATTTCTATTCCATGGTGAAGGAATATGGACTCCCAGCACGGATGGAGCATTATGCATGCATGGTGGACTTGTTTGGGCGTGCTGGTCGGCTGAATGAAGCATTTGAAATTATAAAAAGTATGCCATTCATTCCGGATGCTGGTGTTTGGGGAACATTGCTTGGTGCCTGCCGGGTCCATGGTAACGTTGAGCTTGCTGAAATAGCTTCTAGACATCTTTTTGACTTAGACCCTCAAAATTCTGGTTACTATATATTGCTTTCAAATCTACATGCTGATACTGGAGACTGGGGGAATGTGCTTAAGATACGTAGTTTAATGAAAGAGAGACAAGTCCAGAAGGTCCCTGGGTACAGCTGGATTGACATCAACAGCACCACTCACATTTTTGTCGCTGCAGATGGAAGTCACCCGCAGTCTGCTGAGATATATTCAATACTGAAGAGTCTTCTGCTAGAGCTAAGAAAAGAGGGTTATGCACCTCAACTTTACCTTCCAATGCACCCGCAAACGATGAGCATGTGATTACCTGGAAAAAGGTTGATCATTTTTATTATGCCAGCATCATCTGCAACAACAATATATGGAGTCTTATAATGAAAAGTGCGGGCATTGCAGATTTGTGAGGTATGCTCTTCCACCAGATTTTGCTCATCGATGGAGACATCTTCGAACCACTATAGCTTATAAAAAAACCTGTTCTTTCTACCAGAGTTGAAAAGTTATAAGCACCCCCATGTTTTTTCATGCTATTTTGAATCATAAGAGGAGAAAGGCATGCGGTGATCATCAAGCTGACTTTGGATAATGGACAGATATAGGAATCCCCTTAAGTACTATTGACTATGCACCAGTTCAATGCTTTTCAGATCTTCCTACTTTTAGTGGGTCTCGATTGGATAGGAAAGTATTCAATATTATTCCTCGGTTGATTTTTGAGGAGGATAGCTCTGTCGTTTTCCTTCTTTATTAGAGTTCAAGGAAGCTTTAAATAGAATTCCTTCAGATGATAGTACTACAGGACCAGATGGATTTGGTTCTTATTTATTTAGTTTTGAGTGCTGGGATCGATCTCGTAGCTAGCCGCAAATTTATTGGGAGCTGCTCAAGATTTTTTCAGTGATATATATATATATATATATATATATATATATATATATTTATATCATTAACAGGAGAAATTGTTACTAAAGCTGCTTTTTCACTCGAAAAAGGCAGATAAGAATGGTGTATATTCAACCTAGTCAGCTCGGCATCTAATCAAAGCTAGAGGACAGGCATGCATGCATTTCCTTGGAAGTACTTTGAAAATCTCAGTTTTCACGTGGAGACATTTACATATGAAAAACCACTTATAGAGAATCATTATACGTGTTAATTATTAGGTTATTTTCGTAATTTTCTTTCTTTATATTTGAAAAAGAAAAGCCCTCTCTTTAGTACGTATGTTCAGAGCTCCAGCATCCAGAACCAAAAGTAGGCTTCTAGCTAAATTTTAGTAAAGTGGTCTTAAAACAGCCCCAGGTAATTCGTTCCCCCTTTTAAGTAGAATTTTAAAGGTTATTGCTGGTGGTTCCCTACATTTGTCGCAATCCAAATCATGTTTGATTTAATTTATCTTATTCAACAGTGCCTCTAATATTATAACAATTCTTAAATGGATATCGTTCTGATCTTTGGTCTCCATGCGAATCTTTCTTTTATAGATCAAAATTGAAGAGAACACTATAAAGTAGTAAATTTTTTTAAATAGAACAGATAAAGATTTAGGGAAAGGAATGTAATTCATGCTCTTGAAATGATTTGCTAAAACGGAAAAAACATGACTGTTTGTTTCTGAGAGAAACTTTTGGGCATGAGATATGGATGCAGCTATGATATCTTCAAGTTTTTTTTTTTTTTTTTTATCTTATACGTACCAAAAAAAAAGTGTGCTTCCTTTGGTTGGCCTACGTCCTAACAATACTCGATACAAGAAAAATAAATATTTATCATGAATTATTTATAATGAGAATAATTATTTACGATAAAAATAGAATTATTTTAACAAAAAATAATTATTTTTATAGAAAAATAACTGATCATGAATAGGTAATTTTTTTTTTTTTTTTTGTAGTGAACCCAAAATGTTATATATTGTTCAGAGGAATTAAGGAATTCCATCACTTAAATTAATGGTTTTTCCGTTTTTGGCCTGAAATCATATATGTTAAGACTCTGCCAAGAGAGCCCCGAATGTCAATATCTATGCGAGAGTCTGACACCTACTTTTAGTTCGGTGCTTCCTTTCTTTATAAAAGAAAAAGTAAAAAGGAAAAAAGAAAAGAAAAAGAAGAGAGGAGAAAAGAAGACAAGTGCCAACTTTCTATATAGTCGAAAGTTTATCATATTTGATTACGAGAGACCCATGCACCATCATTATTTGCGGTACAAAGGGCCATTTGAACGTGGAGTTATTGTTGTGGCATTTGTTTTTTTCTGATATAGAGACTAGACAAAGCACTCAGAAATTAAGCACCAATTTTTTTTTTCTTTTTTTACTTTCCTTTGATATTACAGGCCGGAGAGCTGAAGATCACGACCACAGGACTGTTTGGAAGCTAATTAAACACACTAATAAACGCTTGTAAGTTTTCACGTGGATCATAATTACTAAGCAGCACGTCATAATTGCTAGCTTAGAGAGAGAGAGATAGAGAGCTGTGAGAGAGAAGTACAAAGAGTAAAGAGATATATAAGAGATTCCTGGACTCTTAATAGATTATGAAAAAATGATCAGTTGGAAATATAAGGGAGGGCTGCTTCTCATCGTTATGGTTGTGATTATGTGGGTTACTTCTGCAGAGGTTACACAGGTCAGTTCTCTCTCTCTCTCTCACACAGTGACAGTAAACTTGATGTTTCAGTTATATACATATACGTTTTCCATTGTTTTGCCGGTTACGCTATAGATTTTTCAAGTAATGGGTGTTGGATAGAATTAAATTTTGAATGAGCTGTCCGTGAATATGTTGTTTGGTACGTCAGATATTACTTCCTTATGATCTCTGATTGCTCTGGGCGAGATTGATGTTTAATATGAACACCATATCGGTTTAAATGAATACAGATAAGTGAAAATTATAGCAGGAAACCAGGTCGTACAGAACCAGAAAGCACTACTGTTTGGTTTTGAGTTCCGAGTAGAACTTGCCGTTCGGTATTTGATTTCTGGAATACGAAATATTAGATATCGAATGAAAAGATACTAACCCAAGAACTTCGATCATGATAATAGCCATATTGATCGTCATCTTCTACAGTAACTAGAGAGCGGGTGGAGAGGGCATGATCCATCACCATATTTGCTTTGCACGGTGGCATGGGTCCCTATAGTAATCAGTGTCGCATTAATCTTGGATTCTTATATAGTCACTTTTCGAGTTAGTGCTTGGTGACATAAAGATATCCAACCTTTAAATGTGAGAGTAGTCTTAAAGCCAACGCACCACCGAAAAGAGTCCATACTTCTACAGAATAACGTTCATTCGTTTGCTGGTATCTTCTGAATCACAACATGATTCTAGACTTATATATAACTTGATCTTTTTCCGTACCAGTCGTTATAAATAAATCCCATGTTAAACTTTCTACGTTATAAGAGGTTC
Source organism: Cyclocarya paliurus (assembly GCA_029856935.1). Taxonomy (NCBI): domain Eukaryota; kingdom Viridiplantae; phylum Streptophyta; class Magnoliopsida; order Fagales; family Juglandaceae; genus Cyclocarya; species Cyclocarya paliurus. The sequence goes on along the minus strand of CM056946.1, from coordinate 4,316,695 downwards.
ATGGAAGTGGATTTCTTTATTTTGGTAAAGCAGTAAATGTACTAAATTCATGTTGCTGTGTTGACTCCCGGAACACTTAACAAGCATTTCTTTTTCAACAGGGTGTGTACACAGAATACAATCATCCTTTTGCAGTGGCATATCTTGCAACTTCTCTGTTCGTAGTTCATCTTCCAATAGCTTTCATTAAGGATTGGTTAATAGGAATACTCATGAGATGCTACAGCCGTAAAAGTGAAGATGGCGCAGATCAAACTGTGGATGAGGAGTCCGCTGCAGAACTCGATGCTTCTGCAAAACACAATGGGTTGCATAGTGCGTTTGAAATTGAACATCAGGAACCGTTGGGGAATGAATGCTCTTGTACATACATTCACTCTGAAAACGTCAAGCTGTTAGTTTCTGAATCCGCAAATAAGATTGACATAGTAAAGGAAGACAAAAACATTACCACAAGGGAAATAGCCAAGTTTGGATTTTACGTTGCTCCTCTCTGGTTTATTACTGAGGTGAGATCCGAATTACGTAATGTTTCTATAATATTTTCTTGGACCTGTCTGCCATTAGATAATTTATGCGTGGTACTGCTACATAGATATATTTTACAAGGCGATTTTCTATTTTATACATAAAGTTTTCATGAATATATATTATCAGCTTAGAGTACAGGTAAAATTTCCGTTTCTGGGTGAAGGATTATGACCAAGTTTGTTTTCTGCAGTATCTAACAGATGCTGCACTTGCACGAACAACAGTTGCCAGTACAACATTGTTGTCTTCAACTTCAGCACCTTTTACGCTTCTCATTGGTGCATGTCTTGGTCAAGACTCTATTAATTTGGTAAAAGCAATTGCTGTTGTTGTCAGCATGGCAGGTGTTGTCATGACAGCCTTTGGGAAGACTTCAACTGCAGATGAAACACAGTTAAGGATATCTATGTAGTACATTTCTTTTCCCTTATTTTAGAGACATGATTTAGATCATATATGATTGTGGTTGGATTCAGTACTTGTTTTGCTGAATATATATATAAGAGCTATATATGTTAGTCACATCGAGCCTATTCAATACTTTTTTTTTCTTTTTTGTTGTTGTTTTTATGTGTTTGAATATACTTGGGGCGTGATTCTTTAGCAGCAACTAATGTATTTTTTTTTTGTGTTTGCAGAAATGGGAAGCACTCTCTTCTGGGCAATCTTTTTGCTATTCTCTCGTCCTTTACTTATGGACTATTTACCGGTTGAATATCTTCTCTTTGTACTCGTACAATATTCAAGTCTTATTCATAATGCATAACATTAATGTTCTTTGTGGTTAAAAAAAAATGTACTGCAGTGCTGCTTAAAAAGTTTGCAGGAGGTGGTGAAAGGGTAGATATGCAAAAGTTATTTGGCTTTATTGGATTGTTCACGCTTCTTGTTCTTTGGTGGCTCGGTAAGATCAAATTGCTTGCTAGATTTGCCAATTCCTGTCACTGTATATCATGATATGCTATAAATAAAGCTTTTTCATCATTGATTCAATTTGCCTTCTGCCAGATCTCTGGGCTTCTGTTCTAGTTTGGAAAATAAAAATTGTTCACGAGCAACATTTTTTAGAGTTTGTTGCTGAAAAAGTTAGAATTTGGAGCTTTTTGACTTTCTTTTTTTGGTAGCACATGTCCAATGCATTGCTTTGCTTGGTCTTAAAAACAAACATTTTGCTCTTGCAATAACTCTGCCTATTATCCTGCATCACATAAATTTATAATCTCTGTTTTTTAGTGTGGCCTATGACTGCCATGGGCATGGAACCCAAGTTCAGATTCCCCACCTCTGCCAAAGTGGAAGAAGTTATTCTTGTCAATGGTTTTATTGGAAGCTTTCTCTCTGATTATTTTTGGTATGTTATACGAGAAAAACCTTTGTTTCCCACTTCAGCTCAAGGGTTCTGTTCTTACTCTCTGAATAGAATTTATCATATTTCCAGGGCATTAGCTGTTGTTTGGACCTCACCGCTGATAGCAGCACTAGGTGCTTCGCTTACGATACCTCTTGGGATGATGGAGGACATGCTGATCCATGGACAGCATTATTCAATCATTTATGTTATCGGTTCAGCTCAGGTAAATGTACCTCTGCTGCTGTTACTACAGGGCTTTGGCAGTGGAATCTGTTCCTTTATTGACACCCTTTGCTTACAACACCTAAGTACAGGAGTCTGCAAGCCCTTGAACACATCATTTTTTTTTTCCCTCAAACTCCCATGAATGAATGTATTTTAGATCTTATGTATCTGCATATTTGTCTTTTGTGTTGTTTACAAACAGTACTGGAGAGATTCTATCATGGGGGCATGAAACTCTCATTTTGTATGTTTTCTGTGTCTAATCTGAAAATAATGTGTTGCAGGTATTCCTTGGATTTGTAGTAGCTAACCTTTCAGATTGGTGCATACACAAGTGGAATAATAGATCTTGAGTTATACGGTATACCAGGAAAATGTTGCATTATCTCCTTTTTCTCTCCTTGGACCATTCTTTCTTAACTTTGATGTGTACGGCCTATGAACTACGTACATCTTTTATTTTTGGTCTGTGTATTGTAGGCATCATGAAAGAAAGCTAATTGTTGACTAAATGTAAAACAAATCAGAACTGGCTGATCCTGTACTCGGCTTGTTTTACAAAGTCATGACTCCAAATATAGTGGGATTGAATCAATAAGATTTTGTTAAAAGGTTTTACTTTCTTGTCCTCTTGGTTGAAAGATAATGGTCTTTGCCAATTATTTACTGAGTTGTATATATATACTCGACAAGATATCATGTGTTGGGTTGATGACAGGAACTATGTAATTAAGAGATGCAGTGCAGCATTGCCTCTTTGAGATTGCAGACTAATAACTGGTAATATATGGGCGCAAGAGGAGCAAAGTTGTTATGTATTCTAGCTAAAGCAAAAGGTAGAACTGCAAGAAGAGAGCTGCTAGTAAGTATATGACTTGGAAAAGATGGTTGGCTGTCGCTATCCTATTGGATCTTTTTTTTTTTTTCTAAGCAAGAATGTTACAGATATATTTAATAGTTACATGGTATAATAGTCAACAGGGTGGGAGGCCCCAACATTCACCCCAAACCAGCAAATACAATACAAGAAAAAAAGAAAGAAAAATATTTGGGGCCAATGACTTGACCCCCACTCATTTCCCACAAGGGTAAGCCGTTTGAAGTGGTTTTGATATAGTCTGAAAAATACTACGACTGGTAGTCGCAGTGAAGTGTTTTGTGCTACATTTCTCTAATCTGGACTGGCTGCAAGAGATTTGAAATTCCACTACCTATTTCCCATGATCATTGGTCAGGAGAAGCAAAAATATAGGAAGATAGCAAACAAGAGATGCGTCGAATCACCGGCAGACGACCGTCAGGGACTATGGTGGCGCATGGAGGCCACGCACCACTCTAGGAGAGTGGAGGTTGGTCGGATATGAAGGATCCGAGGTTGTTGGCCCCGAAAGTGTTGCCCGTGGCAGCAATAAGCACTCCTCGGTGTGGCGGCACGTGAATCTCACACGTGTGACGCATGCTGCTCTGTTTTACATTCTGCTCCGGCTGTTTGAATGGTCGATGGTCGGGGAGTCCTGCGTTGGAGTACGTGGCTATCGTGGCTCGTGTGGGGTCTAAAAATCGGCTCTTCTCCTTGCTATGGACGAAAACAAAATAAAAACTGAAAAAAAATGGGCTGGACTAGCCAGACTAGAGGAGGGAGGGAGGAGCTGAAACTCCAACCCCCTCTGGGCAGAGAAGGTGTGATGTTTGGATTTTTTGTTGAGAGCAAAATTGTGGCGCCCTCGACCCCCACGTGTTATTTTAGTGGAATTTGTGACACTGGGATGTTGACTACAAGGATCACGCACCCCAACGACAAGTGTTCGGAGTGTGTACAATATGCAATAAGTGTACAAATATAACATTTCACAGCGGAATAAAAAAGTCATTCTTTATTTAAGTACCAGAAAGATCATAAAATATTCTTTACAAGTTTCATAGTCATCCGACATAATTTAAAGAAAACAAATAACACAAGGGGAAACAAATCCCATAACGCCGAACAACATAATAATAAATCATGCCTCCGGCAGAGCCGGTCCTTCAAGCTCCTACCTAGTCTCTGCATCAAAAATCTACGGCACCATAAGACGGAACCGCAGGGTAAAGCACCACATGAGATTTTGACATCTCAGCAAGTATTTAACCAAAGTAAACCTAAGAGTTTTAACATGCATTAATAAAACCACGTACAGTCAAAAATCAACTTCCCAAAAATACACATTTGACCACTCACGCCAAAAATCTCATTTTGGCCCATTATTTTAATATGCATGCACTACAATCTCCTCTATGGACCATATGCATACCCTGGCTCTCATCGTCACACCACGAGTAACGTCCGTGCATGAGACTTCGTAATAAGCGATGCCCAGTTTCGCGCTCAGCGCGTACATGGCCAAGCATCCTCTAACCCCGCCAGCGAAAGGCCACGGAATTGGTACTAGAGCATTACCGTCGTCGCCCTGTGACGACTCAAAGGACGTCACGTCAGTCTGTTACGCTCCAGAGTGACCAGAGAAGCTCCACCGAGATAATACCCCATCTCGGCTTAGGGTCATGATACACACGCACCCACTCAACCAGTCTCAATTTCTAAACAGATAACGTGACTTCATAGCACAATTAATTAAAGACAATAAATATGTATGATTACAATTATTGGATGACATAGTAATTTACTCATTTATTTAAATAACAAAAATTATAATTTTACAATTTCACAAACACTACACGCGTAATCCCATCCTCCAATCCGATCCAAAATCCAAATCCAACCTCAATTATAATTTATTCCCAACACTTCCAAAAATGCACTTTAATTCCAATATCTCAACAAAATATAATAAAATTCTAATTTATTTAATACAATTTAAATCAAATAAATTACACTTCAAAAATTTACTTACAATCGAAGACGGAAAAATATTCTGGAAGATCGCAAGGGAGAAAATACACTCTCAGCAAATCATAACAAATTTCTCAAAAACTCAAATGAAGCTCACGGCTTCAAAGTACAAAAACACTCACAGAAATTCAAACCCTCCAACTTTCGGATCTATCTAACTCAGATTCATAAAAATCAAAATCTAACAACTAAATTTTGAGATGAACTTCAGTAATTGGATTCCCAAATAAATTGAACAATCGACCCTATTTATAGACTTAGTGAGGCGGTTCGGATCTTGTAGATGAACATCGGCGTGCAGTGAAGGAGGTAGCTGTGAAGTGCAGCGGCTTGACACGATAATTGCAATTAAATCATCCGGTTGACACGAGGAAGAAAAAGAACGTGGTGGCACTGAGAGGCACAGCCGATTGCCAACTCGAATCCGGACCAATATTGTGAATTTCGTACCGTACCGGCCGGTATTTTCCGTACCGGCCACCGGACAGGTACAGAAATGCTTATGTTCCGTACCGGCCGAAATATCGGCCGTATCGAACGGTACCGGCCGATATTTCGGCCTGTACCAGTCTGTGTACCGGTCCGTATCGGTCGATATTTCGGCCTTTTTTTTTTTTTCATATTTTCAAACTACAAATTCTTTTTTGACTCCTAATTCAGACTAGACTATTTATAATTTATATATCTATGTATTTATATATACTTTATTTATATATAAATTATTATTTTGAAATATAATTTATATATATAATTTATTCATATACCGAAATGTTATCCCGAAACGGTACCGGTATCGAAATATTTCGTTCCATTAGCTCGACCGGTATGGCATCTGGTACGGTATTCAAAACATTGATTCGGACTCCATTGCCGAACGACACGGAGGACAAAGGAGTAGAATGAGGTGGTGGAAAAAGAAGGAGGTGGCTGGTGATGAGAGAAAGCAACTTTTTATGCGTTGCCGTGCTCGGATTTGAGGAAGAATCGGTGCCGAAGCAGCTGTTGGAACCATCAATATGCAGAAGAAAGAAGAAGAAGAAGAAGAAGGAAGAAGAAGAGAGGGTCGGCGCGAGAGAGAGAAAGAGATGTAGAGTTAGGGTTAACTTAGCTAAACGCACCGTTTAACTTATAGAGGGAAACTGGGCTACAGCTAGAGCGGGCCAGGCTTCACGCGGGTTGGGTTGCTTGCTGCAGGATCACTCCTTCACGCGGGCTGGGCCCGGTTTCACTCAACACACACACACTCACACACGGGCTGAGCCCCACTTCAGCCCACCAGAGAACCACACATTCTTATATACAAAATAAAACACTACAATTAAAAGCCCAACCCGAAATTTTATTAAAATCAAACAAAAGAAAATAAAATACATCACAAAAATAAATTCACAACTAATAATAAAATTAAATAAATTGATTTAATTTATCCAATACTAACAAATAAAATAACTAATAATTTTAGGGATCTCACAACCTCCCCTCCTTAAAAAAAATTTCGTCCTTGAAATTTGTAAGACTAAATATCAATTAAGAATCACAAACTAATCATCCATACGATACCGTTTAAACCACAGGACTGTCTAATACTTGCCAACGGTAAGTGTCCTAAATTATTAAAAAGGGATGCCTACAATTTCACATCGCCGTCTTCTTTTACTAAAAGTTCGACCGACAGGTTGCGTGAATCCTGATGACAGGTTTCGTGAATTTCAATTATTTATCCTTCCCTCTCAGGCTGAACAAACAAATCCCAGATGGCTAGTTCAGATTATTCCTGTGGAGCTTGCAAATTCCTAAGGAGGAAATGCATCAAGGAATGCATTTTTGCTCCTTTCTTCTGCCATGAACATGGAGTAACTAATTTCTCCGCTATTCATAAGGTTTTCGGTGCACACAATACATCGAAACTCCTTTCTTATCTCTCGGTGAGTGATCGTTGTGAAGCAGTGGCTACGCTAACATATGAAGCTCGCGCAAGACTCGAAAATCCTATTTATGGCATTGTTTCACATATCTATGCTCTCCAGCAGCAGGTCATTACCCATTACTCTCTATCTTTTATCTATAATAATTAAAACCTTAATTTCTATAAATTCCTAAATAAGATATTCTGCCTTGTTTTCTGCAGGTTCTAAATTTACAAACTCAATTAGCATCTCTTAAGGAATTTCTAGCAACTCAAAATTTTCCTGATGGTTCTCTCGCTACAAACCCTAATGGAAACAGTTATGGAAAACCTTCTTACCCAGAGGATGACGAAAGTTGGTTTCAATCTGAAATCACCAATTATAAGATGCCACTACTCAATACAAACGATATCTCCCAAAATGCCTCAACAATTCCAGATAATGAGAATGTGTGCATCCCAATCTCTTTTGGGGATTATCCCAGTTCACTAAATCCTGAGGAGGATTCCTTAGATATTTCCTATTTGTTTCAGTTGTAAAGTTTTCTACTTGATGCTTTCTGTAATTTGGCTTTTGTTGAACCTGTTATAACAAAATCTTGTAATTTGAACTAATAATTCTCCCAACAGGATGTCAATCTCCAAATGAATGTATAACCTCAAAAATCACATTCTCATATGACCTCAAGTCCCAATTAATCCATAAAGATGACAATTATTAACACTCATCGCTTCACTAAGTAATATGCTAAGGCTATAAACTTTGATCATCCCATCAAAAACTTAATGTTAAATTACCAAAGGCATCCCAAGCGACAAAATAGTAACTATGTACTATAGGTAAAGAAATTAAATGCTTGTAAGAGTCTATTTAGAACATAAACCCAACATTTTCCTTGGAAATTGACAAATTTCTTTATTGATTCTAAAACAAGATACATCACAAGCTCAACATAAGTGAAAGAAAATAACATTCAAAAATTACCCGAACAAGTAAGAGTAAGATTCTCTCATGTCTGCCTCTCTCTCCCATGAGAAATCTTGAGCCAAGGGATCTCCTCATGATACTAACACTAAAGGTATTATCTTAGTCCTTAACTTTTGCTCTTTCCAATCCATAACCTGAGTTGGAACAACTTCATAGGTAAGGTTAGGCTGAAGTTGAATATGTTCCAGGTTGACAAAACGTGGCTCTTGTTGCCCAAAACTCTTCTTCAATGACGACACGTGGAATATATCGTGAACATTTTCAAAATAATTCGGCAATGCAACCCTATACGCAACAAGCCCAACTTTCTCCATAATTTGGAAAGGACCAACATACCTTGGACTAAGTTTTCCTTTCTTACCAAAGCGCTTGACTTCTTTCATAGGAGAGACTTTAAGATACACCCAATCACCTTCTTCAAAGGATAAGTCTCTTCTCCTCGTATCTGCATAACTTTTCTGGCGACTTTGCGGTTCTGCCATTTTATTTCTTATTACCTGAACTTGATCTTTCATCTCTTGAATTAATTCAAGCCCAATTAATATACTCTCACCCACTTCATCCCAACATATAGGCGATCTGCATTTTCTTCCATACAAAACTTCATACGGGGCCATCTGAATGGAGGCATGAAAACTATTGTTGTAGGCAAACTCTATTAGTGGCAGCTGATTTTCTCAACTTTCCTGAAATTCCATAACACAAGCCCGTATCATATCCTCAAGAGTCTGAATAGTATGTTCCGATTGTCCGTCAGTTTGAGGGTGATAAGCAGTACTGAATTTCAACTTAGTGCCTAAAGCTGCCTGTAAAGTTTTCCAAAAATGAGATATGAACCGAGGATCTCTATCTGATACAATACTCTTGGGTATCCCGTGCAAACGTACTATCTCTTTAATATACAACTGAGCCAATTTTTCCAAAGAGTCAGTATTATTAACAGGCAAGAAATGGGCACTCTTAGTCAATCGATCAACAACAACCCAAACTGAGTTCTTTCCACTAACAGTCCTTGGAAGACCTACTATGAAATCCATAGAAATATCATCCCACTTCCACTCAGGAATAGGGAGAGGTTGAAGTTTACCAGCAGGTCTTTGATGTTCAGCTTTGACTTGTCGACACGTATCGCATTTCTCTATAAACTTGGCAATATCCACCTTCATGCCTTCCCACCAGTAATTTCTTTTCAAGTCTCAATACATCTTCGTTTTCCCTAGATGAACTGAATAAGGAGTTGCATGAGCCTTAGTTAAGATCCGTCTTTTAAATTTCGAATCCCCAGGAATCACCCTTCGATTTTGGAATAAAAGAATATCATCTTTGTCAAGACTGAAATGAGTAGGTCCCTGTGACTTCTTAACTCTTTCTCTAATATCTGACAACTTTGAGTCAAGTCAAGAATTCGGATGTCATGAATCGAAGTCAACATCTCCTCTTGCTGCGAACTCTTAATAAGTAGTTTTCTCATTCCACAAAGGAGAGAGTCTAAACCCAAAGATTCAACTTCGTCTACCACATGAGACTTTCGGCTTAACGCATCCGCAACCTGATTTGCTTTCCCTGGATGATATTTAATCTCACACTGGTAATCACTAATTAGCTCTAGCCATTGCCTTTGCCTCATGTTGAGATTTTTCTGTGAGAAGAGATGCTTTAAACTCTTATGATCAGTATAAATTTTACCAATCTCCCCATAAAGATAATATCGCCAAATCTTAAGAGCAAAAACCACAGCTGCTAACTCTAAATCATGCGTAGGATAATTCCTCTCGTGATCTTTCAATTGTCGAGAAGCATAAGCTACAACTCATCTCTCTTGCATAAGAACACATCCCAGACCAAACTTGGAAGCATCACTAAAGACAACAAATGGCTTGTGTGGTTCAGGAAGTGCTAGAATAGGTGCAGTAGTTAATCTCTTTTTCAACTCTTGAAAAATTTTCTTGCATTTATCAGACCAAACAAACTCAACATTCTTCCTTGTAAGAGTAGTGAGAGGTCCAGACAATCGAGAAAATCCCTCCACAAATTTTCGATAATAACCAGCGAGTCCTAAGAAACTCCGAATTTCATGTACTAATGAAGGTCATGACCATGCTAAGACAACTTCTATTTTACTAGGATCAACTGCTACCCCATCCCGGGAAATGACATGACCAAGAAATTCAATTTCCTCCAACCAAAACTCACACTTACTCAGTTTAGCATAAAGTTGATGTTCTCTTAACTTTCCTAAAACCAAACGAAGATGACAAGCATGCTCCTCAAACTCTTTAAAATAAAATAAAATATCATCAATGAAAACCACCACAAAAGAGTCTAAATAGAGTTGGAAAACTCTATTCATCATATCCATAAATGCTGCAAGGGCATTGGCTAATCCAAAAGGCATCACTTTGAATTCATAACGTCCATATCTAGATCTAAAGGTAGTTTTGGGTATGTCTTGATCCTTTATTCTCAATTGATAATATCCTGACCTCAAATCAATTTTTGAGAATGTAATCGCACCTTGGAGTTGATCAAACAAATCATCAATTCAGGGTAGGGGATACTTATTCTTAATGGTCACCTTATTGAGCTCTCGATAATCAATACACATTCTAAGGGTACCATTTTTCTTCTTAACAAACAGCACTGGTGCTCCCGATGGTAAATAACTAGGCTGAATAAATCTCTTATCTACTAACTCCTGCAATTGACTTTTTAACTCTTTTAACTCTGCTGGTGCCATTTGGTAAGGAGCCTTATGAACTGGTGCTGCTCCAGGTTCTAAATCAATAACGAACTCCAACTCATGAACATGAGGTAACCTGAGCAGATCCTCCACAAACACATCAGGGAATTCCTTTACAATTGGGATATCAACTATAGACTTGTTTTCTGAGGAACCAGACACTATTTGAACCAAAAAGACATCCGCTCCATTAGCTAAGTCTCTATTTGCTTGAATTGCGGATATAATTGCAGGTTTTGTCTTTATCTTACTTCCTGCAAACTCTAAATAATCTCCCCCAGGTGGTTGGAAATTAATTATCCGACTACGACAATTAATACTTGCAAAATGCTGATATAACCAATCCATTCCTAAAATAATGTCAAATTCAAGTAATTTAAACATTATTAGATCCGCGTTAAGCGTCATCCCATTCATAATCAAGGGACATCTTTGAACAACCTTTGAACAACACACAGTCTCTCCATTTGGTAATTTCACTACTAAAGACCGTGGTAAGGGTTTAATGACTAGATTGCAAATCTTTGCAAAAGTAGTGGATACAAATGCTTGAGATGCTCCCGAATCAAACAAGGTGCAAGCATAAAACTCATACAATCGAACTCTACCTAAAAAGATTTAGAAAATTTACTAATGAATCCATAAAATAAATCACATAATATAGAAATTTCAAAAGATTGGATAAAAATCTATACCTGTGATAACTCCAGCATTCTGGGTTTCTGGAGCCTCATTATCAACTTCGCCAGGCATTACAGCGTACACCCTTGCCTGAACATTTTGCCTTTGATTGTTCCTACCACCACGAAAACCGCTTCGATTTGCTTGGATCATGGTAGAGCAGCTGTGAGCATAATGTCCCATCTGTCCGCATTTGAAACATTGAATTCCCATCGAATGGCACTCGCCTTCATGCGATCTATTGCATTTACCACATATTGGAGCTTGTCTTCCCATACGTACTCCTGTGGACATTTGTGGTCGAGCTCCAGTCCTTGTAGCAAATTTAGGAGCTGATCCAGAGTTATTTCCTTCCCAAAAACCCTTTCTCTTTTGTCCAATCTGAGAATTGATAGGGTTACCAAACTCCCGTTCCGCAATTGTAGCTACCTCCACTAGCTGCTGGAAAGTAGCGACTTGCAGACAAGTGACTTGTCTACGGATTTCCCGCCGTAAACTCTCCTAAAATCGCTCGATCCGCATCTCTTCAGTGGCAATTAAATGCATTGCAAACTTTTCAAGTTCCATGAATTTTCGAGCGTACTGCTCTACAGACATTTCCCCTTGAACAAGATTAGTAAACTCTCGGGCTTTCTATCGCCTCACAGTATTTGGGTAGAAACGATCATTAAACTCTTTGTTGAAACGTGGCCAGGTTACAGCAGCAAGTGATCCTAACTCCATCTCAAGAAGTTCCCTCTTGGTCTCCCACCAAGCAGCTGCGTCTCCTTGCAGTAAATAACTCGCATATAACACCTTTTGAGATTCAGTACACCCACATATCTCGAAAGTCTTCTCGAGATCACCAATCCACCTCCCAGCACGAAGTGGATCCCCTTGTCCAGGAAAAGCAGGGGTCCTATGGGCAAAAAATCGCTCATACGGACATCCTATTTGTTGCTCTCTTTGAGGATGTAAATTCTGCTGGAGAAGATCTATTATGCGATTTAAAGCTCTAGCCATAATAAGATTCCCATCAGTATGAGACAAATCATCTTCAGGTTCGGGATGTGGCACTCTTGGTTGATCCATTTCTCTGTTAAGACGTGTATTTTAAATTCTGATATTTAATTTAAAATACACACTTTAAAAAAGTAACATTTTTCTGGTACTATACCTAGGTATTTTGTATGATTTTACCCATAATCAAACCGCTCTGATACCATCTGTGGCGCACTCAACTCCCACATGTTATTTTAGTGGAGTTCGTGACACCGGGATGTTGACCACAAAGATCACGCACCCCAACGACAATTGCTCGGAGTGTGTACAATATGCAATAAGTGTACAAATATAACATTTCGCAGCAGAATAAAAAGGTCATTCTTTATTTAAGTACCAGAAAGATCATAAAATATTCTTTACAAGTTTTACAGTCATCCGACATAATTTAAAGAAAACAAATACTATAAGGGGAAACAAATCCCATAACGCCGAACAACATAACGATAAATCATGCTTTCGGCGGAGCCAGTCCTTCAGGCTCCTATTCAGTCTCTGCGTCAAAAATCTACGGCACCATAAGACAGAACCGCAGGGTAAAGCACCACATGAGATTATGACATCTCAGCAAGTATTTAACCAAAGTAAACCTAAGAGTTTTAACATGCAATAATAAAACCACGTACAGTCAAAGATCAACTTCTCAAAAATACACATTTGACCACTCACGCCAAAAATCTTATTTTGGCCCATTATTTTAATATGCATGCACTACAGTCTCTTTTATGAACCATATGCATACCCTGGCTCTCATCGTCACACCACGGGTAACGTCCGTGCATGAGATTTCGTAACAAGCAATGCTCAGTTCCGTGCTCAACGCGTACATGGCCAAACATCCTCTAACCCCGCCAGGGAAAGGCCACGGAATCGGTACGAGAGCATTACCGTCTCGCCCATTCCCGTCGTCGCCCTGTGATGACTCAGAGGACGTCACGTCAGTCTGTTACACTCCAAAGTGACCAGAGGAGCTCTACCGAGATAATACCCCATCTCGACTTAGGGTCATGATACACACGCACTCACTCAACCAGTTTTAATTTCTAAACAGATAACGTGACTTCATAGCACAATTAATTAAAGACAATAAATATGTATGATTACAATTATTAGATGACATAGTAATTTACTCATTTATCTAAATAATAAAAATTATAATTTTACAATTTCACAAACACTACATGCGTAATCCCATCCTCCAATTCGATCCAAAATCCAAATCCAACCTCAACTACAATTTATTCCCAACACTTCAAAAAATACACTTTAATTCCAATATCTCAACAAAATATAATAAAATTCTAATTTATTTAATACAATTTAAATCAAATAAATTACACTTCAGAAATTTACTTACAATCGAAGATTGGAAAATATTCTGGAAGATCGCAAGGGAGAAAATACACTCTCAGCAAATCACAACAAATTTCTCAAAAACTCAAATGAAGCTCACGGCTTCAAAGTACAAAAACACTCACAGAAATTCAAACCCTCCAACTTTCGGATCTATCTAACTCAGATTCACAAAAATCAAAATCTAACAACTAAATTTTGAGATGAACTTCAGTAATTGGATTCCCAAATAAATTGAACAATCGGCCCTATTTATAGACTTAGTGAGGTGGTTCGGATCTTGTAGATGAACATTGGCGTGCAGTGAAGGAGGTAGCTGTGAAGTGCAACGGCTTAACACAATAGCTGTAATTAAATCATCCGGTTGACACGAGGAAGAAGAAGAACGTGATGGCACCGAGAGGCACAGCCGATTGCCAACTCGAATACGGACTCCATTGCCGAACGACACGGAGGACAAAGGAGTAGGAGGAGGTGGAAGATGGTGGTGGAAAAAGAAGAAGGTGGCCGGTGATGAGAGAAAGCAACTTTTTATGCATTGCCATGCTTGGATTTGAGGAAGAATCGGTGCCGAAGCAGCTGCTGGAACCATCAATATGCAGAAGAAAGAAGAAGAAGAAGAAGGAAGAAGAAGAGAGGGTCGGCGCGAGAGAGAGAGAAATATATGTAGAGTTAGGGTTAACTTAGCTAAACGCACCGTTTAGCTTATAGAGGGAAACTGGGCTGCAGCTCGAGCAGGCCGAGCTTCACGTGGGCTGGGTTGCTTGCTGCAGGATCACTCCTTCACGCGGGCTGGGCCCGGTTTCACTCAACACACACACTCACACACGGGCTGAGCCCCACTTCAGCCCACCAGAGAACCACACATTCTTATGCACAAAATAAAACACTACAATTAAAAGCCTAACCCGAAATTTTATTGAAATCAAACAAAAGAAAATAAAATACATCACAAAAATAAATTCACAACTAATAATAAAATTAAATAAATTGATTTAATTTAGCCAATACTAAAAAATAAAATAACTAATAATTTTAAGAATCTCACAAGAATCGCCTGGAGAGAGAAAATATAAATCGTGTCACAATTTTAGCAATCCTATTGGATCTAAAAGTATAAAACTAATTCACCCTCAATTATATCGCTTATAGAATATGACTAACAATACCAATAACATTTGCTTCTATAGAAAGAAGTTTTTCTAAATTAAAATAATAATAATAAAATTATTATTTACGATTAAATATATCATGGGAAAGATTAAGATCACATGCTTATAATCACACTATCCAAATGAATTAACTATATTATCAATAGAAAAGGATCTACTGAAAAACATGAATATAAAACTTTAGTCCGTAATTTTGCTTCTCATTATTGGTTTTTAAATCTCATTATTTTATATTGAATATAATTTATCATTTTTAAATTAAGGCTCATTTTAAATATGTATTTTAAGGCTCAATAAGAAAAAATCTACACAACCTCTACTACTCACACAACTTCCACACACGACACTTTTTTTAATTTTTATTATATTTTTCTTTTATCAAATATTTAATATATGAATAATAAATAGAAAAATTGAATTAATTTAAAAAGAATAAATTTTAAAAAATTTTAAAAAATTTAAAAATTTTAAAAAATATAACGTGTGAAAGTTGAAGAAGTTGTGTGACATTACTCTCACAATAAAATATATCGAGCCGCCCTATTTGAGTCTTGACACCCTCGAATTCGGATGGTCCAGATGCTCAAAAATGATTTAAAGAGTACATGTGGTAGCTGATTGTCATTTATCATATCACATGCTTATGATCAGCTGAGCGATTCAGAACTGTTTGTGCAAAAACTCGTTTTGACAGAGACGCACACAATGGCGTTTTGAGTCGGTCTGACCACACTAATGTTGACACATGAATTAAAATATAAAATAAATAATAAAATTTATCTCTTTTTATCAATTTAAAATTTTAAGATAATTTGTGATTTCATATAGTATCAGAACAAAAGTTCTACATGTAAAAAAGAGTGTTAAGATGTAAAATAAATAATAAAATCTATCTATTTCTATCGGCTTAAACTTATAAGACAATTAATGATTTCATAATATTAATCTATTAAGCATTCCCGTCTCAGTAATGAGAGTTGGGAATATAAAACTTGGTGTATGCAATGCGAATAATTGGATCGAAGACTGCATGCAGATCTACAACATGTTAATTTTCTAAGTTCAAAACTACATATATAATTTATCATCAAAAAAAGAAAAATACAAAACACCGATCGACTTGGTGGAGATCGACACTCTCATGTTAAGAAAGCATGTTTCATAATAATTCTCAGTACTAAACTTTCAAATCATGTGAAGTGGATTACTGGTACTAGCTTATCCGCATCCGTCATAAAAAAATGTTTGTTACCTTGTTTTGGTCTGTTGACGTCATGTTTCACAGGCCTGGGAGACTCTACACCAACAACGTCACGATGTGAATTATTTGGGACTCCCGGTAGTGTTCCGTTGCGGCTGTACGGTGACGTTTCGTACGTTCATAGCGGTGAATAAAAAATAAGTGCAAGAAAAGTAAAGAAAGATAGACACCAAGATTTACGTGGTTCGGCAACAGGCCTACGCCCATGAGAGTTTGGGGAGGGAAGCCTTCACTGTAATATATCTGCTTACAATCACTCATAGATCCTCATATTTCACTGTATAGAGGAAGTTGGAGCTCTTCCTCAATATATCTCCATCCATCCCCTATTGATCCGTGTTCATCCGTCCATATCTCTTCCTTTATGTTGTCTGAACCTCTCCTTTTATATGTTTGCCTAACTATTTATTGCACATGCCAGCCTGCTACGAGATGATAGGTCTCCCTTGCGTGAACAATTATCATTCTTCTTCTGATCCTCTGACATTTACGGCCCTCATATCTCTCTTATCTCTTCCTTAACTCCTTTTTTGTCTATAGTGATGGCTTGGTCGCGTGGGTCCAATTTATGAGCTATGGGCATTTTTCCCCTTCACATGATCTTCAAGCTGCTTTCTTGTAGCCTAACTTCAAATTATAATGATATGAACGACCATGGAAGTGCAACACTGCAAGTAAAACTGGATTTCATGAACACTTTATCACTGTCTTCCGAATCAAGTCAACAATAATATATATATTTATGCAGAGAAAGAGCAAATGAATCGCCCCCACCAAAACAAACGTATAGCATGTTCCTAAAGTATTGCCATATAAAAGAAATGCCCTTGACGTGAATGCATCTTACATGCTTAATTAGGAAGAATCATTAGGACGCTGCCAGTGCCCTAATTGACATGTGAATGGGACCAAACCTTCTTAGAAATATTATAGGACGCATTCACACACTGCTCTTCATTAATTCGCTGTGTGGCCTACAATTCCTATATAGGATATCATACGTGAGAATCTTTCTTTTCTCCTTTGAAAAAATATCTGAATGATCATGAGGAAGTTGCCAAACTTCGGAGAGTTGACAATGACATGTACAGAAAAAACCATAGGAGAGGATGACATGTTTTTTATTTGCTTTTTGCACCGAATTACATATCTATGGATTATTGTCATCAGTAAAACCCAACGGAAGAAATTATCTTAATATATATTTATATATATATATATATATATATATATATATATATATATATATAATATGTGTGTGTGTGTGTGTCCTTGATGAGTGTGTATACATTTATATATAAACAGTTTTCTCACAATATTTAGTTATAATTGTCTATGAATGGGCTGGACAGTCCAAGTTGGATTCGGCAAGCTTTCTTAGCTGCACTAGTAGTCTAGTACTACATTACACGGTTTTTGAAAGTTTGCTCAATTTATTTATTTTTATTTTAAATAGTTAATTATTTCCCGGCCACTGTGTCTACTTAAAGGAGAAGTGTGGCACTAGAGCAAAAGCCTTTCAGTTGAGGGAGGCTATATAATCCTTGACAACATTTATATATGCGCTCAAGCTTATCACATTTCTGATCACCAGCAGGAAGTCCAAGTACATCAATTTGAAGCTCAGTTTGGAGAGAGAGTGTGTCAAGATATCAGTTTTCGCTCTTAGATATATTTGAATAGTAATGGGTTGGAGATATGGGGGAGGATTGCTCCTTATCATAACCATTGCCATTGTGTGGGTCACCTCTGCAGAAATCACTCAGGTGAGTTTATTTCTCTCTCTAGCTGTCTGTTAACAATGGAATTGTGTCATTGTTTTTTGTATGGATGTTGTGTTTCTTCTGAGGAAGGGATGAAAATTTTCGGTCGAGGAACTTGCAACAAGCAGCATTAACAATGCACAGAAAATGTCAACATCTTGTGTTTCTAAACCAACATCTTATGTAACTTGAAGTAATGGTACTTTTATAAATCTCACTTAACATAGTCATAATCTTTTTGAAGCAGATAGTTTACAGTGCTCATAATCTTTTGTTAATACAATTTGGTCGATATGAAAAACCAAGTTTTCGACAGTCTTCAACTTCTAATTGTACAGGAAAAAGCTTTATATGTTACATATGATGTGCTTCCAATAGGTTTCTGTTTGTTGTGTGAGTACACATATCAAGTTCTACTTCATTTTGGTTCTTGCTCGTTTGAACACTTCTGCAGGAGCTTTTGCACTTTTGACCTGACTAATATATATAATTTTTTTTTTCAACAGGGTATTTTCACAGAATATAAGCACCCATTTGCAGTAACTTATCTTGGAACCTCTCTGTTGGCAGCTTATCTTCCAATAGCATACATTAAGGATTGGTTACTGAAATTTCTGAGAAGTACCTCTTGCACTAGTGACCATGATCCTGCGGATGACTTCTCAGGGGGGATTGAATCTCCTATATATAATAACTGTGCACAAACTGATATGGACATCGAACAACAGCAACCTTTGGCTGATGAGAAATGTGTCAAAGGCCTGGATTTTCAAAAGCTAGAAAAACCAACCATTTTTTATAGCAAAGATGATGAACATGATCAGGACATGCTGATACATCATAGAAAACTCAGCACAAAGGAAGTCGCTACGCTAGGCTTATTCATTGGTCCAATCTGGTTTCTATCAGAGGTCAGCAGAGCAAATCTTTTTTTTTGTTCTCTGATGTTTTCTCAAATGCTGTTTTTTATGTAAAGCATTACCATCGAGTTCGCATTTGCGGTGCAGAAACACAAGAAATCATCGAGTTTGATGTTTTGTTTTTTGCAGTATTTTATGAATGCAGCACTTGGACGAATAAGCGTTGCGAGTACAACAATATTATTCTCAACTTCAGGACTTTTCGTCATTCTAATCGAGTCAATGCTGGGACAAGCCTCTGTAAATGCAGTAAATTTGGTTTCTGTTGCTGTCAGCATGGCTGGTGTTGTCATGACAACATACGGGAAGACTTGGGTTGAGAATGAATCCCAGTCGAACACATCATTGTAGGTTTCTGTTCCTCACATTTTTTCGAATTATTTACATCTTATATATTCGAGTGTTTCCCAGAAATTTTATTTCATTTTTTTCCACCTGTGTGATCTGGTGCACAGAGACAGAAAGCATTCTTTTCTCGGATACGTTTTTGCTTTGCTCTCAGCTATGACGGATGGACTCTTCACAGGTCAAACACTTTATATTTTATTCACATAATAAAAACATGTAAAAGAAAAAGAAAAGCAGAAAGTGAATTCTGAAATCTCTTATTATAGTCAATCATCATAGAATCAATTATTGACAAACAAAATATAAACATTAATCCTGCAGTACTCCTTAAAAAGTTTGCCGGGGAAGGAGAAAAGGTGGATCTGCAAAAGTTATTCGGATATATTGGATTAGTCATCCTTGTTTCCCTTTGGTGGCTAGGTAAGACCAATCTTCTGTCAAACTTTTCTATTCTCCTAGGTACATGTATTGTGCACCTATCCAAAATAGCACAATGCATATGTCTCTTCCTTAAAAGCATTATATATGAAATACGTCCGATCAATAAAAAATAATTACAAAAAACTTAGAAATCGGCATGACTTGATGTGATACCTTATATATATTTCTTAGCATACATGGATAGATAGCACATTCTGCAAAACTATCAAGATAGTCCAAAGAAACCTATATGTATCTACCAGATGGAATATGAAACTCTGTTTACTCAGACAAAGCTAATGATATCCAAATTTCTCTCTTGGTTTCAAACCAGAGGCTTTAGCATTGATTCAAGTACAATGTTTTTGCTGTGTCCCTTCCAGTATTGCCGCTGACTGCATTAGGCATTGAACCCAAGTTCATGGTTCCTGACTCTGCTACAATGGTTGAAGTTGTCGTTGCCAATTGCTTTGCAGGAAGTTTCCTTTTAGATTATTTCTGGTATGTAGGGAGAACATAAAAAAACAGATTAAAAAAAAAGGACCCTTTCTCTGTCACTGTCTTGTGCATTTAATATAGTGATTTTTTCAAGTGTTCTGTTCCATTTTTTTAATTTCCATACTCACAGGGCATTAGGTGTTGTCTGGACCACCCCACTGGTGGCTGCACTGGGAGCCTCGCTTACCATACCACTTGCAATGCTGGAGGACATGGTTATCCATGGCCGACACTATTCAATTATTTATATTCTTGGCTCACTTCAGGTGAGACTCTAAAGCTCAGTTTCCTGGAAAAAGAACAAAATATAATTTTTATCTTCCTATATTTGTGCTTGCCATTGATCCATCTATGGGGGTGATGTGTTGCAGGTATTCCTGGGATTTGGAATTGCCAACCTTTCGGATTGGTTCTCACTCACGTTGGGATCGCCATTCTTGAATTCCTTGAGAACATTTTTGATACACTCATAACTTGTAACGATTTCATTAGTTCTATTGTATATTCTATCCCAACAGAGGGAGGGAAAAATATTTATTAGGTTTCCTTTTCTCTCTTTTTTGGAATGAATTAATATTGGTCTGGTTAATCTATAAAATCACTTAAAACGTATCACATCAATAGATGTAATTAGATATGATAAAACATAAAATGCAAAGTTACACTCTCCGGAGAAATAAATACCATTATAACTTACTTTTCCCAATTGCCACACTGCCTAAAAAATTCAGGCTCAATGCTCCAACTAAGGATTTAAAACTTGCCTCTCAAAAATGTCCTCAGCAAGGGGCAAAGTATTAGAGTTAAATGTATGACCTTGATGATCATTCTATTTTTGTTTCCAGAGATGTCACATTTCATGAGCAGATTTTTCCTTTCAAATCTATTTCACATAACATTGATAACTTCTCTTTTCTAAATCCATCATCATCTGTTGTCCTTCCTAGTCCAATCTTTTCACCAGTTGCAAAAATGGTTACAGTTAAGTCTTTGTTAGCCATTGCAGCTACTAAAGGTTGGCATATTATTCAATTAGATGTCAACAATGCTTTTTTGCATGGTGACTTGAAAGAAGAAGTCTATATGCCCATACCTCCTGGTTTTGGTGAAAAAGGAGACACTAGAGTTTGCAAGCTCAATAAATCCTTGTATGGATTAAAGCAAGCATCTCGGTAGTGGTTTACCAAGTTTTCCTCCACCATTATTCAACATGGTTTTGTCTAATCAAGAGCTGATTATTCACTCTTCACTCGATCACAAGGCTCTTCTTTTATTGCCTTATTAGTATATGTCGATGACATATTAATTGCTAGCAATGATGTTGCTGCAGTGGACACTCTCAAGAAGTTCCTTGATGATAAATTTAAATTGAAAGATCTCGGCCCATTGAAATTTTTTTTGGGACTTGAAGTTGCTCGTAGCTCCAAAGGCATTTCCCTTTCTCAAAGGAAATACACCTTGGAGATTTTATCCGACACTGGATATTTGGAAGTAAACCAGTTAAGACTCCCATGAAACAAAACCTGAAATTGTCTCGAAGTGAAGGTGTTCTTCTTGAGGATGCCAAAGTTTATAGACGATTGGTTGGTCATTTGCTATATCTAACCATCACTAGACCTGATATTACCTTTGCTGTGCATGGTCTTAGCCAGTTTATGGATTCACCTCGGCAGCCTCATTTAAATGCTGCATATCGTGTCCTACAATACTTGAAATCTGCTCCTGGCCAAGGACTCTTCTTCTCTACTAATTCCTCACTCAAACTAAGTGCTTTTACTGACTCAGATTGGGTTGGATGTCAAGATAGCAAACGTTCTCTCACTGGCTTTTGTATTTTCCTTGGCAATTCTCTTGTGTCATGGAAATCCAAGAAGCAAGTTGTAGTATTGAGATCCTCTGCAGAAGCCGAGTACAGAGCAATGGCTTCCACAGTTTGGGAATTAGTTTGGCTTTCCTCATTACTTTCAGATCTTCAAGTACCTCCAGCAATTGTTTCTCTCTATTGTGATAGGAAAGCTGCTTGCATATTGCTTCAAACCCTGTATTTCACGAACGTACCAAGCACATCGAAATCAATTGCCATTTTGTTCGTGATAAGCTTCAAGATGGTTTTCTGCGTATGATGCATGTTTCTTCAAGAAATCAATTAGCTGACTGCTTCACCAAAGCTCTAGGCAGTCCACTGTTTTCTGCCATGATGTCCAAGCTGAGTCTCATTGATATTCATGCTCAAGCTTGAGTAGGGTGTATTAGAGTTAAAATACATTTTTAACCTTATAACTGTTTTTTCCGCCTTTATTAACGTGTATATATAGCTACGTTTGTAAAACTTTCTTACACAATATAATACAAATTGTATTTTTCCACCTCTGTTTTCTATTTCCATTTTTGTTCTTTACACAAAGGGAGCTGTTCTTGGCAATTTAGCCAAAGAAGCGCAGCTCAATGACTTGTTTCAGGTTTTGTTTCTTATTATATTTTCATGGCATACAAAACTAGCCATTGCAGTCTTTAACGTAAGATGACAAATCCAGTCTTCGATATGTGTAATTTAAATAGTTACCAGTTCTTCTATCAGCATATCAAGAAGCAACCTGTTTCTCACGTGATAATATAACTCCTTCTGTACATAGAACATCACGCAGCATTGTGCGGCTCTAAGTGACCTAAGTGATCCAAGCATCATCGCACTCATATCATTTCACATTATCTAATTTACGTGTGAGTGACAACAGCAAACAACTCGAACTCTGATGAAAACTCGTTTTAAGATGATAGATTGTTTTTTTTTTTGGTACGCGGGGGGTGGGGGTGGGGGGTGCGTGTCCAGGGAAAATGGGAATTGCAAATAAAGGTCAACCGTCCTCGACATTTTCTAGTTTGATAAGGAAGCAAGAAATCAGTGGAAGCTTTCTTTCTGATGGACATTTGTTTGACAGAGGGAAATTGGTACCTTTGTGCTTTGATGTGGAAGTCGTTCTCAATGTGCCAGAAAAATAACTCTCAAAATGTCTCTCAAATTACCAACTCAATAGCGGATAAAGCAATTATTCCAGAGAGCAGCCTTGAGAAGGAAGAGAAAATACAAGGCAAGACAAGACAATGAGAACAAGATAACGAACATCGTCAAAGAAAAATAAAGAAGTTGATCATTTACACAAACTATAACAAATGATTGCCCCCCTAGTTCGATTACTTGATTCAAAGTTCTTGCAGGGATAACGGAGCCCTTACCCATTTCATACCTGCTCACAAGAAGCAAGCATGCTCCCTGATCAGCTCTTCATATTCTTATCACAGATCAACCGCACAGGTATTTTCCACAACTCATCATATGGAGTCACTAGATGGAGCATTTACAGCAAAGTCTTCAAAGCGCAATGACATTCATAAATTTCCTTTTCGCAAAAGCCAGCCACCATTTATTTGGAGTCCCATTGGGTCTATATGCAACACCCAATAATCTTCCACTTGTTTCCTCCCTGATCTGCTTCAAATAATTCCTCAGCAGCTCTGCATTCAATTATTAAAAAAATAAGAACAAAAAGTATATTTAATGCTTCAGCATTCAGTCACATGGAAGTGGGTATGTTTATGCAGAAGACCAGACCGACATATCACATGTCTGGATCATATATCAACATTCCCCACTTAAAAGTAATAAGGATCAATAACTTCGTGCAGAAATGATATTTCCGTTCAAAGTTGAGTAATACAGGTCCAAACTACGAAAAAAATGTGCAGGGAAGAATGCCAAAATCTCATGATATATGAAGTACTCAAGCCTTAAAGCATATCAATCTAAAAATCTTCCAAGGAAAAATCATAGGTATTAAAATGATAAGAACATTATTTTAATATCACGCATCATAAACAAAGATGCAGAAAATAACAAAAAGACATAGAAAGCATAGTAGGTGGACTTTCTTCAAAGTTCAAACAGAAGGGCACCAAATAAGTTGTCATGCTCAAGAACTTGTCAGAATAACTATTAACTAGGTAGAGAACAGTAGGAAAAGTTGAATTTATGATTCTATCCATATATACTATTCATTTCAAACATGTCTACTATTCATTTATAGATTAGAACTACTTGTTCTATTAACCATCATCATGAAAATAAAAAATGAACGAAAAATCAAACTAGGATGCTTACTCTACTCATCACAAAGTCCAAAAGTTTCAAACTAAATTTTCAATACATCATCCAATGTCAAGATGAAGCTACATCATAAAATATCTTCACATGTACAGAAGTTTTTTTTGTAAGTACTAAATAATTTATTGATGAGAATAATAGGCATAGACCATGTACACAGGACATATACAAGATAAAAGTCAATTAATCCTAGAATAACCAATACTAGCGTTGGGGTAAGCAACATGACAATAAGCTTTCTATCACACATTCTAATAATGAACACAAAAGACAATGAGTGTCACCTGCTTCTTTCTGAGACTGAGGAAGGGGGAAAAGGCCTGGAAAAGGAAAACCAGGCTCTCCAGGGACAGGAACCTTTTCCAGACCCAAGTTGATGATGGCCTTGGTTCCTTCAGCCAAAGTTCTGCAGCCTTCAAGCCTCTTCAAAGCCACATTAATGTACAATGTCAAATAGATGAGGAGTTTATCTGCTGAGCTTTTGATATCAAAGTTTCGGAAGAAGACATTCGCGCGAAAGAATGTGATGGCTTCATCAACAATATCGGTTCTATCTGCACACACAGATGCTTCAATATACAAAGATAAAACGAAATGGACATCTCACTCTTACTCAATTTTTCTTTCACAGATTCTTTTTCCTCCAAACAATGACTACAGATCTGTATATCCATACCTCAATAGGCAAAGGCTACCGATAAAAACTATGTATATTTTTCACCAATGACAGAAAATTACACGTATCAGTCTTGTCCACAGAACTGTAGTGGCCCAGCAATACGTGGGAGGATAAAAAATTTGTTTGTATAGCTATTATAAGAGAATGAAGCATTCGAAACAGTTAATCGCCATAGACTTAAGGATAAAGGAAGTAAAAACCTTGATCAGAAGCTGGAGCAGGGCCCTTTATATGGCTTTTCAGAGGGAGCAGAGGGCACCCACAAGCTTTAGTCATTCCTTCCTCATCCACAAAACTAGAGTGATAAACCTGTCATCACAATCATCTCTATAATTTCCCCATTCAGAAAAATCCCACATTTGTTTATTCGATGCAGAAATGTCGAAATAAGGATCAAAACGAAAACAATTACAGCAACCCCAAAAAGTAAAAAAGCATATGAAGGCATTTTAATCAGCGTAAAAACTGAAACTTCATTAAGTGGAGGTTCGATTCACATACCATATTTCTCTTTTCCAGATAAACTAAGCTATTGTTACAGCAGTCCGAGCTCAAGAATTAGGTTTTGCCGAATGCAACCCAATAATTCTGGAGGAGATCATCAATATGGTGAAAGATTAAAGAGTCAATTTTGGGGTAAAAGTTTCGAAATTTGCAATTTAGGGTATAAAATTACCTGAATTTTCACTTGGGAGGAGAGCAGATATTTTACCCTCTCTAGATCGGATCGGAAATGGTGGAAACTACGGAAGCAAGAAAGCTAGGCGGACTGGTCTGACGTAATCGGTAGTGGGGGAAAAAGCGAAACGACACCGGTTTGGACGCCGACTAAATTATAAGGTAATTTTAGAACAGGATAATTACATGGGTATTGTCGTTTATTAATTTTTCAATGACATAATATTTTATTATTGAATGAGTTTCACCTCATTCGTACTTGAATTTGAGAATATCTAATTATTTTTAAAATAAAATTGCTTGAGATATTTGTATATAATTTAGGCTGCGTTTGGATGTTGAGTTAAGTTGAGTTCTTTATAAATAGTAATGAGTTAAAATGATAGAATGAGTTTTGTGAGGTCTACTTAAGATAAGTTTAAATGTGTTTAAATGTTAAGATGAATTTAGATGTATTTATGAAAAGTTAGAAAAGGTTGTAGATCCATCATGTTAGTAGTGTTGAATTGAAAAATGTTATAAGTCTCACGTGTAAAGAGGTTTTGAGTTGAGATGAGTTTAGTAATTTGAGAATTAAGTGTTTGGATGTTAGACTCAGTTTAAAATTAGACTGAACTGAGTTGATCTCAGTTAAGTCTTACAACCAAACGGGACCTTAGACTTCTGCCACGAGATTTGATGCATGTTTAAAATTGTGGTAAGTAATATAGTTTTTAGTTTTAGGATTTTTAGTTGTAGAGATTAAGTAATAAGTTTTAATAGTAAAAGGGCAAAATTATAATATCTAAAGTTGTATAAATATTTTCACGCTTTGACACTCTTCTTTAAAATTGTAACTATGTTCTGCATTTTCTTGAAATGTTTGGAAAAAACCATCAAAATGATATTTTTCTTGAAATGTACTTGTTATTTTTTTAAAAATAAAAAAATATTCTAATATATAACAATCAAACAACATAATTTTATCATTAATAAACTTTTTAAACCATTTAACCACCTTTTACTATCCCTAACGAAACCTAGACGCCCTTGGTATCTTCTTCGCAAAATGTCTATCAGAAGTAGGGCTGAGCTCCGACTCCAATAGAGTCGGAGTGGCTGTCTCCGAACTCTGACTCTGATAGGAGTTGGAGCAAAATTTGTACTCTGAACAGAATTGGAGTTTGACTCCGATCGTACGTCAGAGCTCTGACCATTTATTGGGCTAAATGGATGCCCTTTTTCGACTTTTAAGCTCACCATAGCTCAAGTACGAATCTGTAAAAAAAAATACTGAAAAGGTATAAAAAAATAAAAAACTTAAATCCAATAGTTTAATAACTAAATAACATCTTTGATGTAGCAATAAATTATAACAGTCTCATACAGTCCCATTTATAACAACAGTCCGAATCTGTAAAAAAAAAAAAACTTAAATCCAATAATTTAAAAACTAAATAACATCTTTGATGTAGCCATAAGTTATAATAGTCTCATTCTTATTTATAACAACATTGACTTAGCCTTTAAAGATAACTACATAAATATTAAACACGTATTTTACTCAAATCTCAATAATCCATTGGTCATGCCTGAAATAAAGATAGAAAGTTGCAATCAATAAATGAAATAAATTGATAATAAAAAATTGAACACGGTAAAAGTATAATTTTATTCTTATCAAGAAAGGGGGTTCTCCATAGTCTATAATCTCTCAACTCCATCCCAACTCTCAAGAGACGTCCAACTCAGACTCTCGGTCATCGGTAATTATGTTAGGGTTTACAATTAGGTCTATAAAATCATAAAAAGTAAAAGTTAGAAACATTAAAAATAATTAAATAATCATTTAAAAGCATTTAAAGTTACTCGATGCAAGCCTATAGTTCTCGACATCAATGCCAATGGTATCTAGTCCAATGGGCATTTCACTTATCCAATTCTGTGTGCAAACGAGGACTTTCACGGTTGACGGTGACAATAAACTCCGATAAGCATCCAACACACGACCTCCAGTGCTTAACACCGACTCTGAGGCAACTGTAGTGATAGGAATGACTAACACATCTCAGATTATATAGGAAAGGATTGAATACTTGGTGGAATTAACCTTCCACCAAGTTAATAACTGAAATAAAGCACTAGGTGCCTCGACAGCTTCCATAAAATATCGTTCAACCTCATATGTACACCGCATAATATTTCTCGTTGCAATGAGTTGATAATACTGCTACATAATACGATGGCTTGTAAGCCCAAGTTCGGATGCGTCAGTATCATCTAAGGAAGCTGTCGACCTCGAATGTGAGGAGCTACCAGCTGCGGATAATGGTTGACAACTATTGTTGTAGTGATTATATTGGTCATCAATATCACTTTTTAGCACTGTAATAAACTCTACAACCTTTACTATCCCGAGGACGGAATTTACCCAAAATTCTAGAACGATCAACTTATATCAGGAGTCAAGGATCACAGCCACAAATAGTAATCTATTTATCTTCTCAATATTTTTCTAATATTTATTATATTTGGTCTTCATCCCCGTAACCATAGCAGATAACAATCCCCTAGAGTCAACACAACTATTTTTCAAGTGGAAATGAAGCTCCAAGAGCTAGCTGAAATACAAGTTCGCAGTTGTATATTTGGATCTAGATATCCTCATGGTTGTCATAAAAAAACTTGCAAAAATTGAACAAAGTACCTCATACTAGTCCAATCATGTGCATCCGGCGCACCGAGCCCCTATCCTACTGGCTCCAACAAAGCATATCTCAGGCCCCCATCCTCGACCTCCATCCGCTTGAACTCTGTTTGGTACTTCTGTGCCACATCCAACATCATGAATATAGAGTTCCATCGAGTTAGAACATCCAAGCACAACATACTAGAACATCCAATTTGAAGATCTTCTGATATTGCCTTAAACTTAGCAAGTCTTTGGGGGGAACCCCTCACATATTACACAATGTTGCGGACTCGAACATGAATAAAGTCATGGGCCCGAATGAAACATCAACATCTTTTAACCCCTCAACAACCATAAGATTGATGATATAAGCACAACATCGAACATGAATAAAGTCATGGGCCCGAATGACATTATCGTTCACCGTCGTGTTCCTCTTAAACCAATTAATTGTTGTTTCATTGGCACTCGCATTGTCGACTATAATACACATCACTTTTCGAATTTCTCAGTCCTTTATACAATCATCCATCTTCGCCCCAATGGATGTACCTTTATGATCTAAAATTTCTTTGAAGCCAATAATTCTTTTATGCAAGGTCTACTCACTGTCAATGTAGTGTGCTGTAATACACATGTAGCAGACGTTCTGTATGGACGTTCATGTGTCAGTCATAAATGACACTTTCTAGCCAATGGTAATAAACAACTTCCTCATCTCCGCCTTGTCTTTCGCATGCATTTTCATACAATCTCGCATCACCGTATACCATGATGGAATGGAAAATTGTGACTCAACAAAATTTAGAAACTTTCAAAAGCCTCTTTTGTCGACTGTGGTAAAGGGCATCTCATTAGTAATTATCATCTCTGTAAGCATGTCCCTCAACATCTTTTTATTGTATTGAAGGATGACCAATTTCTTAGCCTGTGTGCCATCAGTGGCTGTAGAAGTTTCGTAACCGAGGTTGGTCTAATCAGTGGCCGCCAATCCTTTCGCAATCTTATATCGTTGGCAACCACTAAGATGTACTATCATCATACTGGTGTCTTATTTCTTCGAATGACATTTACAAAGTTACCCACAATAATGGCATCTTGCTTGCAGGTTCGCAATATCACCAAAAATTTTGGTGAAATGCTCCCATGTCTACGACCTTTTTTTACAAGGCCGTGGTGGCTGATCATGCTCAATGGGCATCTCCTTCTCTTCGTTGAACATATCCTCATCCTCATTCTCTATATCTATTGGGAGTGGGAGTCGACTACTTGCACAAGATGTAGATGCCCTAAATGTGGCTTTAAGGGTGGAATTACCCACTGGTGTAGGAGCTGTAGCATTGGCATCCGTCACATTTCCTTGTAGACGATCCATATTACAATCAAAGAAGCTGAAAAAATAAATTAGAAACAAAAAATTAGTTTAAAAATAACTAGGCTATGTTAAAAGGCATCAAAATATATAATCTAACAATGCAATCTCAGTGTAACACCAAAATATTCTATCAAATACAATATCTATCAATGCAATCTCTATCAAATCCAAAGATGGAGTGAGGGTTTAACTATATGCAATGTGCATGATCTTAATGGAGTGAGGGTTTAACAACTTTAACTATATGCATGAGGGTTTAACTACTCTTATAAATATTTAAAATATGATCAACCATCATATTTTTAATATCTCTCTGTTTTGTTTCTACATTAATTACAAAGAGGAGCAAACTAGACCAGTTAAGCATAAACCTAAACTCAACCAAAATAGTAACAAAATGGTAGGATTTGATATCAATTTTTTTTTTTGCTTCTATTTATTTATTTGTATTTAAAACATTAGAAATATTATTTACTCTCATATTACTCTAGCTTTTTACATATATGGCTTTTTAAATATGAATAAATATAGATAGAAGCCGGTGAGCCACTGTTAGCTGCAACCATTTTGTATCCATGTGGTGGCATTATCTACACCACATATTTTTCTTTTCCTAATTTACTATCCGACTGAGAGAGAATGAGAGAGAAGCTCGAGAATGAGAGAGAGAGAGAGCAGGCGAGAGAGAGAGAGTGATGAGAGAGAGAGATGCGTGAGAGAGAGTGATGAGAGAGAGAGAGAGATGCGAGAGCGAAGATGAGAGAGAGAGCAAAGATGAGTGATGAGAGAGAGAGAGAAAGAATGGATGAGTGAAAAAAAAATTGTAAGAACATGAATGAGCCACGTAGTGTGTGCAACGAGTGCACTTCTACAGTAGCTTCTATGTAACAATCCTCTTTAAATATATATTCACGTCCATTAAAGCTTGTATCAATGTTGGTGGGAAATTCATTTGAGAGCTAAGTGCTCATGATTTTCCTACACATTTTTGAAATATAAAAACAACTAGCTACTAGCTGGTCTCGCTAGGGATCATGCATGTTACAGAAATCTTAATTGCAATAAGCTGGAACCCATTTGCATGATGATATATTATCATCATGCAGATCATCATGATATGCTAGCTCCAGTTTGAACTTATAATAACGTACATATTATATATATATCATGATGATCATATATATATATATGCTAGGGATATTCATGCATGCATGTTACTGATCTGATTGTGGTGCTAGCTCATGCTGCTTGCATGCATGACTTTGAATAAATAAATAAATAAATCATTAAAGTCGAAGCAGCTAGCTTGAAAGTGGACCTATGCAATTACATGCATGTACGAATTTGGCAACAAATGAACTTCTAGCTTGGGCCAAGATCTATATGCAGCTAAATGAATGGGAATATATATATATATATGTATGTATGTATATATAGATATATTCCAGGCCCATCCTTGCAAATCTAACCCTCGAACCTAAATCAGCGTGAAGTCTCACTACAAGAAATCAGGTCTTTTTCAGCACGTAAAATCGTCGAAAAAACCCTATAAAATCGCTGGATTTACTCTTTCTCGGCGATTTAAAATCGCCGACCATTCGACGATTTAAAAGTGACGATTCAGAGAATTTTCAGCGATACTAAAAAATCATCGGGAAAATTCCTATTTCCGACGATTTAAAATCGCCGCAATAGGCTTTGAATTCGTCGCAAATAGGACTCCCGTATTCAAACTCAATCGCCGAGAAGACCAAAATCAACGAAATAAATTGTCGCAATTGTGAAAATTAATCGCCGCTAAAGGTCTCTTTTTTCAACGGTTTTCCAAAATCGTCGATAGTATCTATTTATG
Source organism: Cyclocarya paliurus (assembly GCA_029856935.1). Taxonomy (NCBI): domain Eukaryota; kingdom Viridiplantae; phylum Streptophyta; class Magnoliopsida; order Fagales; family Juglandaceae; genus Cyclocarya; species Cyclocarya paliurus. The sequence goes on along the minus strand of CM056946.1, from coordinate 4,285,193 downwards.
TCGCTGTAAATAAGTATTTGCGGCGATTTTATGTCGCCGCAAATAAACTTATATGTTTAAAAAATTATTTCCGGCGAACTTATTTCGCCGGAAATGATGTTTCAGAAAATAAAATAAAAAAGTGCACAAAACAGAATACTACACATATCCTACTCAAATTCAATTTAAAAAGCCCTTCCTCCATTCATTCAAATTAGCATGGAAAGATCCATTCATTCAAGCCCAAAAATACTTAGTAGTCCATCAACATGGAAACATCCAATCCATGGCTCTACACATAACTTATTAACTTCAAACTAACTTTAATCACTAAACATCACATATATACATTATAGAGGTACGGTCACGGTGGCTAAAAAGGGAACCCAAAAACAGCATGAGTAACTGCCTTCTATATTCACTGGGCAAAAAGAAAATGCAAGTCTAAAAGCTCCAATGTATTAAATTTTTCTTACTCATGGTAAGTTGCACATGAGCTCCAATTACTCATGGTAAGCTACCAGCATTCCCATGCCTGCAAAGTAAACTTCAAGATCAAAAGGACTTGATGTAATGACCAATAAAAAATGCTGAAGTGATCTCTCACAAGGACCTCATAACACTCGGCCTCCATGTCTATCATTAAAGCCCCGAAAAGTATATATTTCAAACAATTATGGGAGAAAATAAGATGTTCCCACACAGGGTCCAATAGTTGTTGATGTCTAACCTGCAGAATGGTAAGATATTATACAACATATCTAAATGTAAAAACCGATTGGAATTTGGAATTACAAAACTATAAATAAATTCTAATGAAATCTGTATTGGTACTGTTATTAAACCCATCAAAACACATATTGAATTGGTTGGATCATGTGGTTTTGATTTTTGAAGTAATAGCATTTCTTACACATTTTATCAAACACATTGCATGCATACTGGTTGGCACAGTCCATTGCCATCAACCATATTAAATTTTTGCTACATTTCCTTACTACAACACAACTTCATAAGAATCACAATAATTAATCTCAAAACAAACTATTTTTAGGCAACCCAACAAAATAGAAAAAAAAAAGAATAAATTAAATTAAATTCCTTGAATTAATATTAGGGCTCGGAATCGGGTACTCTAGTCTCTAGTCTTGAGTCTTACCAAAGGCTGAAGCTAAGCCCGGAATCCGGTTGCGCACGACGGAGGCACAAAGAGCAGTAGCGGGCTGGCGACAATAGAGAGGCAATGAGGCGGCGAGAAGCAGAGACGATAGGTTCAGTCGTTCAGAGAACTGAGAAGGTAGAATGAAGAATGAAGAAGAGAATGGGAAGGGGGTCTTGTGTTTTGGACCCCCCGTGTGATGAAACGACGTTGTTCCACATTAAGTGGAACGACGTCGTTTCATCTTTTTGCTTAAATCCATTTACATCTGAATTTTTTCAAAAAAAAAATGGAGTCGGAGTCGGATGTCGAAGCTCCAATGAGCTCCGCACTCCGACTCCAACTTTGACAACTAATTCAGAGCTACTCCGATTTCTAACAACTCCGACTCCGTCGGAGTCGGAATTGGAGCGGAAGTTGAACGGAGTCAGAAATTTCATAATTTTGCACAACCCTAATCGAAAGCTTTAGGTACAAGCGGTTTCGTATACCAAATGCATACCGAAGATGACATGGAAATATTTAATATTTTTATTTTTTAAAAAAAAAAAAAGAGAGAGAAAAAGCAAAAGATGAAAAAGAAAGAAGAAGAGGCTTGACTGTATCGTTTTTGTCTCCCTTTTTCACCATTCAGCAAAAAGGCAGAAAGGTGTGACTTTTTGTTTAGTTTTACTGTCTGGTCCTGCTCCTGGTCCACAAATCACTCCCTCTTCTGAATTTCACAATCCCAACCACCTCCCCCCCACACTTGTTACTTGTTCATAGGTACACTAAAGTGGATATGAGTTGCATTGTTCTAGCTTCAAAATTGGAAGGCAACTTATCTCTATTATGCACTCGCCAAGGCCAAGAAGCCACAACTCCCCTTCTTTCATGGTGCTCAAATGCGATCCTTTCTTCCATAGATTTATTTATGGGAATATTATTAGTCATCCCTAGTTAACAATCTCACAAAACCCACCCAAAAATAAATCCAGTGGCCAACTAAATCCAAAAAACAACGTATCCAAATTCTTTGAATAACAGTTTTTCACATTTTCACTCTATATATAAAGAAAAGGTGATGCTACACCCACAGAAGATTCTTACAAAGAATTCTCACCAAAAGGTAATTTTATTTTTTTATTTTTTTATTTTTTCAATCATTTTTTTCAACGCTTTACATTTTTAAAAAATACAAAAAAATCACAAATTCATTTAAAAATACTTTCTTAATCATAAGTAAAAAAATAATTAAAAAAATAAAATGAAATTCGGGAAAAGATTTCGATAGAAATCTTATGTGGAAATAGTATTTTCCATAAAAAAAAAAAAACCCTTTCTCTTGTCTCATTTAGGATTTGGGAATCATGGAGTGGAATCACAACCCACTCATTTTTCAGTACATAATACAAATATAATAGAACCAACAATAGCTTAAAAACCTCAATCTCTCTCGTCGAAAGGAAAAACTCAGAAAAACGACCCTCGCCCACTCATTTCCCGTGCCTGAATTTATGTCGTCTTCTTTACCTAGCAACCACAATACCCTTATTCTCAATCGCCATAGTCCCACAAAATTGGGTTTTATAAGACCTGCCTTCCATCAACACGCACCTTTTCATCTTCATTTTAAACCCAGTTTCCACGCCAGCTTTCAATGCGCATCGGTGCACGAAATGGATTTTAACAAGAGTTTTCCAATGTCTATAAAAAGGTTAACTAGTTATTAATGTTCAAGCAGAAAAGGGCGCCAAAGGTAGTAGTGGTAGCACAGCTTCAAAGGATATCATGGGCATATTAAGTATCGATAAACTAACATTCCCAACCTTGAATGATATGATTTATGATGTGTTTTTTTATCCTTACTTTCTAAATAGGTTGGTTTTTTACACCTTGGTTTTGGTTTTGGATTTTCTAATGATCTCAAAGTGTTAAAATGTGTCATAGTATTCTTTCATTATAAGTGAATGTTATCAATAAAATTAGGGTTCATCGTCTTTAAGAAAAACGCGAAGATTAAACAAAAAGTAAGTGTAAACTAAACAGATAGCAAGTAAGTATATCATCCGTTTAATAAAAGCTCGCTGGTTGGCTTTACACACTACAAATTTAAAAGAAAGAAAAAACCTTAGATTCATAGTTAAGCTAGTATGCCATATTCTCCTTCATTTCTTCTTCTCTTTTTTCTTCCTTTTTCTCAATTCTCTCCCACAAGGGTCTTTGGGCAACTTTGTGGTGTGTCTCTACATGCAGAGAAACACATAGGATCTATACTTTTGCACATTTTATCAGATTTATTGATTGTGGTTGACTTGGATATGAATCATGAATAAAAATGGGATGAAACACATCTGCTCGTTCAATAGATGACAGTGTTTGGAATTTGGTATTAAGCTGCATGATAAATAGGAGGATTGATCTTACAATTATTGGAATTTGGTATTAAGCTGCATGGTGTAATTGGCAGTGTCTTCCTCCCAAACAATAGATGACATATTTAATTTTGACATTGCCCAACATCTAGGTATTCCTGTTTTCAGCAATTGAACTCAAATCTTTAATTCAACAATTTTCTGTTAAGGGAGATTTAAGAAACATGAGTAACAAACCTGGACAGATATTGCATTATTCAACTTATAATCAATGACTCTTCTTCACACTTAATATATTACATATGTAAGTGCAATTTTTTACTTAATGTGTGATATTACAAACAAATAAAAATAAATTGAGGGAGAATGTTTAATCGAATCAGCTATGCATTAATTCAGTCATTGTTTTCTATTTCAGCATGCATGACCTGGTTTAGTGTACTTGTCGTTCTAATGTTATATGGCCCAAGTCCGTATTTAATTTACTGAATTGTTTGTCACCTAATGTAGATAACCAAATGGACCAAACACGAGGGGTCTGAGAGAGGGGCAGCGGAGTGTTGAAGTTGAAAAGACGACTTGCACCATATTCAATTAGAGGCCGACCATGGCCTCCACTTATTTGGCGATGGAGTGAGCGGGAGGGTCAAGGCAAGAGCCCTGATGAGTCAACACAAACACCGAGTGTAGAAATAAATACTTCCAACTCCAGTCTATTATCGGAAGCCAACACTAATAAAGACAATATTTGGCGATGGAGTCAGCAAGATGGTCAAGGTGAGAATATTTCTTAGTTAACACAGCGACAGAGCGTAGAAATAAATTCTCAAGTGCATAATCCAATACTGGAAGGCATTTCTAATGGAGACAATAGTGGTAAGTAATATTGATGTTTATTCACTTTGGTTGAGATTCCTTTGCTATGCACATTATATTTATTGATACTGGCAAATATTTTAAATTATATGAAGTACAAAATTTATTAGTCGTTTTGCCATCTTATTGCTTTAGCGGATGGGGCAGCAGTTCCTATAATAAATGTTGCACAGTAAAAACACGGGTGTGGGCCTGCTAAGTTCACCAAGTTCGAGAAGTTGAGGAGGCATGGGAAAGTGCTTTGAAAATAAATGATGGGGAAACAACACCATGCTGTGAGAACGCCTCCATGTTTACAATGCGAGTAACGTGGATTTTGAAACATCACGCAGACATGAGCTATGCTAGATGGACGGATGTACCGAAATCCATTAAGGATGAGTTGATTGATTGGGTCAGGGTAAGACATTTATGCCTTCACTACAATTGTAAGAAAGGCCACTGCAGAAATTTTTTCAGATCTAATAATTTTGTATATTTGTAGGGTGACTTCGAATTAGATTGCGAATTGAAGAACCATCGGTGACAGTTTGGAAGCAACTATGTAAGAGGTTTAATGCCTTCCACTATCAAGAAGTATTTGGCTTATGCCAGCCATGATGAGGCATTGGCTGCTAGTGTAAAGTTGGTCCACCCTATAGTATGGGCTAAGCTATGTGGCCGATGAGGAAGTGATGCATTCAAGGTATGTTCAAGGGGAGTATATTATACCATATGTTATATACAATTACGACAGTTGGGTGAAAGTGGTTATATGCTTGGCACTGTAATAATGTTTTGTTCTCATGATGGCAGAAAATCTCAAGCATAAATAAGGAGAATCGTAAGAAGCTGAAGATTAATCACACTGCAGGGCGTAAATATTTTGTGAGAATCCTAGAGGAAAAGGTATAAGGGTATTTGATATTTGCTTCCCTTCATTTCATTGGGATTACGTTGATGTTAGGCAGTACAATAATAGTTTGAACTACTCATTAATTTGAACACTTAGCCTCATGTTAATTTATGGCAGCCATCATTCTTGGCTAGTAATTGTGAGTTGTTGCCTTAACATCAAAGTCGCTTTTTAACATTGACATGCTATGGTAAATTGAGTGCATTATGTGGTCATTGTGTCATATTTTTTATCAAGCAGAGGCCCAACATGTTGGGGCAATGAATCATGCATGTGTAATACTTATATTTTTTTCTTAGCTGGCCACATACAAATTAGGTTAGGGGTTAAGCCACACAGAAAAAGGAATGTGGGGGGTTGGTCAATTGAGGAATCTGTAACTAGCATGTTATGTCCTTTAGATTGCCATGTATTTGCAGATTATGATTTCTAAATTATGTTTAGCTGTGCTCACCTTATGCCTCATCAGTACTTTTTTAACTTAATACATTGCAGGTGATATTTAAAAACATAAGCTGTTAACTTTTATGTCGATTAATAATTTTTTTTAGATTTTGCATACTGGATTAAAACCATTGAGAAAACACCATGTTGGGTTACTTAAAACAATCAAAAGCACACATAACTAGGAGAATTAAAATTATTAACTGTGGCTGCACACTTTAGACTGAGGATGCAGATTTTTGTTGTTAATTTTTAGTTCATTAGTTTTAGATTGTCATGCCTTCACCGTCCAACTAATCTGTCATTTCTATTGTAATAGCGATATGAAAGAGCAAACTTGATGGACTTTTATAAGGAAGTCCGTTGGTCTAAGAAGCAGGATAAATTTGTCATAGATGCCACTAAAGATATTTATGTAAGTCTTCTCATACCTTTCAGCCCAGATAGATAAATGGTTATTCTGAAAATAGTTTTAATTAGGGTGTTTACTTCATTTAAGATGTGTGCAGAAGGAGATGGCAGGAAAGATGGATGAATTAGCCCCTGAGAATCGTACCAGAGTCTACGAGATAAAGGACCGTGAACGAGATAAAGCAATGCTAGTAGAAAGATATAAGAAAGATGCGGACAACTACAAGAGTGAGCTAGACCGTGTGAGGGAAGAAATGCTAGTGGTTGTGGAGAGACAAATTGAAAAAGAGAATATGTTGAGGAGTTTCATGTTATCATTTCAATCACACGCGGGAGACTCTCTTCGGGGGAGGCAGTGACCCCTGAGCTGCATGCAAGAATTGAAGTGGTATTTTTTTGATGCTTTTTGGGTGCCTTTTTTATAGTTATTATATCTGCATGTTAGTGCATGCTTTTTGGGAAAGGAAGAGAGGGTGGCTGGTGGTATGTATGTTGATATATATATATATCAATATGACAATATTGCTCAAATTTATAACATAGCCTTGTGTTTAGGGTAGCAACAATTCTGTTTTGTGGAAGCCTCATTGGCAAGTGTGGGAAGGATGTGGAGTTCCATATTGTCTGGTCAAATTTCTTGGTTTATGAATAGAGTAGGGGGTTTTCAGCTCCTAACTTAATATTAGGGGGGAAACACAAAGGGTTAGTAAATGAAAACTGTTAGAAATATGTAAGTATCCAATACTATTCAGGTTTTTTGCATTGACTTGTCTAGTTGGATATTGCCATGCACACTGACAAGATTGTTGATATGCAGGTATAGCGAAGTGCAGATAGAGTTGGTCTCCTTGTGAGCATGGCAACCAAATGACTTATGAGAAAATGCGTGAGTTCCAATATTGTCTTAACATAGTTCCAAGTGTAATGGCAATTTGGAGATGTTTGGTAGGGAGTTACATATATTGACAAAGTATGATTTTCATACAAGTCTATGGTGTTTTGGGATGGCTGTGATTTGATTTAAAATGTGTGACATTTTGTTGATTTTTACCTGACATGGCTGCTTTTTTAACAGTTATGGGAGCATTAAAGTTATGTTCCCATAACTGTTAAAAACTGGGCTTGGCATTATAAATTTGTTAATTGGCAGTAAATTGGTGCTCAAGTAAGGTTTCCATTGTGATTTCTTAAATTTTGTATGGCAAATAGATAATGAAAGAGGAGATGTGATAACCATGCCTTTTCCTGTCATGTATCCTTAGCATCCTTATGCTCTAATTTCATTCTCCCTAGCTAATGCATGGGGGTTTCTACAAACATGGGGTAGCACCTGTTTAAAGACTAACAATAACCGCCTATGCATAGGAGGGGAGGGATACACTGATTAGAAATTGGAGATGGAAAAGTGTTTTGTCTTTTGAAATTACTTTTTTTTAAACACGTATGTTTGAACACTTGTAAGTTAGATGTCCTGTAGCATGAAACTGATAAGTGGCATGCATATCAATTTAGTCATTGGACATCTTAATAAATTAAGGGCACTAGAATTTGTTGACAAGAAACTGGTTAAAAATTCAGTTGTCAGAGGTAAAGTTACCCTTTGTTAATAGATATGTGGCTTATTGGCATACTATAACAATTGAATTAGGTATTTATTGCAAAAAATATATTGGGCAAAATGGGAGGCAATTAAGTTCAATAGTATTATTGGCTAGTGAGTGACCCAAACTGTAGGTTATCCAAGTTTATATATATATATATATATATATATATATATATATATATAAACTCTAAGTAAAAAGTGATAGAATATTCTAGCATGCATGATTCTGTGAAAACTATTTATATTCCAATTCTTATTGCACCTCCAGTGATGTTATGGTAATTACTGGAATGTAGGTGGTTGGAGTTAACGATACCATTCTGTTGGCCAGTGAACTGGGCTGCAATGCAAGGATATTTTGTTTGAGGGCTATAACTATTTTTGTAAGACATCCCACCCACTCCTGCCAGAAAGGTGTTCGGCAGGATAGCTTAGCAAAATGACAGTGTGAAAGGGCATGGACCAATTCATTGAGTACCTGGAAAGTCTTATATCGGTTAAGGGATATAATGTGTAAGAAATCAAAACTCTCCTCTCTTTCTACATGTGAATTACTTGAATGCACCAGTGTGTATTTAGATGATCTAAGGGTTTAAACACATGGAAAGTATTTAGTAGGCTAGGCAGTTGCTGCATGCCCCAAAAATTGTGCATCCAACATGTAATTAAATATGGGTACTATGGCACTGGTTTCAAAAGTTGATGAATGAATGAGTAGTTTGTATGTATTCCATATGATTATTGGGTACAACAAGTACATTTTGAGATGGATCCTATACACAAGGATTCACCATCATTAATTCCAAGTTAGATCCATGGAATGATTCCAGTTTTTAATGATCTAATTGCATGAGTATGATGTTCAATGTCTAATGGATTTTATGCATTGAACAGGGGTGTTTAGGTGGTATACATCGGCCTGGGAATTTAGTGATTATATATCTGAAGTGTTTAGTTTAGGAAAACACTTAGTTTCTATAAAGAATATATTTGAAAAATATATAAGGTAGGTTGTGGGGGTTAGTAAGTTTTTCAGAAACAATTACTTATATTTTGGCAAAAAATAATCAAATCTAAGTTGTCAAGAGTTTATCAATCCTGACATTTACTAATTAGTTAGAGAAGATAACATTGAGGACTAGTATGCAATACATCAATATCTAGAAAAAAAAAAAAGTAGTAGCACAAAAAAGTGTACGCAAATTTATGTTACCAGTAATTTAGAAGAGTTTGTGCAGCGAAATGTAGTACAAAAATGGACATACTAAAATACGGTATAGCGGTGATATGGCTAATTAGCTCGTTGGAAAATATGCAATCATATATAATATACTCTAGTTGTGTCAGTAAGAATTTATGCTGGAAAAGGAATAAACAACATGAAAATAACTCGATGCAACAATTCATAAGAACAGTGATATTGCGACACAAAAAGATTTCGCTAGGAATAAGTATACAGTAACGGCGATACTGTATACTCATTGGCACTGCAAACGAATTTTTTTGCATTAGGATGCTGTCCGTTGAAAGCTCCTCATTTGCGGCGAATTTTAACAGCTGCAAAAAAAGTTCAAAATTAACTCACATGCATTGTCGTTAGGCTGATAATCGTTGAGAACATTTTTATCAGCGAAAAAAATACTTTTAGGGCAGTATAAATTCGTAGCTAATACTATTATTCGCGACTATTATGGAAATTGTTGAGAAAAGTCTTTTAAATCATTTGTGGCAATTTTCGGCCGCTGCAAATAAAAAAACTATGCTAACTAATAATAGTTGAGAAAACTTTTTACCGGTGAAATATTTGATTATTACAGCGACGTAAAAATGTTAGGGGTATTATTTGCGATGATAAAGTCTATCGTCGAGTAAACTATATTATTTGTAGCGTTTTTTTCTAAGATATTGCGACTGTATTAATTGATGCAAAAGACATATTTAAGCAAAAATAACCTGTTTTGGTTACGATATTTGTGGCGAGTTTCAACTATTTTTGCAAGGAGTGAAAATCGCCGCAAAAAAATTCGTTTTTCCTACAATGACCAAGAACAGGTGAGTTTGAGCAGTTGCGACGATTTTTTCGCATCCAATATGCGTCGAACCCAAAATCATCGAAAAGAAATATTTGCAGCGTTTTTGGGGACCTATTCCAACGGATTAAAATGTTGGGAAAGGGCTCTTTTGTTGTAGTGAGATACGGGTGAATAGTGGTAGAGGCATGGGCGGGGATGACAAGCCCAAGACCACTCCACCAAGACATTGATGAGAGGTCGGAAGGATATGAGCGGGTAAAAACCCTACAAGTAATTTTCTAAATAGGTACATGTATACACTTCAACTCATTTATTAAACAAGTGAAACTCATCTAACTAGGTATTCCTATGTTCTAATTTTTAACATCACAAATGTTGTTTGATTACTTATAAATATAAGTCATTATATAGATGTCTATTAAGGTATACATATTGGGAGCTAGTCAAGAATTTCGAAAGGGTTTATTCTCCTCCAACATATTTTTAGAGAGATCAACCAAGTGGCGGAATTCTTGGCAAAACAAGGGGCAAATGGCTGTGAGGGTATCTTTTTTAGGAACTCTGATCTACCACAAGTTTTAGTTGGCATGTGTTTTTTTATTTTTATTTATTTTTATGGGAGTTTGTTGGCATGTTGAGAATAGACAAGTTGGGCTTACGGGTCCTTCGGCTCAAATGAGGTTTCTTACGTGTAGATAGTCCATAAATAGATTGTAGTCCTACTTAACACCTTGACCTTGTCAAAGGGGTATGATGTTTCAATATGATTTTCCTCCCCCATAATAGAGAATTTTTCATCAATAAAATTACTTTTCTCAAAAAAAAAAAAAGGTATACATAAACTAAATAAAAATAGTGATATAATTTCAAAAGTTAGACAATCTAACTTTCATAGATTTATGAATATCGTTTACCTTACTAGCTGGAATGATATAATATCTTATGAGTAATTAGTAATCATTTATGAATATGAGTTTCTTATATTTTATGAGATTTCAATAATGAAATTAATTTCATTTAAAAAATAATAATTGATTAATTAAAAATCGTGATAAATTTAAATTTATTAAAAAATGAATTAACTTATCATAAATATAAAATATAATTCGATAATAAATTTGAAATCGACCCATATTCAAAATAAATTTAAATGATGGGCTCAAATAACTCTATATTTATCCTGATTATAATTATAAACTTTTCATCTCTTTTGCTTTATTTCTTCCCTCTTTTTCTCAGTCATTTTGATTTTATTATACTGGATAAGGCCATAGCCCTTTTTATTTTTAATTTTTTTTACTTGGCTATATCCGTCTTAAATCTTGGTATTTACCTAGTAATCATCATGGTGGCCCCGAGGCTAATCCTTACTCTACCAGGAGACAATGCTGGTCCAACAAGAAACCCACAGTTCTCACTTCTCTGGTTTTTAAAGACTTGTTTTTCTATATTAAAATAATATAATTTTGTTGACGTCTTTAAATTTTCAGTTTTTTTTTATTATATTGTTTAAATTTCGTTTAAATAATAAGATAAAATGAGATGATTTTAAATAAAAATTAAAAGTTAAATAAAATATTATTAAAATATAATTTTTTAATATTATTATTATTTTAAAATTTAAAAAAATTGAATTATTTATTATATTTTATTTAAAAATTTTAAAAAATTATAATGATAAGATAAAATTATTTCTATATCTAAAGTGGACATAAAACTAAGAGCAGTGTAGCACAAGATTGGTCCGAGAAAAACAATTTTTTATTTTTTTCATTTATTTTTTTATATTTTTAATTTTTTTAAAATAAAAATTTACAACATCACTAAAAAATATTTTCTTAATCATTAAATAAATAAAAAAATTATGGGAAACTAAATGTCGGTGACTCTAATATTTTTCTAAAACTAATTTCTTCTGTAGACTTTCAGTTCAATTTATTAACAAAAACTAGTTTAGTTTCTAATAATATTCTTAAAAGAAAACTTGGTGAAAATAATTTATTTAAAATTACCTTATACCAAAAGAAATACAAATTAATTTATGTCAGCTTCGAGAAGACGACAACGTCCTCGAAAGATGCATTTATTTATTTAAGGTGGAAAAGAAGTGCATGGTGTGGGCCACCAAGAATAAGAATAATATGTCTTGTTGTGCAGTATTATTATTAAATATTAAGGTACTTTGGTCATGTACTTTTCCATCACTCTGGACCATGAATATATGCACCTCACAGAATATTTGAAACAGCAGCCTCCACTTGATTTTCTCGCTTGTGCAACACGGCAACATCATGTTTTCCTAGTCTTGGCATCACAACTCGCAATCTGGCCCTATTTCAAAGGCAGCAGAGGCCGGATCAGATTCCTGACCTGATGATATTCTTTTGCATTAAGTTAGAGAGGTTGTTAGATCTGCATCAGATTTTTAATGACTTTATATTCAAATACTTTTCACAATTCAAAAAGAGATAGACACAAAATATATATAAGAGAAATGATGCAGCAAATATCACGTAAGTATTTTGAAAAAAGTGAATATATATAATAGACTTACGTGAAAAAAATTAATTTTTTAATAATAGACTCTACTTTTTTCAAAGTGCCTTTGAAAAAAGTGAATATATACAAGATTTATATGAAAAAAAAATTAATTTTTTAATAATAAATTTCACTCTTTTTCAAAACGATTGCATGACTTTTATATACTCCATGACTACATATAGTATTATTCATAAATTTCATACAAACGGGCAACTCTGTATTGGGGGGGCCAACATGTAAAACTTGAATTGCAAGGCTGTGATCATATTGAGTTCATCTTCTGGTTGATGATCCATAATAGCCTCTGCAATTTTTATCTATCATCGTTATATAAATTTCTTAGATCCTAAAAGGGAGAGGTGGGAATCAATCTGGCATTCTTTTAATAGAAACTTGGTTTCATTCAAAGTACTAAAATGATTAATATCTGACTCTTGTAATTCTGTGATATGTTGGTAGAACTACTAATAATGGTAGATTTTCATGGTCTCTATTACTCAAACCATTTTGAGGTTATACCAGCCTAGCAAGTTCAAGCAAGTGTCAAAATCTCTTTGGCTTGACATTTTTAATGATGAAAGATACGGTTATCACTTGTCTTGCTTGCTTCTAAGCATCAATTTGCTTGAACTGTCTCTGTAGCCGTTAACTTCACCTTTGAAGCAACCTTGTAAACAGAGTGGGCATTGGAAGAAAAAGCTAAAACTTCCACATACAAAGACCCAAATTTTGGGCAAAGTAACATCCATAGAAAGCCAAAGTTAATTGGGAGCAAGATGGAAATCGTGAAAGGAACACTGCAACATAAAAGATTACAACTTTAGCAACTCGCACATTACCCTATATTTCTCCCAAAAATAGTACCCTAAAGAAATCCCAACCCTTAAAACCCACCAGAGCTTGTTCAGCATAATTTACAGTTCATATCGGTGACCGAGTCTCCAAGGCCAAAGAATGATAACAACAAAGCTAAGCTGTACATGATTATGGCATTCTACTAGGGCAAACCTTCATTAGTCAGTAGAAGAAGACGATGGTTGCCAATTAAATGAGGGTTGTGAATGATGATGTTAACATGTAGGGGATATTGGCCAGAGGCCCTCTTTGGCAGGCAAGCTCGTGGATGTCCTTCACAATGTTGAAGACAGCCTCCGGTTGTGCTAGTTTAAGAGAATTCTCTGACATTCTCTTGAGTTCATCTTTCTTGGTGCTGAACCATTCGGTAACGATTCTAGCCGTTTCTTTAGGACTTCTAGTGAAGACACCAGCCCCGTTGTCCACTACATAAGGTACATTGCCCTTTTCCTGAGGTTTCGAGACAAGCAAAACAAGGTTAGTATTTGGTAACGAGGGTACACATCCAGAAACATAAATTAGTCATGTTATATATCTCCAATGCACATGAAATTCTTGATTACTAACTTGTCCAGGGATGTAGTCGTTGAGAATAATTGGAAGCCCCCTGATCAATGCCTCTGCAATTGTACCAGGTCCAGCCTATGAAACATAGTAACAAACCATTGGTAAGATGCTTGAAAATAAGCACAATATAAAGGGGACTCTGAGGAGAGGGATTTTCCTAACATACTTTAGTGATTATGCAGTCACAAGCTCCCATCCATTTCTCCATTTGCGTCTCAAACCCTCTCACCTAAATAGCAAAGAGGAAAAAACATTTAATGCCTGCTCAAAATGAATGAATGTATTGTCTTGCTCCAGACAAGTTTAAGAAAAGCCATTAATTACCTTAACTGGGATCTTCCACTGCTCGGTTTCAAGCGAAGATGCTAAGGTTTTGTTACGGCCACATATGATAATCAATTGCCCAATTGGTTTATCAAGCTCTTTATCCATGAGTGATTCCCCAAGCGCCAATGCAGTTTTCTTAACAGGTCCCATCCCTTCACCACCTCCCATTAGCAAAACTGCAGCCAAGTCAGGATCCATCTCAAGTTCTTCTCTCAACTGATCCTGTAATAAAGAAAACATAAGGCAGACAGAACAATATAAAAATTAGAAATTCAAGTCAATAAATCACTCATAGATTCATAATCTCAAAATAGGCATACATGCACGCACTTTTGACAGAACTGCACGAGCAAAAGAAGGCCGAATGGGCAACCCAAAAACCCGGACTTGAGGCTCGTCAAGGCCATCAAGCAAAGCTCTTTTGGCTACCTCCTGTGATGGGCAGTAGCATCTATCAACCCCAGGGTGAAACCTGGATATATATATATATATGGGTGTATATATACAGCTTGAAAGTTAGAACATTATAATGCAAAGTGAAGCATGATTATTAATCTTCGGGTTAATTTAACTAACCAAGTAGGATGGCAAGAATTAAGATCTGTGATGACAGTGGCAAAAATCACTTTCTTCTGGAGGCCTTGCCATTTAAGAACCCACAAAGGAATATGTTGCATCAAAGGATGAACACTAATGATGATATCTGGCTTGTACTCCATTAGACCAGCTTCCACCTCCCTGCAATCCAGTGCCAATCATGTGAGAAACCCATTAAACGACAAATATATGTGTAATACGATAAGTCTCTTGACACCTAAGCAATCACGTGATACAGCTAAGAGAAATATCATATTGTCCTCAAAAGTAAGCAGCCATGTCCTCTATAATGATGACTGCAACAACATACACATAAATTGCCGAGATAAGATATCATACATTGAAATGTTTAACGAATAATTCAAAGCTAAAGTTGAAAGTACTTTAAGATCTTAGTGACAAAACAACAGCATCAACTCAACTCATAATATATGATGGAAACTGCAATCCACTTGCAAGAAACTAATTATATATAATCATATGCAATCGTAAGGATGGCATAGTGATCTCAAGACGAGCCATATAATTCCGACGTTTTGAGCATTCACATTTTTGAGACTATCAAGTTAGAAGAATTTTCTTTTAAATTATCCGAGGTGCACAGACTCTCACACAAGCAGAAAATTCATTGCCAAGCGTACGTGCACACCCAAAATTAATGAAAAAAAAATTACATATTATCCTATGCTCACATTTTGTAAGTGAAATGAGGGTGAAAAGTTTACGAGAGTTAAGAGAATCAAAGTACTTGGCATAGTAGGCAGCAATGGCAGCAAGATAGAAGCTGTGTATCCATCGAGGATAGGTACTGTGGAAAGCGACCTTCCATAGCTGCACATGTTTCACCATGAACTTGTACGATCTCTCCATGTCGTTCAACGGCCAGCCGGTGTATTCTTTCCATACATCCTTCACAAATATCTAAAATAAGAAGATGCCACCGGTGAGTAAAAAACAGAGAAAAAAACAAAGGATTATGACAACTGATAATTATTCAAAATGGGACTACACATGATATAATAGATCCTTCGATTTGACAGAACAGGAAAGGTTTCTGATATTCGAGAGGAATTAAAAAAATGGCATTTTCCCCTTCAGCATCACTACTATAATAGCTGGGCTAAAGACGTTAAAAGGAGAAAAAAAATCGGAGAACATATACCGGTAGCTGCAAAGTCGAAGAATAAGAACAATATGATATCGTCAAGTCTATAATTCGCTAACCTTTTTTAGCTTAATTTTTAAGAAAGGAAAATTCCTGGAGGAATTGGCTGAAAAGAATAATAATGAATACGTTAAATCTGAATTTGAAGGTCTTAAAGGTAAGGTGAAGAGCAGTAAACCCTGGAGGCAGGGAAGGAGAGAGAGAGAGAGAGAGAGAGAGTCTGTGTGGCAGATAATTCCAAGAAGAACATGATTGACCACATATTACGTAAGCTTTATGCAGAAAAAAAAAATGTGATTAGGAAGGAAAAATATCTGGCATCAGAGAAAGACTCCATGGGAAATAACAGAGCAGATAAATCCAAGGAAGCCTTCTTAATAAGAACATAAAGGCATGATATTCACAATTCTGCATCAACTGTTCATGATTCTTTGCTCTCACGGAAAGAAACTTAATAGTGCCAAATAAGACTATCAGATCAACAAGAACAAGTTCTCAAGAAAGGAAACGACCTCGAATGAATCCGACAAACTTTTTAAAAAAAAATGCAAATTGAACAAAGAAGAAGAGAACCCAGAAGAGATTCAAGGGAAATCACCCTGTACTCGTCCCCGAACTCAATCTGGAAGGCGTTGCGGATGGCCTCGGCGGAGGCTCTGTGTCCTCCACCGGTGTCACTCATGAGAATCAGCACGTTCTTGGTCCTCTCAGCTCCAATCTGAACCAGCTCCATGTTCCCATCCTCGTCATAATCATCCTCGCACTCGTTCGAGCACCGCCTGTGGCTGCTGTTGCTCCCGTTGTAGTACCCTCCAACCCTCTGGAACACCTTCTCCGTTAACGACTTCCTCGGCGTCGCCACGGAGATCACCATGTCGGCACGACACCAATTGTTCCCAACCTTGCAAAGACCCAGTTGGAAACAACGGTCAAGTTGTCCCCTTTCCCGCCACCGGGAATGGGAATTTTCCTGCAGAGATAGGAAGAGAAAAACAAAGAAGATAAACAGAGTCTGATGGAGGAGAGGTAGTTGTGGGACAAAGCGGAGGAAAAGATACGATTGGCGTTGTGTATATGTATGTATGTTTGTGTTGTGTGGGTGTGTTGGGGGTGTTGAAGTTTTAAGGTTGGGGAGGTCCGAGTTGGCAAAATGCGATGCCACTGGTTAACAGGTGTTTGGATTCCAGGAATTATTCCGGGAATTTTAGGGGCGGGGGGAATTTTATAGCCGTCAGATCCGCATTTTCCATTTGGAATGTTCTAATAGAAAGATTCGAATCTTTTTCCGTTCTGATAGAACTGTGGTCTTGAAATTCATCGTCTTTCTTTTTGTGGGTTTTTATTTTTATTTTTTTTGCTATGGTGGTCTTTTGGTTTTGGGTATTTGCTTTTGAGGTAAAGAAAAAGAACAGTAGATCGTGCTGTTCAGGTGAAAGGACTGGCTTGCCCCTTTGGTCGTTATGGTCGTTTAACTGGTTGGTATGATACAGTTATGGACATAAACAGTAAAAAGACAATTTGTCTTTGGTTGGGTTTTTTTGGTACTTTCCTTTCTTTGCCTCTAAAGATAGGTTGTATGCAAACCAATATTTCCCTATTTATGGTAATATGATTAATTTTTTTATTTATACTCATGAGTCAATTTGTATATAACAATTTAAAATAGAAAAATGATATTTATAATTTTAAAATGTGTAAATTTTACGTGCTCTTTTGAAAAAAAATTGATAAATTTTAGACTCATATGAAAATCTTTTTTTTGAAACTTGCATACTTTAAAATTATATGTAAAATTATTCTTTAAAATATATCATAGCAATAAATATAAATAATAAATAATAATTTTTTAAAAAAAAAACAGCATTTATTTTCATATCATTGGACATGTATGCTCACATTGGTGGGGTTTTGATTTTTCATTTTCAACATGTCTACTAAAGTGGTAAATTGCATTCCTATCTGCAATATGGATTCCTCAAATGCGCGCGCATTTGATGCTTGTTTTCTTTTTTTAAAAGCTTGTTTTCTTTTTTAAAAAAGAATAAAGAAAAAAGAAAGAAAAAGTACTGAGCAATTAATTAGAGGTTGGTATTTTATACGTATTGAACATAGTCATAACAATATCCTACTTACTGAAACATCCAACATGAAAAATACGTAAACGGACGTGTATGCGTAGAAATTAGCAATCATTTGCATGACCCCATTTATACCAACAACATGATACAGAGTAGATGAACATGAATTGTATATATAAATATCACCCTCCTATCATACCGGCAAGCTCAAGCTTTAACCTTTTTGAACCATACATGCACTTTGGTGTGTATATAATATAAAGAAATATTTTGGTCACAGAGATTTCATAAAAATAAATACACAAACTGACGTAACTTGATGTAATATATTAGATTGTAAAATTACTTTATTCTAAAGTAAATCTAACATATTATAAGAAACCATATCAATTTATCCGATCTCTTTACGGTTATAATACTTCTCTATAATATATATAACATCACTAAAAAAGAATTGGTTAAACAAGAAAACTTCCGGTATATATGGTTGCCTTGCCTACTCTAAAGATTAACGTGTAAACAAATCTCAGTACAATTTATTAGATTATCAATTTAGGACGACAAGATCTTTATAATAACTTTAAGATAAAGTCCCCCAAGATACGTATAAGTACACAAATTCTACCTCATCACCTTAGCATCTTGCGGGGAGCATCTTGATATGTGATGTTTTGTAGTTGAAAAATTCTAAACGCAAGTGACTTTGCGCACCCATTGTGCACCCGTCAGGCATGGGACCCACAAAATGAAAATCCGTTTCTTCTTTCCGCCCTTGGCAACATCTGAAGCCTTGACTTATTTGCCCTACGGATTTTCAAATCCATTCCTGATAGCCTGTACTTGGGTTTATATTTTTTTTCATTCTCAATAGAATCATAAATCAACACAAAACAAGTTGATTTTCCACCTCCAAAACAAAGATCGAGTTTGGGTCTATTATTTCTACTACCTGTGACTTTCTTCTTGGACTATACTTCAAGATCTATTAGTTTAAGTTTCTTTAGTTCCATGATTTTTTTTCCAGAAGCTTACTTTTCTTTTCTTCAATGGATTGGAATCACTTCCCTTAGGAGCTTCTGGGAACAGGTGTAGATAGGCCTAAAAAATCAAAGGCAGCTTACCGATCTTTGTCATTATTTTTTCCACTAAAAGACTTAGCTTGCCTGGATGGAGTCAATGACTCAAGTTGCCATTAATTCTTAAAGATTTTTTATGAGATGCAAGTTGAGAATGGGGAAGATGACAATCAGTTAGAAACTCTTAAAGAACTGCTGTTGTAACCTTTGGCTTCCATGTTGGGGATTGAAAAAAACAAAGACCGCAGTTTTGATATTTTAACTTGGATTTCTTCTGTGAGTAACTCTAGATCTTGCCATGTATGTCTTCTTCTTTTTCGATTTTATGTTTTGTTTTTTTGTTTTTTATTATTAATATAATAAGAACCACGTCAGCCATCGATACACAATTGGTATCCAAAACTGCTTATATGCAGAAGAACTGTACTCTAAATAGAGTGCAAGAGGAGAAAGAAAAGAGAAATATGAAAAAGTGGGGGGCATGAGAGCAAAGATAGGCAAATAATTCCAATGAGTGAGATAAGGGGCCCAGGTGGTGCGAATGATAGGCTACCAGAGTATATATTGAGCTGGCAAAGAGACCGACGGACCGTGTAATTCTCTACCAAATGGTTGGATTGCACATAATAATAGAGTGTAGGGATTAAAATGAGGGTGATCTCATTTTCTTCTTATTTAATCATCCTTTCCCTTTTGCTGATGTTGACAAATCAGCCAGGAGAGGGAAAAAAAGAGCCTGTCCACTGAGCATAAAATAAAGAAAAATGATTTATACAAATAATAAACAATTCCATACAAGTTCTTGTTGAAAAATAGACATAGCTTAAAAAAAGTGTAAAGAAAATATTTTTTTATTAGTGAAACTCATTTATTTATAAAGAGCTTGTATGAATTTGTTTATTTGAAATTTGTAACTAATATTATTCTTATTTTCGTAGATAAGATGAGATAAGTTGAGATTAAAATTAAAAATTAAATAAAATATTGTTAGAATATATATTTTTAATATTATTTTTGTTTTGCAATTTAAAAAATTGAATTATTTATTTTATTTTGTGTGAAAATTTAAAAGAATTGTAATGATTGGATTAGATGAAGTGAGATGAGTTGAGAATAGTTGTGAAAACAAATGATGTATTTCTAAATGATTGGATAAAATAAATGTGTAAGCTTTTCTTTGAACAGTAAAATCTATACAATTTTATAAAAATAAATTTATATTTTGAAGTAATAGATTTAATTCTATAATAAAATATATTTTATCATTTGATTTTCTATGTTAAGTTACTTTAGTTTCTAATTTTTCTTTTATTAAGATCTCTGTGTAAAACCTATATTTATTCCTTTTTATTAATGGTTATTGTTGCCCTGGCAAATAAAGCATATATTTTTAATTTGGTTTTATATTGTTATTTTTTTTTCTTATTGCTATTTAAGGTAATGAGTGGAAATCATAGTTTGGGTAGTTTCATAATACTTTAATATTATTCATTATTTTATTATTATTTTTTATCTACTTTTTACTTCTATTTATTACTATTAAATATTCTATCATTATTTTTTTATTACTATTTATAAAGTACTTGAGAATACCTCACACGTCCTCACTACCCCCAACGTAATAAAAGAGGGTATCTTTTGTCTTGATCAAAGCATATGTAGGCAGTTAGGAAGGAATCTAATTAAGTTTGATGTAAACAATGACCTCACTAATTAAGGTTCCATTCTTACATAATTTGGAACGAAGTTCTCGAGGTTTCTTTATGATTATAACTTTTATATAAAAAAAATGTTGGATGCTTGATTTGGTAAGGTTTTATATATTGAAAACTATTTTAATTATAATCCCATAATAAAATATGTTTCACACACACAGGAAGAGAGCACGGTCAAATTAGTATCTATCAATGGTGCATGCATGCAATATGCATGTGTATTGAGTGATCTCCAAAGAAATCGACGGTGGGAGGAGTTCGAGTCATAAAATTCACTTATCTAAGAATCATTTTATTATCGCTCTAAGTTGTGATATGATCAATCAATTTTATAATTTTCAGTCATATCAATCAATATATCATACATAATTTAAGCAATATTCATTTGAGTTGTTACTTCAGTTGAAACATGTCGCATTAGCTAGTTCGATGATGCCTTGCATTAACATTGCTAGCCCATGGGAGTGTTTGTGATGAGATGTCATATATATGTGTGTGTTGTGTGGGTTACAAATTTACAATTCATGAGGGTGACTGAGGAGTCGGTGGCTCTGAACATCATCAAATCCAATTGCCTATTTTGGTGGACTGCTTTTATTAAGCAGAGGTTCAATATCTGTAGGACCAGTCGTGTAGGAAAAGAGGCAACAGAGAGAGAGAGAGAGAAGAAGCATATATAAATATGCAAACACCAAAAAAGGAAAGACAGCGAATAGTCATGATGTTACCGACCACAGTGGGAGTCGAACCCACGACCTTTTGATCCGAAGTCAAACGCGCTAATCCACTGCGCTATGCGGTCTGTAAGATCTTTCAGGAGGACATTATATAAATAACATTAATTTATGAAATATATTGCATGCAATAGTACTGCAGCTAAAAAACCCAATATGAATTCTTCCATGCATTTTGTATTTGAAAACTGGTACATCTACAAACTAATTACACAAAAATAATCTTATGAATTAATGTAATTTCATCTGATCTATTATATCTACTTTATAATAAAAATAACTTTACATTCGGACAAATCATATATCAAGTTATGTCAATTTGTGAGATTGTTTTATATAATCACTTTGTAAGTAGATCATTTTTCTTTGTAGTTACTCAAGGTTTGGACCAAAAGATTCCTGGGTTAGATGATGGGTGGCATTTGGATTGGTTGATTTCATTGCATGCTGACCACCTAAGAAAGATATAGCTTTTATGGGCATCGTTTTAATATAGATTTGTCTGTGGATTGGCAATCTGATCCACTACTTCTGTTTCTTGACGTGTAATTTTGTCATGGTCGTGGTTAATTAATATGGTTTCTCATCATCTTTATGCGCATATTATCAAATAAAATAATAAAAACAATGATTAGATGCTCTTCGACAATAACATTTATGGTACTTTTTTTTTATAAGGTCATGAATAGATAGATGCCTTTGCACTATGTAAGCGCACTTGCTTGGTTGAAATGCACTGCATTAATCATTGACGTTACAATCCCATGTGTGAAGTACTGTTAATGGATGACGTTCTGATCTTTTATGGCTTTACCTTGATCTTTTCTTGATATTAACGCACGTAAATGTCGACAAAAATGGAGTCAATGATGTAAGATAGTTTTGTTTGGTCCGTGTCGGAAAATGTAGATTCTGTCGAACTAGGAGGCTGTTTGAAGGTGAACTGTCCACAATGAAGATTTACTTTTGGCCTCTCTACTTATTATGGGTAATATTTTTATGATAAGCAATTTGAGGGTCCGTCACATATATACGACCCATCATCATTGAAATATGCCTTCCACTTTTAGAGACTGTTTTTAGAGTTATGTTATATATAGTTATTTTTACGTACTCCATTTATACTCCACTAATATGATTGGCCAAATGAGTTATTTTATATTAAAAAAAAAGTGATGCAGCCAATTACATTAATAGAATATATAAAAATGATTATACATAAAATTTTTGCTCTTTTTTAAGCTTAGCTTGGCTTTTGTAACAATGGGTTTTGGTTGATTAGTGTTCGATCTAAAAGGAAGGAATAAAGGAAGAAAAGCAACTAACCCTTTCTTTTTAATAAGGCCCATTATAAGCTTTCCTAGTAACTCTTTAAAGACAGTACTGACTCTTTCGCCAATTGTTGGTGGTGATTTACAGAGGGACATCATTCATTGGTGTTTGCTTTCACTTATTTTAAGTGGAGATTCAATGTTGAGGATATTACTATTATTTTAAGTGGAGAAATGGATGTATTCTCAGTATGTATTTATTGAATTTCATCTTGAATTAAAATTCATTGGAAAAGAGCATTGGATGTATTGTGGAGAGTGTGGTCATGTCCTCCCATTTCACTGCACCTTCTGGGTTTCATTGCTTTGTTAGACAAAATGAAGAGATTTTAACCTTTTTGCACACCAAATATGGGCATGATTGACCTTCGTATATGTGGTCATTATTACCATCACTAAGCAGAGAATGTAGACAATGACAATAGATAAAAGGATGGAAAACTGGTGATTGGAGATAAAGATTATAATTTGTAGTTTCCCTGTTTGAGCCTGAAGTTATTTACAATGGCAAGGGGAAGAAAGCTTTTATTAATTAAAATGATTAGAGGATGGAACAATGTCATGTACTGCAGGAGAGGCACCCTGTTTGGAACAATGATGCAGTAGATATCAATCTTGAAACCCTGTTTGATGATCTCAAATTGAAATTTTCAGAAATGTGGAATTTGGATATAATCAGGTATTTTCTCCCTGGAAACAGACGATTGCTAATAACTTTATCGAATGATAAGGTGCATTATTACAATTTTTATGAATCTCAAAACAATAATAATATTAAAAAATAATATTCTAACTGTGAGAATGTAAAATATTTAGGCCCAGCCCACCAGGCCACCACTTGGGAACCAGAGGTGAAGCACGGAGGTAAGGGAGAATGGGGTGTTAAAAGGGAGGGAAAGGGTGTCAGGAGAAAGTGGGAAAGGGAGAGGGGGTCAAACATGCAAAGCGGACATCTCTTATCACTACATAGGCGCACATGGAAAAATGATTAGATAAAATGAGAGATCCAGATGATGTCAAACGGGCTTCTTCTTCAATTTCTTCTTCAACCTTTGGAGGGAGAGCTCTAGAGAAAACATCTCCTCCAACAAGTAGATCTCATGCTCCCATTATACAATAACAAATGAGAGGCTATTAAAGACTATAAAGTGTAAACAAACATATTATAGTAGATTTTTCCCCCTCAAACGCTCGTGGACATAGGTAACATGCCGAACCACGTAAATGTGTCACTTTCTCTCTATTTTCTCTGCACTTATTTTCCATTCACCCTATGAATGTATACACCGACACCGTACAACCACACCAGACCACTGTCGGGGGCTCCAAACAATGCCAATCGAGGCCCAAATCATCTCAACTGGCAAGGAATGACTCTTTCTCCCCTTCTGGCATGTTGAGCGATTTTTCATGCATCAACACTAACAATATTTTATTCAACTTTTAACTTTTATCTATATTCATCTCATCTCAACCCATTTTCCAAACTGCACCTAATCATCTGGCTTCTGAAAGTAGGATGTTACTGAAAAAAGTGGAAGAATAAAGAAAAATGGTTGAATAATAAAGTCTTGTTGCTTTTTAATAAGATGGGGATGATGAGTTTCTGTACTTTGAATGTTGCTCAGTGATTGATGATTAGCTGGTGATTGCAGGAATTTTGCAAGTTCTATTTGCAGTGAGTTATTAATCATTACTTGGAGGGCCAATGTAATAAAACTAGCTGAAACTTTACCTTCTCTTGCCAACTTCATCCCCTCTGCTGCAACCCATCATGCTATTGCCTGCCTGTTGCATCGTGTAGAACAGGAGCACCAACTTCTGCCAATTCCAGCATTGGTCCTGCTGTTGTTGACTCTAACTGTACTGCCACTCATTGATAATCCGGAAGCTGCTTAACCCAGTCTCGCTAAATCCATTGTTGGGGCCTCTGAAAATCTTGTCAATGGATTGTTTCAACAATCATCTTCGCGGCGGGACTGAATGTATTGTTTATATTTTGAGCGTTGTTTTGAGATTATTCTTGGGAGCCTCATCCCCTTCTTTTGTAGATTTCATTCCTTGAGTATCATTGTTGTCTTTCCGATTAAAAGAAAAAAGTTAAAAATGATTGTACTAACAAGGCCGGCTGATATGGACGGCAAATTAGGAAAACATGCAAATCTAATTTAGATATTTCTGCCTTGCTTGAAGTTAAAACCAAGACATGCGCTGTGTTATGGACCGCCACATCCGTTTCGAGGAACTGAAGTTTCGAGGTTGCAGTGTTGGGACATCTACTGCTAACCAAGACACGATCAATTTCGGTGTCCTCTTCACGTAGAATACAAGGTACTACTAGTAGGGGAAGAAGATTTTAGAAACAATTTCAAATCACATTATTTGCGGTGCCTCCTAGGAAGGAAAAAAAAAAGAAAAGGGCAAACAGGTGATCTA
The DNA here is from genome assembly GCA_029856935.1 of Cyclocarya paliurus. Taxonomy (NCBI): domain Eukaryota; kingdom Viridiplantae; phylum Streptophyta; class Magnoliopsida; order Fagales; family Juglandaceae; genus Cyclocarya; species Cyclocarya paliurus. Next base: position 4,260,017 of record CM056946.1, on the reverse strand, counting down.
TAACATCTCTCTTCAACAACATAAGCTCATCCCTATGATCTTCCTATTGATGAACTAGCAATATGTCCTAGTTACTGAAATATATTGGACTTCAACACTTTGTAAACTATTATAGTTGCAATAGAATGTATGGCCAAACTTAAAGCCCAACTGGTTATATTTCCATCCAAGTTTTCCATCTGCCGATCTAAGTCTGTATCGCCTCTCCAGATAATCAGTTTCATTGGTGTAAAGTAGAATATATTCTACAGTTATTCCTGTCCTTCCGAGTTGTCGTCTTTGGATGGCAATCCCAGACATAATGGGCAGGGCGGGTCACGTCTATCTTCGAGGCATGTTTTCTGCTCTAAGCAGTCTGCGTGATAAACATGACCACAAACTAAAACTGCCACCACAGATAGCTCGCCAGAAGACAGTGTACTTCCAAGAAAATAAGGTTTTCGTCTCAATGGCGTCTGACAAAGCCCACATACCATCTTCCCTGCATCTGATGATGCTGCATCCATTACCAAGGAGCTGGACCGAAGTCTTTCTGGCCGGCAAATTTCCTTCCCCCTAATTTCTGGAATAATATTGGAAAATGAAGTCACTTTAGATTATTGATAGTAGTGGAAAATGTAAGTCCAAACAAGATCTTTTCAGAGAACTTTTTTTCATGTTTCAAGCACAGGATAATCTGACTTTTGTTTTGTTTTTTTTTTATTATTAGCTTCTGAAACTGTAAAAGTCAGAAACTGTAGTAATCCCATCACAAAGGAATATAACTTTTGTTTTCTACAATATTAGCTGGCTGCATGTATACCATTCATCACATAGAGCATTATTTTGGCACTGATAATATCTTTTTAAGCACGGGTATCATATAAAGCTGGACACCTCATCAAGTGGAACAAATGTTTTTCCTTGATGTGAGTTCCGTCAAAAGAAATAGAAACATGGTAAAATTGAACAGGATTAAGAACTAAAATAAAAATGAACCTGAATGATATCCTGTCTGTGGGTTACATTGAGTGGCAAACTTGAAGGACAGTCTCTCATCGCGTGAAAAAGCACCTTTGCCTCGAGAAGATGCATTGGTATGATTAGCTGAATTGCGCCGAAAGTACTGATGGCCATAGTGATAACGAGAATGCTTCAAAAATATAGAACGACCAAGATTCTGATGATGATGTGCAGTAGCAGGATGGGCATTTAGTAGCTTCATAGAACTATCCTTAATATCCCAGACAGGTGAGAGAGTATTTAGTTCACTAGCGTCAACAGAATGCAAAGGTTTCTGCAAAACAGATAAGAATATAATGAGAAAACTATGCATGAATGGGAAGGGGGGAAATAGAAAATGCAGTTAAGTAATAGTGTTTAAGTAGAATCTCAGTATCCTAATTGTCATCAAAGCCAAAACTGTCTCTCATAGGAATCAATCTCCAGTATTAACATGAGAGGAAGGAAACAATGTAAAAAGGTTAAAATCTGGAAATAGTAATTACATTTAAAAGAGAAACACACACACACACAAACACAGAGAGAGAGAGAGAGAGAGAGAGAGAGAGAGAATTAACCTCTTCTGACATTAATTCCGTCCCTGAGGAGCAAGGCATGGTATCTGCAATATTATGTCAGGAAAACAATGGTCATTTGCGCTCCATTTTCTTATATCTAAGTTAATATGTGATTAACAGTTAAGAGAAAAAGAGGCAAACTGCCAGCTGATATCAGATGGAAAATGTTAGTATGACTCCCAAATATGCCCACCGAATGTGCCCACTCATATATATATATATAATATATTTCCTTAATGGTTAGGGAAGTGACTATTAGTGTGTTTATATATATATATATATATATTTTTTTTTTTTCTTAATGGTTAAGGATGTTTAAAAAATACTTAAAGAAAAACAAAAAAACTCCTTTGCACTAGTGTGCATATTTGGGGTGCACATCTAGCATTTTCCATATCAGATTCTTTTGTCCGTCATATATAATGTTTTTCCTCTTCCGAGCTCAATAGGCCACCAATCCCAAGATCAAGACAGTGGCTTCTTCACCAAATTGAAATTTCAGATTAATTCCATTCTTCATGTGTAATAGAATACACAACAGGAACAAACAAAATTTTAAAAGGTAATCAGAATATATCATTAAAGATGATAGGCATAGCCCAAGTACATAGGTTGAATACATGAGTAACACCTAACTACTAATAACAGGAACAAAACTAACAACTTTGACCACCCAAAAAAAATGGTGCACAGCAAATGAATTGTGACCAACAGGGAAAGATGACGTTAACGAAATTTGCAATTGCCCCAAAATAAGCCTAGTAGCTCCATGTCAAAAACAAAAGCCGATCACAAAGTCACAACATGAGAGTGGAAATATGCAGGGCCGGTACTTTGAGTAATGAACAAGGACTCCCTATACAAGGAAGGACTCTAAAATCAAAATACAAGGGCAAAACTCCATCAATTATCTGATAACAGAAGTAGCAACATTAGCAAGTGGAAGGAGCATTAACCAAATACCAAAGAATAGTCACCTAGAGTTTTTGCGTAGCTTAATTGTTGATTATCATGTCAAATGCTTGGAAAGAAAACCAAAGATACGGGAATTTTTATTTCAAATCCTCAAGGAAGGACCAGGAAAAGTAGCGTGCAAAAATGCTATATTTATACGTAACATGAGAATGGTCAGGGGACAATGTGAGATTATGCTGGAGCCTGTGTAGTTCCAATTATAGCCAAAGAAGATTAATAAGCCAGTGTGAAATAGCTCTGCCTTTAAAACGTACAAAACAGCAGATAAGGTGGTTTGGCTACAATAGAAATGGAGATTATTTGCTCAGAAAACACCATAGAGAGTTTCCTTCTTTCTAACTTTTGAAAATTAAAACCATATTTTGAGTGCGTCTGAACAGCTCAAAGTCATTCGACTTTTTTTTTCAAAAAGAAAAAAAAAATGAAATGCCCGAGCAGTATTGTCAAAATAAATTAACAGCTTCTAGTTGAAAAAATAAAGAAAGCCAAAGAAAAACAAAATCCCCATTGATCAACGAGTGAATAGCCCCAAAAATAACAAGACGAATTACTAAAACAGGAGGAGGAGGGGGGGGGGGGGGGTGAGGAAAACCGGTGGCACCTCATTTATTAAGAGAGACTAAAACGATGAGACAAATAAGCACATAGATCGTGAAGCCCTAAAAAAACCCCTAAAACCCCCATCCGAATCGGACCAACATATTTCCTCCTCTTTTTCTTTCTGGGAAACAAGTGAAAATGAAAACGAAAAAAAAAAGACCTCAACTAAATTTGCGCCTGATAAAAGTTGTAAAACTTTCAAGAAATTCAACGACTTTCCCGGCATTATTTCTCAGGAACCAAACGCAGCCATCCAAGACTCCAAGTGCTGTCAAAAAGAAAGAAAGAGAAAGGAAAGAAACCTACCCGAAGAAGGAGAACGCGAAATGGGAGGTTGGGTGTCGCTCTGATTTGGAATTCTCTTTTTCTTCCCCATAACAACAACAAAATTATATAATTAACAGTAAAAGCAGCAAGAGAGAGGTAGCGGCTGAGATAGACCAGCAACAACCACTGGTTTCGACTTTGTGGGATCCCCCTCTCTCTCTCTGTGGCTTGGCGGTGTTGGAGCAGGTGCTTAGGGGAAGAAGGTCCTGGTGTGTACGTACGTACGGTCACAAAATTCAGAGCTGTCAGAGAGAGAGAGAGAGAGAGAGAGATAGGGCATTTTTTGGCAGAAAGAAAGAAAAACGTGCGACTGAGAGAGTGTTTGCTAACTCCCGCCTACGTCATCCTCGGTTGAAGATAGGGAGCACGTGTCAAATACAAACCCCACCCTCTCTCTTTAGGTTATTATATTCTTGGCATACAAGTCTCAAAAAGTGGAATTCATATTCTTTTTTTTTAATGCTTCTCACTATTTTTGTATATAGTATATACACTATTTTTAGGGGTGTTATTGGTCCGGTTTAGTTTAGTTTTAGACAAAATCTTGGACTGAATCAGTATGATCGATTTTGTATTTTTTAAAACCGCGCACCAATTACCCTCTTAAACTGATACTTCCAGTTTTACCGATTTCCGGTCCAATCCGGTTCGATTTTCTAATTTTTTTAAATGTAAAATTGATATTAGTATAATATTAGACTATTAGATAGCTATATATTAGTATTAGTTATAAGCTATATATTAGTATAGCTATATAATACATGACTAATTACATTTTCATTTTTAAGATTAAACTTTTATTTTATAATAACATTATCTTATATATAATTATATTAATAGCATATGATCAAACAAATTATAAATATTTATATTTAAGATTAACATTTTATATTATAATTTATAAATTATAATATGAAATTATTTCATATATGATATATAATTATATTATATATATATTTCACATATAATTAAAAATTTTATATAAAATTTATATATAAAATATTATTTTTTATATATATTTTATCAACCGGTCCGGTCCGGTTTGGTCCGGTCCGAAAAATTTCAAAATCGGAACCAGACCGGTTCCGGCCGGTTTATGAAATATAAGAACTGGGTCATAATCGATAAAACCGGTCCGGTTCGGACCAGTTTTCCAGTTTTTCAGTTTAAATTTATACCCCTAACCATCCTTCATTTTTCTTAGCAAGTTCGTATATTTATAATTATTTTATACATTTATTTTTTCTGGACAAGTATTTTATACATTCATTTTAAATGCATGGTAATTATATAAAATCGAAAACATTTGTATTAAAATAACGTAATTATATTGATTTATAATAAAACGAGTCGTAAAATAGTTATAAAAGAATTGCAAGTATATCATTACAATTGTTTAGAGGTCTATATATACCTCAGCTCTCATTTTGTTCCTCTCTCGTTTAGATTCAGAGGTCTCTGTATATTCCAGCTCCACTCCATCGAAGTCGTCTTCTTGGTGGCATTGTCATAGGCTCCTCCAATGGCTGGGATATATGATTACAAATTATACAAGGAAAATATTTTAGTCATAAAAAAATACATAAAAATAATCTAACAAACTGATGTGATTTGATATAATTCGTCATATTATAAAATTATTTTTATTATAAAATAAATTTAACAAATCATATCAATTTATATCAATTTATAAAATTACTTTTACGTAATAAATCTTTATTAACTACTCCTCGTTTTTTAGATTAGAAATTATGCAACTCTACCTATTAGTGGAGGAGGAGACCTTGTAAGAGCATTGGCAATGGCCTAGCCATTTGCCAATACAAATTCAAAATGAAAAGAAATGTGTAAAAAAAAACCGGCATTGGTCTAGCTAAATTCCTGAAGTTTAACATTTATGCTACAGTAAATGTTAGCCACTCTCCATACTTGGCGAGGGACTGTACAACCTTTATCATATTATTTTATTATTTTCGTCAACGCCCCTTCTTTCTTTCCCCCGTTCTTTTCTCTCTCCTCAACCCGCAAGCTTCCTCGCCCTCTTCTCTCTCTCGTTCGTCCCTCTTCTCTCCCTCGTTGCAGGTGAAATGTCGTCCAACGGTTGTGTGATTTCCTCCACTTCGTCCATGATGTTGAGCCTCCAGACAAAACGTAGCTAGAATGAACAAGATGCTGAGCCTCCCAATTGCTTTCTCTTCGTCGATTAGCTTCTCTTCGCAACCCCGTTTCCCAATCTTCAAATCCTCCTTCAATGGCGCTAAATCCAACACATTAGCACGATTCGCGTGCCTCCTCAGACGGCGTCGTTCCGAAACCCTTCATCCTCGGTAGTGATGATGGCGAAGCAGAGGAGGTAATGCATGAAATTTGGGTGAAGACCGCAGAAGAAATCAACGAAGGGTGGTTGACCTCAAGGGAGAGCTCCTCATGCTTCGCCTCCAGAAGCTCACCCACATCGAGTTCAAAGTCCAACGAGTTTCATCACATGCGCAAAAGGGTACTTTCCCTTTCGTCCTATCTTATTTTTTCAAGATCGAGATGACTTAACTTATTATAGATTGATACTTTTTACTGGAAATGTGGTGTTTGTTTCTTTACTTCACTGATCTTGCAAGACTTTTATATCAGTAATAATATGGTTTGGTAGGAGAAATCACCTTTAGATTAAGCTGGGATGAATGAACGGTAATAACCCCAAGTTTATGTTTGAATCTAGATTAGTTAGTTTGAATGTAGTTAATCGACAGTCTTTAAGTTGTGGGGGCAGGATTTGGGAGTGAATAACCCCAAGTTTATGTTTGAATCTGTCTCTAGGCCACTTCATTGAAGTTCTTATTTAGGAATAGTTCAATTCTCCTTCAGTTTCTCCTTCAAATTCGGATTCGCTGTTTTTCAAATTTAGATTCAATAGTTATCCAGATAAAATTCCTTTCTCAAAATGGTATATCGTTGTGCATGTTTCTGAAAAATCTTTGCAGGGAACTTGAGTCTTTCTTGTTGGAAGTGAACAAACAGTTTGCCTTTCAAGAAATGGAGGTAATGAATTCCAAAACTTCCTTCTCAATACTTGTCATCAATACGTTATTTAGGAATGTTTTTCATATTGCCATCATTTGACCTTTGTTGAATTCCTAACAGGTATTTCCCATTATTAGCAAGAACTGCAGCCATGAATTGCAGCAGAGACTTCTGAGTATGAGCCTTAATATAATAATGCCACTTGGATCTTAAGTGCATAATCATGTGGTTTTCAGCTAAGTGCATAATCATGTGATATTATTATGCTGTTTTTGTTGGTTTGCATTTGTATCATGTCTGGAAAACCAAGGCAACTGGTAATTTGTGGACTGTTACCAAATCTGTATATATATTATTTTGTTGAGAATATCTTTTATTAAACTAAATTGTGTGTTTAGATTATTTTGTTGAAGACCTTTGAATCCAAGGTATCCTAATATGTATATATAAATAATTTGTGTTTTTAGGTTGTAATTAGGAACAATTTAATGTCACTTGTGTTTAGGTTGAATGTCACTTGTAATAGAATACCAGTACTGGTCATGCTATTTTTTTATTTTTTTGGCTCTTCTTTAGTTGATATTTTTCTTTGTTGGACTTTGCATGTTTGGATGATTTTTTTCACTTTTCGTGCAGACTACAAGGGTAAAGTGCTTTGATAAGTGTATTACAAAACCAGGGCAAGCCTTCGTGGGAGTGATGAGAGTAGATGCATGCATATCTAGGTGTGTGGATCGCTACCTTGAGGCCACTGGTCTCTATTTAGTGCACTACACTGAAATTTTGGATACTAATGTTTATTCACAAATAAATATTTATTTGTTAATGTTTATTCAATACTAATGATAGAATTTTTTATTTATTCTACTTATTTATGAAGTGTATTTGAAAAATATTAAAAAAAAATTTGTTAAATATTATTAAAATATATAATATTTTATTATTATTTTCACTTTAAGATGACTAGTCTAATATGAACTAACATTTTAGCTAGTCTATAGTATGGCTAAAAGATAACATTCTAGCTAAATTTTAGACGTCATTGTCAATGCTACGAGGGAATAAAGTGGTACAACAAAAATTGTTTCTGTCCAAAAAAGATTACACGACCTTTGACAAAAATACGATATTAGCCTCGAGCGGTGTTTGTTGAACTTGCTGTATTCTTGTTCCCTAAGTTTTACGAGGCTTTTCTTTTTTATAAAGGCCTAATAAGGTGGCCCAAAATGTGCATGAACCCGACCAATGAAGCAAGCATGAAGAAACCCTTTCAAAACAATCTATCGACATTAATCGCTTTCAAACTCGACAAGTCATTTTCATTTTCGAACTGTCTTTATTAGTCAGACATTGTAGCGTATAACATTTTGCTATTCCATCGTTCTTTTGTAATATTTCGTATCACATTTAGACAGGATAAGTGCTAGACACAAAAAAAAATTCACAAAAAGAAACATATAAACTTACATAGTTTCATATAATACATTATATCTACTTTATAATCCGACGTGCTATATCAAGTCTCATCAATTTATAAGTTTATTTTTATGAAATTATTTTATAGCCAAATCATTAATTTTCATATAAAAAATTTCAACATCTTTCTCTATATAATATATATATATATATACACACACACTAAAGATTTTATTTTTGATGGTGGAACCTTTGATTTCTTCCCCATGTCATAGCAGACAATTTGCCTATCTACTCCTCTAAGAGCAATACATTTTGGACTGTTTTTCTGTTTTTTATTTTTAATTACAATAAGTGAATAATAATAATAGTGTAAATTTTTTAGAGGATTAATCTGTAACATTGAATGTATAATATTAGCCAAATGCTATATAAAATATAGTCTTTAAGTTTGATTTGCATACGACTAGGTGTATAAGATAACATATTAAGGGGTCAAAGTTCAAAATTCTGTGACAAGACAAATAAAAGCCTAATCTTACATGGATAACAACTAACACGACAAAATGGTTGTTTTTACATTATTTTTATGCATCGTGTTAAGGATAACAACTACCAATCAAGACACAAAAGCCCATGGTCCGTGGAAACCACGCTTGTTATTGTTTTAAGAGATATTTTTATAAAATAACTTATAAAAAATAATATTTTTTTACATTATTTGTATGCATTCTGTTAAGGATAAGTATTCCCTAACTTCATTTAAATATAAAATGAAAAATATCCATTTTTTTCAATATATATTTTCATAGAAGCTATCAAGATAAAGATATAGAAAAATCTACTAATTTTCTTTTCCAGTATGAGTTGGCAAGAAGTTTTTATTTCCCTTTTTTCTTTTTCGTCTTTGTCCAAGTTATCCAAATAAGTTATTTTTGTATTTTTTTTTTTGTCAAAAGCTCTAAAAAGAAATTAACAAAAATTTAAAAGGTGGATTTAGCCTAGCTAGTTCAAGTAACTTGGGGCTAATTGGTCACTTCCGTGTGTAGGTAGGAAACTTGCATGATTTATATATATATATAAAAATATAGAGTAATACTATGTACAAGCTCTAAATAGACAAACTTCATGCAAGTATTATGTAAAAATGTGAGTCCCGAAAAAAAAATTTACACTTTTTTATGATAGAGTCTACTCTTTTATAAAAGGCTTACGCGGAGCTTGTCTATTGAGATTTGTACAAATCATTTCTCACAAATATAAATATATATATATATATATATATATATATAAAGAGAAATTCTAAATATAAGCCCCACACTCTGTACACTACTTAAAAATATATAATTTTATATTTTTATCCTCATATTTTTTTAACAGTTATATTCCTTGACATTGCTAATAAGTTTACTACTCTTTGTAGTATCCATGTTGTTAAACTTGCTTCATTTTCTATTGCTCTTACTACACCATATGATCCATATGCTAGACATATTACCTCCGCCCAATATTATCCTGCTTCAAAAATTGATTATATCAAGAAGCTTTTTACTCAAAATCTGTTTTATATAGAACCAAATAATTATATATACATATACCTTTTTAAAACTGTTTCTAGTTATTTTTCTCTAGGTTTTCATTGGATTCCTGAGAATCCTGCAAAAAATCTTCAATACTACTTTGCTAGCATGTTTCAAACAAAATCTCTTATTATTAAACCGATATATGATAAGATTGATAAAACCAAATTAATCTATCTAGTGCCTACATATTGAATATTGTTACTGAAGAAAAATGGAGAACCCATCCATATTCTACAAAAGAACTCTCCAATTTTAATATGTTTATTGTTACTTCAACTACATCGATGTATGGTTCAAATTTATGATGTTTCAGACTTTAAAGATGACACAATTTTAGTTTCTTAATTTTGATAAGAAATTCAAGACTGATTTCCCTCACTGGTTCCTGAGATGGTAGTAACAATTTGGCCCTATTATTGAAGTCTTTCCTGATAACCTTCAAAAGGTCATTAAGTGTTTTGTTACTGCTTTCAAAATGGATCGTTATAATCACAAATTCTCCTACTTCCGCCATTTTTGCAAAAAATAAAAGGTTCATTGGATCTTAAAATGGAGTTACAAGTATAATGGAAATATACTGGTCCGTTATTGGTTCGTCAAATAGTGAGACAGATACCTCCACACACAGGATGTCATTGATAATGTTGCTATATATATAATTATTTTATCTAAAAGTTTACAATAAGAATCATTACATCCAAACTTAATATTTTAAAATTCAAATAGTTTAATCTTTGAGTGATAACCAGAATCATTTAAACTGAAGTCATTGATATTAAATGATTCAAAGATTTCGATTCTAAAATTCGATAGTGGAGGATTACTTTGCCAAAGGAACTGTCCACTTTTGTCAATTAATTCTTTGTGCTAACACGTCATGTCATGCTTATCTTCCCTCCTTCTATGATGCTGGATATGATAATAACATAGATATATCTATAAATTTTGTATAGCATGTTTTAAAATTATAATTCTTTTAATTAGAGTTATTATATTCTCAATATCGTTTAAATGATAAAATTTAATTTATTAGATTTAAATTTTAAAATTTATCTTCTAAATTCAATTATATCATATAAATATTTTACCAAGGGCCTGTTTAGGGTTACGTTATGAGTTTTAAAAAATGTTTAAATAACCTTAAAAGTTATTTAATAGAACAATTAGGTTGTTTGAGAGTTACATATTAAAGTACTTTTCAATATCAAATAACCTAAAAAGTACTTTTTTTTTAATATTTTCCTCAAACATGTTTTTCCCCATAATGCGTAACGTAATTCGAATTTTAAAAATGTTAAAAGATGAAAATACTGATACAACTTTTAGATAATTATAACTTTCAAACTTTTAAAGATATGGTCATGATCTATTAAAAAAATCAAATAATCGTTATTTCTATATTAAAAAAAACTTTTTAAATTTATTTATAAACAAATGTAATATGTTAGAAAGTGTTTTAAACATATGGTTACAAAACAGTAAATAATTATTTTATAGCATGACTTATTATTTAAGTCATAAGCTATAAACTCTAAAATTATAAATTATATTTTCCACCGTAATTCTAAATATGCACAAAATATTTTATCTACACTGACTTATAATTAAAATTTCTCATTTAATTATTTAAATTGCAATAATTTCGCGTGACTATAAAATTATCAAAAGAGAAAGAATTCAGGAGTCTTGGTTATAAGCCCTCCTCTTCCTTGTTAAAAAAATCTTAAGAAGGAGGGTGAGTTGAAAAGGTAAAAAGAAAAAATAAAGGAGGTGAGTACGAAGAGAATAATTAAGAAACTCGACATCTAGGCTGTACATATATATATTTATTTATTTATGCTTTAAGACTTTTGACGTTAGCTCAGCAGATAACTTCGTTAAATGAACGACCAACTTTTCTAAATATTAAAGAAGTTAAAGGAAATACTAAAATTCTATACTCTAAACAATTTTTGGCGCGATAAATTAGACATATTACATCAATGCACATTTATTTGTAAATTTTTTTTTATATTATTATTATTATTTTAATTATAATTAAAAACGTTCTATAATTTGAAGCAATATATACACAAAAGTTGTGAATCTCTGAAAATTGGGATAGATATATAGAATTGAAAGAAAAATGATAAACAACATTAAACGGAAGCGGCCTGGCATTGGATGCCATTGTCAATATATAATGAGAAGTTGCTTAACTTTTAGCCCGGCAACCCGCCCCCACCAGATCCACATGTACGTACTACGTAGCAGTGTAAGAAATGATGAGTATGTAATTTGAAACCTCGAATGCTGCACCGTCAAAAGAGAATAATAACATTCTACGAAGAATAATGTTACATTGGCAAATAAATTAATTTTATAAATTGATATGATTTGATTTGATCTATTAATTTTATTTTATAATAAAAATAATTTTATAATCGAATAAATCATATCAAATCGTATCAGTTTATAAAATTATTTTTATATAATTTTTTTGTAATTAGAATATTTCTTTTCTATGAAACAAGTGGTTCCGAAATGTTATAAGCCATGTTGTGTTAATTTAATCACAAGCGCAATGCCCACTGTAGATGGTGTAGCACGAGACGGTCCGATAAGGATAAAATAGTTTATTATTATTATTTTTATATCTTTAAATATTTTTTGTAAAAAAATTACAATATCATTAAAAATATTTTTTTAATCACTAAATAAAAAAAAATTATCGAAATCCAACTATAAGTGAGAATAGTATTTTTCTAATTTAACTCATCTCAAATTAATACACAAATTTTTTTTAATCATCTTAATTTAAAAAAATTAAATATATCTTAATAAAATTAATAAAATATTACTATGATACAACTTATCTCAATGCTCAAATCTAAACATCTACACGCAGCCGGACCCACAAATTAAAGACACGGTGCCGGGAGATTAGGGCCGGGCCCACGCTCTGACCACTGACCCACCCATGACAGAAAAGTCTTACCCTTTCACTCCCTCGTTGAAATTCCTTCTTATATACTGTGTCTACACCAATATTAATGTCATATAAATTGTCTAAACTGTATAATATTAGGCTTATTAGCACCGCTAACTTTTCAGTCCTCCGTAGTTAGAAACGATATTTGCTTTTAGAGTATTTGCGTTCTTTTTTTTTTTAATAATTGAATAAATATTGAATTGGCGTAAAATATTTATTTTTCAATTGTAGACTCTATTTTTTAAAATAAATATATATAATTTAAACACTGTAAAACTATATCTATATTACAGTTATTACTCTTTATAGTCTATGGTTTAATACTAACAAAGTTCGTCGAGAAATGATAATGACAAAAGCTACTAATTTCATTTTTTTTAATTGTTAAGAAAGTATTTTTAAATGAATTTAAGGCATAAAAATAAAAGTACATTTGACATTTTTCGGTAGAAATACTTGGGGGCCACTCTCCCCCAGCAGGACTCAAGTTCTTTTATCACCCAGCATGCAATTAATGGCTGCGATTTATAAGAAATTCCTATAAAGTCCCTAAAACTTTTGAAAAGCCTAATTTACTAGTAAATTAAGTAGTGTTTAAAAAAGTTTAATTTATTTTTTTTTAGATGAGATGAGTTAAGATAAAAAAATTAAAAGTTAAATAAAATATTATTAAAAAATATTTTTTTAATATTATTTTTATTTTAAAATTTAAAAAATTTTATTTTTTATTTTATTTTATATAAAAATTTAAAAAATTATAATAATTAAATATAATTATATGAAATGAAATAAAATAAATGAAAATGATTATGAAAATAAATGAGAACACGACACTTGTTCCTTTTGCTTTAAGTAAATTTTGTGGTGCGTGAAACGAACAGTTTGAGTTTTTAAATCAGGGTATGAAAAGCACTTTTGTGTAACTTCTCAGACAAGTTTACAGCTTTCTATAAAGCTCGAGATATTCCACACACACATTGACTAGGAAAAGAGAAGCCTATACTCACGTACTCGCGCGATTTGCAAAACCAACAAGACATGATATATAGTCAAACATGAGCTACTTAAAATATTAATATTGGTTTATGCATATCTATATGTAAAACTATATTTGTATAAGAATACTAGCATTGGCTTGGCCAAAGTTAAAGATTGGCTAAAATTTAGATAATATGTACTAGAAACACTCCACATTGGATTGGCCAAATCTAAAATAAAATGGACTTTTGCTACAGTGATTGGCCAAAGATGGAGAATCATTATTGATTCACCAAATATTAAAATATTAATTTCTCACTTCAAGAAAATATTAAAATATTAATTTCTCACTCCAATAAAAATATTATTTGGTTTGTAATTAAGAAATTTAAAAAGAAATTTAGATGAGTTTAATTAATATTTTTTATTATTAACATTAAATGACTTTTAAAAATATAATTTTTTTAACATAAATTTAATTAGAATATAATTATTATTAATATTCAATTGGTAGAATTATAAAATGTGATACAAATAAATTAAATAAAAAAATTATTAATTTAATAATATTTTATTATTATATAGAGAGTAAATGGCTAATCCAATGTGGAGATTGAATATAAATAAAATAGGCAAATGTAAAAAGGTGTGATATTGGCTAAAATTTGGAGATACATTTGGCCAAGCCAATGCTAGCGCTCTTTATGATTCAAAGAACACCCACATTGGCTTATGCATATGCATAAATTTGGTTAACAGCATTTGGATAACAACTATTCACTCCATCAAACATATTTTAATTGTTATTTCTCTCTCCTTCCACTCTTTCTCTCTCAATTTTTTCCTCTTCTCCCTCCCTTAACAACACAACAAATCTTTACATACACATTCATTTTATTATTATAATATATTATATATTTGTTTTTCATTTTATTATATTTTTAATATAATATATAAAAAAAATTATATTTTTTATTATTACATTTGTATTATTAATCTCAAATGTATATAGTGGATGCTAATTACAAAATATATATAAAAATTTTGATTTTAGAAAAAAATTAATAATAATAAAAAAATAATATTTTATTATTATTTGGTTTCAAATATGCATAAACTAATATGAGAGTTTTGCTTGAATGGGCAAATGGTTATGCAAAAAAGGTAATTTTGCATATGCATATGCATAGACCAATACTAATGCTCTTAATGAACTTAATCTAAAGAGTCCGAACATGAGCTACTTCGAGATGACCATCAGTGACACTCAAGACACAATGGCAAAGCTGGAAACATGTATAGTCAAATATGTAAACAGGGAGGGCAATTCTGTTGCTCATAATCTAGCTAAACATGCTCTATATGTTTCAGACTACATAGTAGACATGGAGGAAACTCCAATGTTTCATCAGATCATGTAACACTTTATGTCATCAATGAAGAAAATTGTTTCTCAAAAAAAAAAAACAAGACATGATAAAAAAAATGTTTAATTACAAAAAAAATTTATAAAAATAAATTATAAATCAATATAATTTGAATTTGATGTGATAAATTAAATTATAAAATTATTTTTATTATAAATTTAAATATCATGATATTTTAATTGGGTATGAAAATTTTAAAAATAAAGTATTTAAAACAAACTTTTAATTCTACATGAGTCTAGATACCATATCCACAATTGAGATAATGAATTATGAAATCACAGTTAGCTCATTAAAGCTTAGAAATGAAAGTTTTGTTCACAAATTTTTCATGGACCAACTATACTATACGCCTGTATTCTCCTATATGAATACATTTTGGGGATTGAATATAATTTATGGTGCGTTAGGCTTTTTAAATCTTGAATATCAGATTTTAAAATTTAAAATTTTCGTCATTTTCAACCGTGGACACATCAGCACGTATGATTATATAAGTAAAATTATAAATATGTATAATATTTTCCTTAAAGTTTTAAAATCTTAAGACTCAACGATTAATTTAAGATTTAAATATAAATCTAAATTCTTTTTATTCGAATGCAACTTTTGAGAATTTAAACTAAAATATTATAGCATTCTTTGAAGTATTATTGAAACAGGAATCTATGAATGTTCTCTTTTTTACTCGACTCGAATATGAGAATCTTTTCTACGTTGATGTAACACTTTAGCGATAATCAGAATATAACTGATCGGCCACTTTTAAAAATAAATGAAATAAGATGAGATAATTATATATCAAAGTTAAAAATAAAATAAAATATTATTTTTATTTTAAAATTTATAAAAATTAAATTATTTATTATATTTTATATAAAAATTTAAAAAATTATAATATTAAAATAAAATAAAATGATACGAGATGAAACTCTTTGTTAATCCAAACCGCTACATTATTTCCAAAATCACCCTACAAAAATATAAAATAAAGAAAAAGAAAGGTTGAAAAGAGGGAGAGAATTTTAATTTTATATAAAAAGATTATTGAAATAAAATAAATAATAGTGGAGAAGAAGCCGATTTGGACACGTAATGCAAGCGTCTAACATACGCCTTGTGAGAGTTATCCGAATAAAATGCCACCTCAGCCTCACACACAAAAAAAAGAAGACGACAAAAACATTCACGAAATTCTCAATTTCACGGGACACAAGTCATCCTTTCCACATGACCACGTCGTGTGTTGATAAGGTTCTTAAAAGGACGATGTCGTTTCTACCAGGTTGTTTTGTTGATAACATGGTATTTTGGCAGCTTTGAATAAAAAACAAAAAGAAAAAAAACACCTTTGTTGATAATTTAATTTGGGTATCTTATTTTTGAAAAATGCTACAAGGTGATTACTATGCATATCTACTTAATTAATATATAATTTTTTATTTTTATCATTATATTTAAAGATTAAGATAGAAGTGAATAAAAATGACAAATTACAGATTAATTGAGTGAAAATATATAATATAAAACTTTCATATAAAATTTATTTTCTTATTTTTAAGCAGGTCGAAGTGAGATAAAGGGACCACGTGAAGATATTATTGGTTGATGTGGATGTGTTATGAATCTACCAAACTTAGGAAGGTGGGTGTAGGAACACATGATTTGATATTTATTGGTATGCGATTGATATTCCTCTCCAAAAATAATATAATAATAATAATTCTAAAAAACATATCATGCTTCCATTTTTGAACCACATGCTAAGATTTTGATAGATAAGGTGCATTTTCCGTAAAAACCAAAATAAATAAATAAATATTAAAAGAAATATTTAACAAACATTTTTATACGTGTACAAAAAATTTACATTCTACTCAATAGGCATGTTTGGATATTAAAATTTTATTGGGTAGTGTTACAGAACCGATAATTTAATCGAAGATTTCTACCGATAAGTGTAAATGTATTTTTTTTTCTTTTTTAATCATTTTTTATAACTTTAAATAATTTTAAAAAATAGAAAAAATACCAATTCATTAATATTTACTTTCTTAATCATAAATAAAAAAAATTAAAATTAAAATTAAAAAAAAATCAATTGGTTACTTTTACCGGTTACTTTTATAGACTCAATTAACATTTTCTAATTTTATTAAAGATTGTGAATAATAATTGTACACGTGATTTTTTTGAAAAAAATTCACGCGAAATCGAGTCAAAAGAACTGGTCATTATAAAGGTTTTAGGTCATTTATTTGATGTATAAAGAGGATATTGTAAGAACTACTATATATCAATTTTAATGTTAAAACAAAACAAAAAATGCTAAAATTAGTTTTTTTTTTGGGGTAAAAAGTAAATGGAGAGTTCTAGAATTTTAATAATGTTTATAGTCAAAGTGGATCTGTGGTGTTAGATGTAGAAATAAAAAAAGAAAAGAAACCGTGTTAGTTTTGGATGTCTAAAATTAACTGTTCGGTTGGACAGCATGGTTGGCAGTAACACACTCTTTTCAGTGTATTTTTTTATTTTCAACTCATAATTAGAAAATATAATGAATTAAATATTTTTTCTTATAATTAATATGACAGACATACTCCAAAAATATTATTAAAATCGAATATTTTTTGTACCCTCCGATATCCTCTCTCTCCCCCTCTCTCTGTATCTCTATATATAAAGCCTTCCTCCGTTGCGAGCTTCGTTCTCGTGTCTTATTTCATTTCGTTCGATCCCCAGAAACTCTCCTCGGGTGCACAATCTCTGTTTGTGGTTTTGTTTGTTTGTTTGATTGTTTGTTTAAGATTGCGTCTGTTTGGCCATGGGTGAGACGCTCTTGCCAGCAATCGGGACGGAGATTTTGATTCCGGCGTGTTCGTTGGTGGCAATAGCCTTCGCGCTTCTGCAGTGGCTCATCGTCTCCCGAGTCAAGCTCTCGCCTGGAGGCCTTGACTCCGCTGGTGCCAACAGTGGCTCCGGCAAGAATGGCCACGCCGAATACCTCATCGAGGAAGAGGAAGGCCTCAACGACCACAGCGTCGTCCTAAAGTGCGCCGACATCCAGAACGCCATCTCCGAAGGTTTTTCATCTCTGTTCTTGAACTTCCAAAACTCAATTTATTTTTTAATTAGCTCACTTTCTGTTCTCTGAGCTTGCACTTCAAAACACTCGATTTCTTTTTTATTTAGTTCTCTTTCTGTTTTCTGAGCTTTTCCTTCTCTTTTACGGGGAGTTTTTTTTAGATCTCTGGGTATTTTTGTTTGTTGATTTTTTTTTTCCGGATTAGTATGCTTTGAGATTACGTCTTGGAATTAATTTCTTCCATTCAAAGCGTTTTATTTTGATTTATGACGCCGTGTCGGTATTCTGTCACTAGGGTTTGTGTTTGAAAGAAAGCAACAATGTTTATCTATTTATTCTCTCTCTTGGAAAGTATATTAATAAAGTAATGGAGTGGTGTTGACTGTTGAGTAAGATATGATGATCATAGCATGTTTAATTCGTGTGTTTTTTTTCCCATTATATGGTTTGTTTGATTCTCGTTGTTATCATATCTCATGTTTCTGGAATCTGGCCCCGCTGGGAAATTTAATACTATGTTTTCTGATCAACATTAATTCTCATTGTTATCGTATCTTATTGTTTATGCGCTGTCAAGTTCATTGATCTCTTTACTGTTTATTATTCTTTATTCGCGTGTATATGTGAGGGCCTGGGTTCGATCTTGCACACTCTCTCTCATGCATGTATAGAATACTAATGATTTATGCATGCTAATGCATGTGTCAAATCAGACTGGACTTTGGACTCTTTGTCATTGTTAAACTTTAATGCTATGTTCTGTGGTTGTTTTCGTGAGATATTCAAACATATCTATCTCAATCTCTTTGCAGTTCCCACATTCCCCGTATGATAAATTATTCAATACACTCGTTGTAGTATTCCCTGACATCGTCTCCCATAGGTGGGGTCCACAATACTGGTGAAAGGAAGTAGTTCTACACTGGGTGTACAGAATAATTAAACTTCTCCCACATGGGGAGAATGGCAGTTACCTTATGAAGGGTATATGTGCTGATTAGCCACCTTTTGACAGCTTCATTCATATTGCTAGATTTGGAGAAGTCTGAACTAATAGTGGTTGGATGTACTTACCATGTCGCCTACTTTATAAGCCTTAATCGTACAATGTCTGAGGGTTTAATGCCTGTTGTTTAAGTAGATAATGTCCTCGACTTTCCTCTTCTAAAATTATTTCTCCTTTTCTTAATTTTAATTATTTGTAATTTGTTTGACATGTCCTTATTGCATGGACAATGAGAATGCTATTTTCACATTTTGTTTGGAGTTCTTTATTATGTTCACATATTTGAAGGTAACCTCTAAGTCATTGTAACATGAAATTAGCATTTTTGGTGGTCTTATATCCTGTCCTGGAGGGGGCACTTCATTTGAGGGCCATTATGGCAGTTTATTCTGGATGAGTTTAAACAATTTGATACGAGGGACTTCTCCTGCTATTCCTCGGGTATAGAGAAAATATCTATATTACTTATCAAAAAAAGAGAAAATATTGATATTCGATATTTAGAATATATTTAGTGGGTCTGATACTTCATGGGTCCCTTTCTTGTACATTTAAGTTTTATAAAGGAAGAATGCTTAAGATCCAATATTCCTCAGCCTCTGAATGTTACTAAAGATAAGTAAACATTCCTTGGTGTTAATAAAAAATTGAGGATGTATATAATATTTGAGATTTAATTGTTTCTCCTAATTTTGCTTTATGATTGAATCATCATTGATTTCTAGCATCATTCAACTTGTTGTATAGGCCTAATTTTTTAATATTATTTTTGTTTTGAGATTTGAAAAAGTTGAATTGTTTATTGTATTTTGTTTGGAAATTTGAAAAAATTGTAATGATTATATGAGATGAGATCAGTTGAGATCAACTCATTATCCAAACAAGGCCTAATTTTGTGGTGCCT
Organism: Cyclocarya paliurus; assembly: GCA_029856935.1. Classification (NCBI taxonomy): domain Eukaryota; kingdom Viridiplantae; phylum Streptophyta; class Magnoliopsida; order Fagales; family Juglandaceae; genus Cyclocarya; species Cyclocarya paliurus. The sequence goes on along the minus strand of CM056946.1, from coordinate 4,240,168 downwards.
GGATATTACAGGAGCAACCTCCTTCCTATTTACAGAGTATAGGTATGTTGGTATTTTCATGGTGGCTTTTGCTGCATTGATATTCCTTTTCCTTGGCTCTGTGGAGGGTTTTAGCACAAGCAGCCAGCCTTGCACGTTTGAGCCAACCAAGCTGTGCAAGCCTGCTCTTGCGACTGCCATCTTCAGTACCGTATCATTCATGCTTGGTGCTTTCACTTCAGTGGTTTCTGGCTTCCTCGGGATGAAAATTGCTACCTATGCAAATGCCAGAACCACCTTGGAGGCAAGAAAGGGTGTTGGAAAGGCATTTATTATTGCATTCAGATCAGGTGCAGTCATGGGCTTTCTCCTTGCTGCCAATGGTCTTTTGGTGCTTTTCATTACCATCAATCTCTTTAAGCTGTACTATGGCGATGATTGGGGGGGCCTCTTTGAGTCTATAACTGGTTATGGTCTTGGTGGATCTTCTATGGCTCTGTTCGGCAGAGTTGGTGGGGGTATCTATACTAAAGCTGCTGATGTTGGTGCTGATCTTGTTGGCAAGGTTGAAAGGAACATTCCCGAGGATGACCCTAGAAATCCAGCTGTAAGGCTCTCTACTTCATGGAAACTTTTTAGCTTCTTAACTGGCTCTTTTCCTGTTCTATATTTGAATGACCTCTATTTTGTCAGGTCATAGCTGATAACGTTGGTGATAATGTTGGGGATATAGCTGGTATGGGATCTGATCTTTTTGGCTCATATGCTGAGGCCACCTGTGCTGCCCTGGTTGTTGCATCTATCTCCTCTTTTGGGATCAATCACGAGTTTACTGCAATGCTATACCCTCTCATTGTTAGTTCTGTGGGTATCCTTGTTTGTTTGATCACCACCTTATTTGCAACGGATTTCTTTGAAATCAAGGACGTGAAAGAAATTGAGCCAGCATTGAAGAGGCAGCTCATCATTTCCACTATTTTGATGACCGTTGGGGTTGCAATTGTTAGTTGGATTGCACTCCCATCTTCCTTCACCATCTTCAACTTCGGAACTCAGAAAGCTGTGAAGAATTGGTAAGCTTTATTGACTCGTGTTTTTTTTTTTTTTAAAATTTTGGGAGAAAGGGGTGGGGGGGGGGGATCAAATTTCGCAGTCAAAGTCATGCCCAACTCTAATATAGAATTAAAGGCATTTTTAGAAAGTTCATTAGACATTCTAATTTTCATTAATCATCATGCCCTTTCAAATCAAGGCGCTTATATGGGGGATGGAGGGCGTAGCGTTTGCATTGCTTGTTTTGGTACTCCATTTGCATCAAATGAGGAGGCATTTTGTAGCTTTATGTTTTCTGCTTTAGTTGAATATGTTTATAGGAATTGTTTTGGTTATTTGGGACATCCAAGCACCCTTCAGACATGTTGTCTTTGTTTTGTGTATGCAGGCAAGTGTCCTTGTGCGTCGCTGTTGGTTTGTGGGCTGGGCTTATTATTGGATTTGTAACTGAGTATTACACTAGCAATGCATACAGGTACTAGTCTTGGCAGCATTTAGGTATTCTCCTTTCTATTTTTGTTTAACGATGTTCTAAAGTAACTCTTGCTTTACATTATTTCTTGCAGTCCTGTTCAAGATGTTGCTGATTCCTGCCGGACTGGAGCTGCTACTAATGTAATTTTTGGCCTTGCATTGGGCTACAAATCTGTCATTGTTCCTATCTTTGCAATTGCTGTTAGCATCTATGTTAGTTTCAGCTTTGCTGCTATGTATGGTATTGCTATGGCTGCCCTTGGGATGCTGAGTACCATAGCTACTGGATTGGCCATTGATGCATATGGTCCAATCAGTGATAATGCTGGAGGCATTGCTGAGATGGCTGGCATGAGCCACAGGATCCGAGAGAGGACTGATGCCCTTGATGCTGCAGGGAACACCACTGCTGCTATTGGAAAGGTTTGAAAAGTCTCTCAAACCCTACATGCCTCCATTTTCATTTACTAGTATGTGTAAGGTGCTGGTCTTTATCCCCTGCTTCATTTTGGTTGGGGGTGGGAGACTGTTGTCCACACTTGACTTGTTTGTTTCTTGGAGTTTCATTTTTGGGGTGGGGTGAACTTTTTATAGAAGCATGCTCTTTTCCTTTTCTTCTTTTTTTATTGGTTTTCAAAAGCATGTTAATAATTAATATACGGGTGGGTGCACTCTTGTGGGATGTTGATATGCTGACACTCGACTGGTGGCTTTCCTTGATTTTTCACTGGGACCAATCTATAAGCAGTTCACATAACTTGAGAAATGGGAGAACTACCTGAGCGCTGGCTTTTGCCTTGTCCTGTTTTGATGCTTAGGAATTATTTTTTTCTCTGCACTAATATTTTGTGAGAAGCATTAGATTTTATCAAGTACAAGTCCAAGATTGTATTGTGTTGTGTTGTCACATATGATTTTATTCACTACAAGTCCAAGATCGAGATGGGCAAACTACATGACCAAAATACATTATTGCATAACGCAAAACTAGTTTTTAATCCAATTCAGAACCCTTAATTTGTGCTTTTATTCTAGGGCTTTGCAATTGGTTCAGCTGCTCTGGTCTCCCTGGCCCTCTTTGGTGCTTTTGTGAGCCGTGCTGGAATCTCAACAGTTGACGTATTGTCTCCGAAAGTGATCATTGGTTTGCTTGTGGGAGCAATGCTTCCTTACTGGTTCTCTGCCATGACGATGAAGAGCGTGGGAAGTGCAGCTCTGAAGATGGTTGAGGAAGTGCGCAGGCAATTCAATACCATCCCAGGTCTCATGGAGGGCACTGCCAAGCCTGACTATGCTACCTGTGTTAAGATCTCCACTGATGCTTCCATCAAAGAGATGATCCCACCTGGTGCCCTTGTCATGCTCACACCCCTTATTGTCGGTATCCTTTTTGGTGTGGAGACTCTCTCTGGTGTCCTTGCCGGATCCCTTGTTTCTGGTGTTCAGGTAATGCTAAGTAGCGATCTAGGTAGTATACCTTTTCAATCAAAATCACAAGGTAGTTTTATTTATGGTCACAAAGTTGTGGTTGCAGTCATAATGATTTGGCATTCATGTTCTTACCTGTCTTCATTGACAGATTGCTATCTCTGCATCCAACACTGGTGGCGCCTGGGACAATGCAAAGAAGTATATTGAGGTAAAACACTTTTGAATTGTGACTTGTAATTCTTTTCTTGACCAGCTGGCCATTGCGGTCTATTGCTTTATAGTATAGCTTATGTTCTGGATTTCAATGATAGGCTGGTGCTTCAGAGCATGCAAGAACCCTTGGTCCAAAAGGATCAGATCCACACAAGGCAGCTGTTATTGGTGATACTATTGGGGACCCACTCAAGGATACATCTGGACCATCTCTTAACATTCTTATCAAGTTAATGGCGGTCGAATCGCTTGTGTTTGCTCCCTTCTTTGCTACACATGGTGGCCTTCTCTTTAAGATCTGAAACAAGAGGATGAGAAAAAAACACACAAGGGGGGATGATTTGATCAGTTGACCCTTTTGTTATGATCTTCATCTTACACCTTTTGTCTTCCAATTGTGCATGCATCATTCTCTGTCGATTCTTCTTTCTCTTCGTATTTTCCCTTGCAAAAATTATAACCTAGTGTGTAGAACATTTTTGCTTTTTAAAAAAATCTCTCCCTCAGAGTTGGACCGGCAGAGAAAATTTCTCCTTTCCAGGAGGTTGATGACGATGATGTGGTAGCGTTCAATCTTAACATGAGTTGGAACTCTGCTATGTTATTCATTATGCTTCATGGTGGGACAGATTATTGCTTCTTTTGCTGTTTTATTTATTTATTCTTTCTTTCATTCAGAGTGCCGCCATGCTTCTTAGATAGAATTTTGGTGAAAACTCTGGCGTGAATGAAGATCACAAAAAGGATTGAGAAAGTGGGGGATTGAGCGGCCCCTTAGTCCTTTTCCTTTCTTTTGATATTTCCTTTTTTCCGTATAGCTAAAAGACCTGTGGCCTGACTGATATAAACTTATAGTCTCTGAAATGAAAATCTTGGATTCGGAACTACCCCTCTCCAAATATATCAAAAAAGATATTTCCTTTTCCGTGATAAAATAATGATGGTTAGAAAGATAACGAATAGGTGTACCATATCAAGCAAGTAGGCATTATTATAAATGACGATACTGGTAATTTTAAGGCGACTCCCCCGTAAAAGTTTGAAAGGAGGATTTTTGGGTTCCCTCCAAACAATCCAAACCATGTCACATGCCCTATTGTTGTAAATTCTTTTTCCCATCTAGTTTGAGATGCATCTATTGGAATTAGCGCTTAGGAAATTGTAGATCCAATGAAACCGTGAAAGCAGACTCGAGTTGGTTTGGTCTTTTTGAATGGATCACGGAAATGTTCTAATTTTTGTTTGGTCACTTTTTACGCGATACTGACAGAAATTTAGGCCTAGTTTGTTTTTAGAGATGAGATGAAATAAATTAAAATTAAAATTAAAAAGTAAAATAAAGTATTATTAGTATATATTTTTTAATATTATTTTTGTTTTGAAATTTGAAAAAATTGAATTGTTTATTTTATTTTATTTTGTATTAGAATTTGGAAAAGTTGTAATGATTAGGTGAGATAAGATGAGATGGATTTGAAAATGTTGAATTGTTTATTTTAGTTTGTATTGAAATTTGAGAAAGTGTAATGATGAAATTGAGATGAGATGAAATGAAATAAGATGTTTTTTAAAAACAAACGAGGGCTTAAACTAATTACAGAGAAAATAATGAAAACGTAACTTGTAATGATTCTAATAGAGGAATCTGATTAACGAATATGTTCTGGGGTCAAATAATAGGTCTCGCAAGAAAGATGTTAGAGAATGATAAAATTAAATTATTGGAGAAATCTTGAGACTTTCTAACATAAACTTCAAAAATATCAACTTGGAGATGCCATTGCCTATTTATGCACATAAGTTACAACTAAAGAAGCTAGGGTGTAACTGGTCTGGTTTTGTACATTTTTAGAACTGAAACGGTAAATACTAATTTTGAAAATTTAAGAATCGATACCAAACCAATTCACCGATGAAACTGGAATTTAGCATATAATATATATATATATATATATATATATATATATATATATATATATATATACCGAACCAGTACCGCACCAGACTGTTTACAAATTAGACCGAACTTGGTCTGATTTAACCAATTTTTTTTTTTTTAATTTTTTTACACCATTAAGAAGCTAAAGGCTTTTCGCCTATGGGTGCTACCTGCATCTTATGGTGCGGGGCCACCCCCTCCTCGCCCCCGGCCCGCATGGGACGGGGGTGCTGTTTTCACTCCACCTTGTCCGGGGTGCAGTATCCGCTCCCTCCCCCCCCCCCCCAAAAAAAAAGGGCTATGGGCCTAGAAGCTGTTTTTTGGCCATTTTGGGCCATTAATAAACAAAAAAAAAATGTATAATAATTATATAGCAATAAACAATGCATTGAATTTACAATAAAAAAATATAAATTAAGAGAAAATGAAGTATTACTAATACTAAGTCCTAAGTCCTAAACTATTACAATTTACAATAATACAATTTATAATAAAACTATAATAACTAAACTATTTCAATAATACAAATGAAGAGAAAATAATTATAAAATTACAAATATTAAAGGGACGTTGTATCAACATTATAAAGAACTTAGTATATAAAATCTAAATACAATTGAACATAAATGATAAAAGTGAACTGTTTGAATTTTTACTTTGACATTTAGAGTGGGTGGCCAAGGGTGAAAATAGAATTTAGTGCTGCTTGATGTGAGTCGTGAGATCATAAAATCTGAATCATTAACAACTGAATATGAAAATAAATTAGAATTATAAACAATAAACAAAAGTTAAAATTACAAAGAACCATTAGAAATGAAAAAATTACAAATTAAGATCTGACTAACCAATATGAGATGGGGATCAAGATTCAAGATGAGACATTGAGAATATATCATTTGAATTTCGACTTGGAATTAGGATTGAAATTTGAGTCTTGAGGTACGCATATGACAATAAGCTTATAAAAATAATTAGATACCAAAAATTATATAAAGAAGAAAAAAAATTAAGGGACAATACAAATTGTATAAACCTATGGCAAATGACAATGGTGGGTCGAGGTCCAATATGGTGAAGTCATATTACAGCAAAGGTAGATGTCGTATCATGCATGGCTACAACAATTAAATTTGAAATTAATACCGATGAAATGAATATAAATAAAATAAATCAAAATAATAAAATAAAATTAACGATTACCATGTCTAGGCTGATCACCACCCTCTTCCTCGTCGGCCTTATTAAAGTTAAGAATATCCGAACATGAATTTGAGTATCTTTGATCCAATTCTGCGTACAAATCAATGTCTCTACAATGGTAGGAGACAAAAAACTCTGGAATGGATCCAATATGCGCCCTCTAGTACTAAAAGCCGACTCTGAAGTTACGGTGCTAATGAGGATGACCAAAATACTGCGGGCTATCTATCTAAGAATGAGATATTTCACGGCATTGGTCTTCCACCAAACTAATATATCAAACCCTTCCGTATATGGGAGAATATCCCTTGCCAAATATCGGTCTACCTCCGACTTCATCTCTGTAGACCTACGGACTAGTTAGGGGTTATGTGAGAGGTTTTGGGCCCACACCAACCTACACTTTTTCCCTACCCCAGCTTTTGGAGGAGGCGATAGGGTAGGTGTAGGTGCACTATCACCCATGATCATGGAAAACTCATCAAACAATTTACCGAAGGTGTTTCTAAACATACCCCCAATAAGCTTAGCCCATGCGGCTCTGTGCACGAGTCTCAAACCATATATTGTGCCATCAATCTTGAGCTGGTGGTCAAGAACAACAACCAAATAATACAAAAGATTTTGCATATTGAAATCCCCTCAATATTTATCATATTTGACCATCATCATAAATGTCATCTCCCGCATTCTAGTATGGTTACTCATACACATCTCATCCAATTCTTATTTCACCCTACATATTTGTTGAGTGAACTCATTGGATGTAGGGTACAAAAAATCAGATATTTTTAATGGCATTTGGTAGAAAAGCCTAAAAAAATCTACAAAGATAGCAACCACCTCCCAATCATTATCAATAGGCTTTCCTAATCCCCATACTCATCAAAATATCTGATATACTGGATGTCTTCATCACCTAATAATTCAAAAGTTGCCTTATATTTTTAGGCCGCCTCCAACATCAAGAAGGTTGAGTTTCATCCTATAGGAACATCAGTACAAATGCCATTCTTGGATGTTATGCCCGCATTCCTTGCAAGAATTTTGAATTTCTCCAATCTAGCAGGAGAAGATCTCACAAATCTCATAGTCATTCTCGTGCAACCGAGTCATCAACATCTTTCAAGCTATCAGACACAATTAAATTCAAAATATGTGCAGCACATCTAACATGCAAACAATCACCACCCAAGCTTGTCTTATTCGTCTTTCTAAAATAGGTCTTAAGAAATTTAAATGCAATATTATTAGACGATGCATTATCGATTGTGACCGTCAAAACCCATGCTAACCCCATTCTTTTATTACGGCCTCCAAGGCCTTCTCAATCGTCTCACTCTTATGATCGAAAATTTGACAAAACTTCACAATTTTTTTATGTAGTGTTCAATCACAATCAATGAAATGCATAGTCAAAGAAATGTAATTAAAATTTTTAAATAAATGTCCAACTATCGGTAGTGAGGCAAACAACTTGACCCCACCAATTGGCCTCTCAACAAATCTTTCTCCTTTTGGTAATTTTTTAAATATATTTTGTCACAGTATGACAAGAAGAAATATAAAACCTAGGTTTCAAGCAACTAGAATATTCTTTGAACCCTCTCCCTCCACAAACTAAAAAGGTAGCTCGTTTATATTAACCATACGAATTTTCTTCTACACTCATCGATGTCATATTTAATATACCCATTCAACGTATAATCCTCACTACTCCTATCCGCTATTTTTTTTAGTCTAATCTCTAGTATAGATTAACTCTTTTCTTTTAAGGATCTTAATCTTGGATTTTTCTTGCATTATTATTCTAAGTGCACATTTAACTGTGATGTACCAGATTTCTTATAGTGACATCTATAGAGTTTATCACAATAGTTACACTTTACTTGGGGGTTATTAGGGTCACCACCTTCTAGTTTGGTAAAATGAGATTAAACTATAAAAACATGTTTCTTGTTTTGTGCGGGGCCGAGCTTGGAGGCGGGGATAGATTCTGTGGGGTTAGGACTAGGGTTCGTAGGGTTAGGTGTTGGGGAAGGCTTAGTAGGGATATGACAACTATCACTAAAATTTGAAGAAGTAGAGAAAGACATTATCCAAAACAAGCAACAAATATGAAATTAAAACAAAAACATGCCACTAACATCAGCAATCAACACATAGGGATGATGATTAACAATCAAAACATGCTACTAACATCAACAATCTAGTGAATTATTTTTAGTACTATTGCAACTTTTTTTACAACTAATTTTTAAGGGTCATTATCTTCAACTTGTTTATTTTTGGAAATGATGCATATATATTGTGGTTTCTTTTAGTGGAGCAGTGGATGAGTCGTCTACTTTATTCAAGGGCATGGAATTAAGAGCATTAGTAGTGGGCTCAATAAACTTTAGCTAAAATTTGACTAAGAAATTCACTTTTACAAATTATAGCTAGCCATTTTTCACAACATCAAATAACAGACTCAACAAATCTTTCACCATTCTATTAAAATATTAATTTTAAACTTTTTATTTATTTTAATTCTAATTGTAATTTAAATTTCTCCAACAGTTTTATTTTTTAACGACTATATTTTTCCAACGCCTATATATTCTAACGATTATATTTCTCTAATGGTTATATTTTCAAACGGTTATATCTCTCTAACGGTTATATTTCTCTAACGGCTATTCTCCAATGGTTATATTTTTCTACTATAAAACATAATATTTCATCAACAATTTCATTCACTGCACGGGAGTGAGAAACAGCAGGAAATATAATATTTTAATCAAAAGTAATATTTGGCTAGCCTTCTTTGGCTCAACAAATTTAGCTAGCCCCTTCATGCAAAGTTAAATTTACTATTCATTTAGCTAGCCCAATGTTGAGCTTTATTTTGCATTTTAGCTATTCTTTAGCTAAAATTTGATTTTAGCTAGCCCACTACTAGTGCTCTAAGAGAATGAAAAAAAAAAAAAAAAAAAAAGAAAGATACCAGCTCTAGTATTTTTTCGTAAGCTCCAATTATTGACCGTTATTACATAATTTCCATTTTCGAAGAAAGAGAAGGTGAGGAGGGAGGGGAAGAGAAATGGAGCTACAAGTACTGAGACAAAACTAAGTCTCGTTGGTTATATAATCCGGATGAGATGAGATATTTTGTTAAAAGTTGAATAAAATATTATTATAAAATAATTTTTATTTTAAAATTTAAAAAAATTGAATTGTTTATTATATTTTGTGTGAGAGTTTGAAAAACTTGTAATGATTATATAAGATGAAATGAGATAGTTTTGTTATAGTTACGCAATTAAGATAAGATGAAATGTGATATTTTGAATAGTAGTGAGATTTTTAAATTAAGATGAGATGAGATGGTTTATAAAAAAAATGTGTGTTTGGATAGTAAGGTGAGATGAGATGATTTTAACTTCTTGGGTATTTGATAAAGTGGTGGATCCTACCAATTATTGAAAAGTATTTTTAATTATTGAGTGAAAAATATTATGAATATATTAAAAATAAGTAATATCTATTATTAATTTAAAAACTCACAAATATTTTGACTTTCTCAAAATATAATTTTATATTATTATAATATGATCTATTTATTATACAATATTATATAAAATTCGAAATATATTTTTCTAATTATATATTACAATAAAATAAAAAATTCTAATAAAAAGTTATATGTATTAAAAATGTGATAACTAGTGTTACTGTAATAGTACTTTAACAGTAATCAGATGCAACTTTATAGCTGATCAACTGCAACATATTCTATCATTAATGATTGATGAGATAAGATTTTATTTTCTACGATTAGGTGAAAGGTGGAGTATTGCTCAGATGAGAAAGAGGAAATTCTGTGCTATGGCTTTTATGGAAATGGCAGAGTTAGGTAGTAGATAATGCAGACAGGACAATGTTTGAAGGGGAAAAAAATTAAGGAAATAACATGACTGTTTCTTGACTCTGTACCAGTGAATGACTGTTCCTTTCCTACGGACTAGAATGCCTTTTTTTGTAAATTTTCACTTTTTTTTCTCTCTCTTTTCTCCCTCGTGATGAATACTACACGAGTTTGGCCTCATCTTAGCTCTTAATTACATAAAACAAGTGCCCATGGTCACTTGCAAATGTATGGAAATTTTGTTTTAGGCAATAATAGAAAACATAGGATACAAAAGTGAGGATTCCCACGATTAGTTTTGACAACTCAGATTTTCAGAACTTGAACCTACAAAAAATAGGAAATGAGGCAATTAAGAGAGGGCGGCCTTAGGGTCGGGTAGTCTCTGATTTCAAAGTTAGTAAATTCTCTTGAAAGCTTGTAAATAAATGAAAGAGTCTAGAGATCAAATAGGGCTTTTCGTACCTGGGGCTTGTATTTATACCATAAATCTTGGAGACAGATTGTGCCTGTCCTCATGAAGTCTGTGTCCTTCACAATGTTCATTTTGTCATTTTTTAATTCGGCATGGCTCTGTGATAGCACTATCAATGTGGCGTGTAGCTCGGATAATAGTACCATTAATGTGACGTGGTTCCTTGGCCTCGCTTTTATCCGTTGTGAGCCATCGATGTTCCCATGTCACGGATCGATGGTTCTCTATATGTTCTGCTATGTTTTGTACAAGTTCCCAACTACAGAATGTGGCTGAGCGATGTTAAGCTAGTCTGTCCCATTAGTCACTTGATCCATTTTCCTAGTAGGCACTTTGCTTCGTAGGTAGCCTTGAGACTTTGTGGCCGGGTATTGGGCTAAGGCCCAATGAGTTTTATGAAGTGGGAAAAATCCGTTTACAATATCAATCTTCCTCTTTCACAGAAAAAGAAAAACTATCCAAGTTTTTTTTTTTTTTTTTGCTTAGAGTCATTTCAAAGAGAAAAGTCAAGAGAGATAGGCGGCCAAGAAATGAGTTAATTTTGGGAATTTTATGCAGCGGTTGGGTTAATAATTTTCTAAATCTAAAATTGGTACGTTTGGTTACCAAATCAAACTCAACTCATCTTAACTCAACATTACAATTTTTTCAAATTTCAATACAAAATATAATAAACAATTCAATTTTTTCAAATCTCAAAATAATAATAATATTAAAAAATAGTATTCTAACAATATTTTATCATCTTAACTCAACTCAACTCAACATCCAAACTTAGCTTTATGTACACCTATTTTCGTAGGCCATAAAATCAAAAACAATTAATGTTCCTAATTTCCTTTTCCATGGATTTGGAAGGTGTACAAATTACGTATATTTGTAAGTAATGTTTTTTGAAATCTCAAAAACAATGTCATTGAAGCTAAGCTAGCTAGCTATATATAATCAATATTGTAATTAATTAATTAATTAATTACTTACACCTTGTAATGTTGCTTATACATATATAATATATTGCTTCATACTGAGTACTACAACAACATATGTATCAACTACGTGTTTGTAAGTAAAATGTTTTAAATGCAAATCAAAATAATAATAATAATTAATTTGAAAGGAATCTGAAACTCATGCATAAAATCAAAACAGTTCACAAATCACATGCACAATCAAATCTTGATTCTCCATAACACAGTTCGCAAATGTCATCATCTATCTCCATTTAATCCCAACACTCCTCCAATCTCCATAATTCAACCAAAAAAAAAAAGAAAAAAGAAAACTAAAGGTTCGGATTTGGGCTTATCTTTGACGACGATGATGTGACGGACACTAAGAGGGACGACAACTGTGACAGACATAGAGAGCGACAGAGATGAGCGGATGCCAAACATAGTGATAGAGACTCAGAGAGCGACGAAAAGAGAACTGAGAGAGAGAGCGATTTGAGAAGGGGAAAGGAGTCGCGAGAGGGGGGGACTTAACACCCCAGACCAAATGGCGTCATTTTGTCTTTATTAAAAAAACCTATAAAGACAAAACGAATGGATTTTTTTTCTTTTATATAATTATATATATGGGGGGTGCGGGGTTGGACCTCCTTCATCCCTTACCTCCGTTGGGGGCCACAGATGCGGGCAGGCCACCCTCCCCCCGCATTTGCAATGCGGATCCCTTGCCTTGCTTGGGCAATGGCGGGGTGAATGGGACGGGGCAGTGGGGGGCGAGGCCTCGCTAGCCGTTGCCCACCTCTATTTTTGCTTGCAAAAGGGATTTGCAAGTTCAAGTAGGACTCTTTTTCTTGCCGTTATTGGACTTCTCTTGTAGCAATAGATCAATCGCATATTAGAACGACGATGATTAGGTTGAGAGTGGTAATGGTGGTTGTCAGCTTTTACTAATCAAACTTGCTGCCCCTCATTGCTTGAAATTCTCCTTGGAATTGGAACAGAGAGTAAAAGAGTGGTTTCTGGCTCATTTTGATAGTGAGATGAGAAGATTTTAGATGAGTTGAACAAAATATTGTTAGAATATAATTTTTTAATAATACTATTATTTTGAGATTTGAAAAAATTGAATTGTTTATTATATTTTATATGAAAATTTAAAAAAAATATAATAATGAGATAAGATGAGATGTGTTGAGAGTGTTTCTGTATTCAAACGGACTAACAATGCTGATATGTCATTGTGGAATTTCTCCCCCATTCCAAAGCCCCCCTTACACTTCAAATCTTAGTGTCTTTTACTATTTTTTACTAATTCTTTATTTATCAATTGTCGATACTTAAAAAAAGGCAAATAAATGATTAAATAAAATAAGAGAGTCAATTCCCTCAAAATTACAAGAAAATGTTTTATTTTTAATGAGTATAAAAAGGTAGAAGGGAGCAACCAGATGTGATTTCTGTAACTGAGTCTCACTATAGTAGCATCCTATTCGTTAGAAACTAGACGAGGGACTTTTAAGAGACAACAAACCTGCAAACACTTCCAATCTGATTTTGAGTATAATTCTTTTAAAAGCTGTAAAATAGAAACTAGATAGGAACGACCTAGACAATTAATACGGTTTGGATAATGAGATGAGATTTAATAGTTTTAGATAAAAATTATAAATTAAATAAAATATTATTATTATTTTAAAATTTGAAAAAATTGAATTATTTATTATATTTTATGTAAGAATTTAAAAAAATTATAATGATGAGATAAAATGAAACACTTTCAACTTTCAAAAGTAGCAAGTTGCAAAAGACTTCATCAAACTGAATTTGAGTAGAACTGTTCTAAAAAAGCAATAGAAATCTTGAAAACAACCACCCTTCTAAAAACAGTTGAGTTTGATTTATATTTTAGAGGATTCAACAAACCAAGACCCCATGCTCCGTTGAGAAAAGGAGATTTTTGTTGCTATCAACACAGCTTTTCCACGACGTGATTCATTCATGCCAAATAAGGTGTTCCCTAGATTACTAAGAAATAGAGGCAATGACAATAATGGCATTCATTCTTTAATTTCAACTACCCATTTTTTTATTATTATATCTCTCACTATTCCACTCTTTACTTTTTACTCTCTCTCTACTTCGCTTTATCTCTACAATAAATTAATTAAATCCTTAAATTAGTTGTCACTTCTATATGTTGTTGTTTGTGTGTATAAATATAAATAGTTATATGAAAATTCTATTCATCATATCTACATATTACACATAATATTTTTTTATTTTTATTTTTTCTCTTATCAAATAATGTATGATATATGGATCATGAGTAGAAGAGTTCCATAAGTTTAAGAAAAATAAAATAAAATGTAATATATGATGTGTGGGATAATGAATAACAAATCGCTATATATATATATATATGTATGTATGTATATGCGCATAATAAAATATCTATCACATGGAATATTCTCTTATTTGAATTCAAAGATAATGCAAACTTATTAATAGCAAGAGATATATAATATTTTTGAACCAAAAAAAGATTTAAATAAGTTAGAGAAAAAATAAATAAAATAAAATTAGTTAATTTAGATCAGAAAATTTAAAAAATTCTGTAAAATCAAACCTATAAAATAAAGTGTAATGATTATAAAATTATTTTTATTACAAAATAAATCTAGCGTAATTCACGAACCAAAGCTATACGCACGTGGCTGCACCCATCTCTTTTATTAGAGCATTCACATCTCATATTCTAAACAATAAATCTTCCTAACTTTCCAACACTCCACACTCCATCTTTTTAAATTTTTTTAAAAATTTTTTTTTTATTAAATAAATTTTATATGAATAGTAAATAAAAAATTTGAAATATTAAAAAAAAAAATTCAAAAAAAATTTTTAAAAAAATATTAAAAAATATTAAAAAATGTGGAGTGTGGAGTGTGGATGAATAGTAAGAAGATGTGTAGCAAAACCATTTCTATTTTAGGAAAAAGATTTAGGAGATGAACAATTATTTTCTAAATATAGAAAATTACTATTCATTTCTTAAATTATTTTTTATCAATATTTTATCTTAGTATATAAAATAAATTATTCTTCTAATTATCTATATTTTTTCTCATATTTATATTTATTATAGTTTTAAATAATATTTTTAAAAATAATTTAATTAATTATGAAAATATATAAAAAAATAATTTTAAAAATATTATCATACTCAAAAAAAATAATTTAAATTTTATTTAAAATATTTATTAGAGTAATAGTTTAAAATATAAAAATAAATATTGAATAGTTAAATTTGTAAATGAAAGTAAAAGAAAAAAATAATAAAAATATATATAAAAATATTATTTTAATAGAATAGAAAAATGACAGAGAATGAGATTTATGAAATTTTTAAAAGATAAATAAAATTTAAGAAAAATTAGAGAATGTGACGTGAACGCTGTCGAATAATTATTTATTTTGGATACGGTTGGGAGGGTAGGAAAACATCGTATTTATTATAATCTGACCCCACCACTTTGTAAGCTGTTGTCAGTTGAGTTGCTTCATCTTTTTGCCTTTGAAGTTCCCGACATTTGTCTAGTCGTAAAACAAGCAAGCACTGACCCTGCTCTGCATTGCACCGTCGCTCCACGGAGATCAATTGGAGCTTGGAATGAAGCTGAGCGACCCTTTCTGTGCGCCTGCTGCCTCTCTCTGGTCAATTGAGTCAGTGTCGTCTCTCTTAGCTCCACCAATGCTCTCTCCCCACCCTTTACATCAGCTGCATGCAGCACCTTCATTACCCTCAACAAAGCCCAAAGCTTCTCTCCCTTTCTGCCCTCTGCGCCACTCTATCACTTTCAACAACCACGCTGCCATCTTCTCTCGTCGCCGTCGCCGAGAACTCTGCGTGCGAGCCCTCGACGCTGCTCAGCCGTTTGACTATGAATTCAAGCTCGCCGCTCATCATGCTCATGTCCACTCCAGCCAGCATCTCAAGATTGCCATCATTGGCTTCGGAAACTTCGGGCAGTTCCTGGCAACCACCCTCGTCCGCCAAGGCCACACCGTACTCGCCCACTCTCGCTCTGACTACTCCGACGCCGCCAAGTCCCTCGGCGTTTCCTTCTTTTCCGACCCCCACGACCTTTGTGAAGAACACCCAGAAGTCATTCTGCTCTGTACGTCTGTAATCTCCACCGAATGGGTCCTCAGCTCCCTCCCTCTCCAGCGACTCAAGCGTAGCACCTTGTTCGTCGACGTTCTTTCTGTCAAGGAGTTTCCCAGAGACATACTTCTCGAACTTTTGCCCGCCGATTTCGATGTGATTTGCTCTCACCCAATGTTCGGACCCCAAAGCGCTAGACACAACTGGAACGGACGTGCCTTTGTTTACGACAAGGTTCGAATTGGCGATGAAGAATCGAGGATTTCGCGGTGCGAGAAGTTCCTTGATATTTTCGCGAGAGAAGGGTGTAGAATGGTGGAGATGTGCTGCGAGGAGCACGACAAGCACGCGGCGGGGTCGCAGTTTATTACCCATACGGTTGGGAGGGTCTTGGAGCTGTTCAACTTGGAGTCCACGGCGATTAATACCAAGGGGTATGAGGCCTTGTTGGATTTGGTTGAGAACACGGCCGAGGACAGCTTTGATTTGTATTACGCGCTATTCATATACAATAAGAGCGCTTTGGAGATGTTGGAGAGGTTGGATTTGGCTTTCGAGGCGTTGAGAAATGAGCTCTTCGGCCGTTTGCATAATGTGGTGAGGAAACAATTGTTTGAGAAGGTGCAGAATTCGCAGGACAGTTACGCTTGGCCTCAAAATGGTGCTGCATTGTCTTCTTCTGCATTGGTAGTGAGGTAAAACTCATAAATACTTAAAATTGGTATGGAGTTCCTTTCAATTCTGACAATCAGTTTCGCGTTAAAGCCGATTTTGGGTTATTTCATCAGTCGCTTTCTTTGGTGTTAAATTTGGAGAGAAGAAGTTGCTTTGAGTATGTCTGGTGTAAATCTGATCTTTTCAGCATTAGGAAGTTTTAAAACTTGAAACAATAAGAGTGCTATCAACCAGAGTGTAGAGATTCTTTCTGAGTATGGCAATTCCTGCGTAAAGGCCATAAATACGGGCTTGTAGATGATAGTTGAGATTTTGTTCCTTTTTATTTGTTTATTATTATTGTTTTTTAGCGTTCAAAGTTCAAATTAGCAATCGCTGAGATCATGCGGTGAAAAATTTTCCCCTTTTCTTTGGCTATTGGTGGGATTACATCAAAACTTGGTCAATCAACATGAACAAATAGTGTGCTTGAAGTCCTCTGGGGATGGGTACGAGTCATGCTAGAAACACAATACTCACAATGATTTTTCATCAAGTTTTAGTTCAAACTTTCAGGTCTCAGGATGCCCAACCATACGAGTACAAAGGGCAGATCTCTGACCGCTTTGATGACAACTCGAAACTAAAAATTGCAATAGTTGGATTTGGAAACTTTGGTCAGTTCCTTGCAAAGACCATTTTACGTCAAGGGCACACGGTTTTGGCGTATTCTAGATCGGACTACTCTGATATAGCTAAAAAATTAGGGGTTTCTTACTTCTCTGATGTAGATGATCTTTGTGAGGAGCATCCAGAAGTGATTCTTCTTTGTACTTCCATTCTTTCTACTGAGAAAGTTCTGAAGTCATTGCCGCTTCAAAGATTGAAAAGAAGTACTCTGTTTGTGGATGTACTTTCTGTGAAAGAATTTCCAAGAAGTTTGTTTCTTCAAAATCTGCCACCATATTTTGATGTTCTCTGCACACATCCTATGTTTGGACCCGAGAGTGGTAAAAATGGGTGGAATGATCTTTCTTTTGTTTATGATAGGGTTAGGGTTGGAAGTCAGGAATCAAGAGTATCACGGTGCGACCGGTTTCTTGATATCTTTGCACGGGAAGGGTGCCGAATGGTGGAAATGTCTTGTGCAGAGCATGATTGGCATGCGGCAGGGTCACAGTTCATCACCCACACAATGGGAAGGGTTTTGGAAAAGTTAGGGTTGGAGTCAACACCAATTAACACAAAGGGTTACGAGACACTGTTGAGTTTGGTGGAGAATACTGCAGGGGATAGCTTTGACCTTTACTATGGCTTGTTCATGTACAACGTAAATGCTATGGAACAGCTAGAGAGGTTGGACCATTCTTTTGAATCGTTGAAGAAGCAGCTCTTTGGGCGGTTACATGGTGTTCTTCGGAAGCAACTGTTTGAGAATGCAGAGAATCTCCAAATTTCGTGGGAAAGACAAGTGTTGCCACAAGTATCTCAAAGCAGTGCTACATAGTGCATTGGCATCTTCTTTGGAGACTGTCCAAAACAATTGAGTTCCATGTTCCTGCCATTTGGCAAGCGGTACTCGTACGTCTTCTTGAATTAAAAAAAAATTAAATAAAAGCATGGTTCGGAAGTTTGAACCCTGAGATTTTTAAGGTTCAAGTACTTTGGCTTTGCTAGATTGCTTCCTGCATGTAACTAGAGGCAGATATAGTTATTTGAGATTTTATGTGCAATATTCAGGACCCTTATAAGCTGTCATTGCTGGTACCTAGATTTGGAAAATCAAATCCAATTTGAGGATTCATCATTCTATTATCAAATATAGTGTGCTCTTAGTAGCTGGTTTGAAATTTTAGTTTAGCCCCTTATCCTGCTCTGCATTGTCTAGAACTGTCCTCTCGATTTTTGTTTCTTGTAAAATTTGGTTGCCGGATGAAATCTCATTCAGAATTTCTGGAGCCATTGGCTTGGTTTTTTCTTATATTCACTCTTTTATGAAGCAAATTAAAACAAACATCCGACAACTAAGTTGCATCTGAAATTTTGGTATTTTAATAATTTTTACTTGTTTAAAGATAAGTGCATTTCTTTTCATGTTGATCAGGATCATTATCCTTTTGAAGAACTCCTTGGAGTTTTGTGGTTTGATGGAGACTTGATCTGTTCGGCTAAGTGGGTGTTGGTGGGTTGTAACAACATCGATACTTGCTTGGAGCTGCAAAAATTGGAATGCTTTCTTTAATCTTCGATATGTTGAAGACAGTGGCTCATTGTTGCAGTTATGATAATTATGTGTAACTTAGGTAAAGGGATGCAACAGTAATAAGCAATTAATTGAAGTTTGAGGCACTACAAGGACAACGGAAGGTAAAGAAAGAATCAAGATTGGAGGTGGCTAGAGATGACATTGTGGCCTGTAATGTTAGGGAAGATGCGAGTCTTGCTAGAGCTGCCAAAAATTTATTGATTTCCTCAAGTTTTGATTATTTTAGTTTGTTGGAGGATACTTGGTTGTTCCTCCATTTAGATTTCAACTTTTTGGAATCTGGTTGATGTGTCAGTTATCCAAGTAATTGTTAAGGTGTAAGTTAGGAGAGAGTTGTGCTCATTCAACATGTTTCTTATTCATACTGATGTGAGCTCTGACATGAATGAAGTTCTTATCTTTGTCGTGGTTAGTTCTTCTTCTTTTTTTTTGGGCCAAGTTTGAATATCTTCTCTACTTGAGTTTTTGTGTGTAAATGTCAAGCAGAGATCAAATTAGATCAACTTAACTTATACATAAAGCATCAACTTTCTTTTGAGCATGCATTGGGCTGAGAAAAATTCCTCTTCCAATGTTTTCATAGCATTTATTTGTATCTAAAGAACGATTTCAAGGTACCAGGCAAACCATTCAGGATATAAATCCTGCTTGCAAACAGAAGGTAGTTCTGGAATTGGCCTCTTACCAGAAATTAAATTTTGGCTGCATCAATTGGTCTCTTACCTTGCTGGTAGTTCTGGAAGTAGATATCTACATAATTTTTTACTTTCTTGTATAATCTTGGCCGTGACTTGTTGACCAGCCCATCAACCGGTTGAATCTCTTTTTCTGATTCTGGAATACAGAAAACAGCCAAAGAAATCCTCTCCCTTTCTGAGTTTGTCACCACCCTATGCATTGGGCTCTTGAATATTCCATTACTCATTATCTGCATATAATAGTATAATACAGAACCAGTTAGTGTGAATAAACCATATATTTCTAAACCTATCTATTAGTGTTTATGGCATGAATTTTCTTTCCCCAAAACAAAAAGCAAGACACTTATTTCCTAAGGCAGAACTCGTACTTCAAACCTGAGAAGCTACTCTTAGTTATTTTGCCGATATATATATATATATTTTTGCTGAATACTACTCTATTCTAGTTACCTCTGCTTGATCACCAACATTAATGAGAAGAGCTTCAGGAATGATTGGAACTTTATTCCATTGATTGTCTTTCTGAAATTGAAGACCTTCCACTTCTTTGTCTTGCAAGAGAATAGTGATTGCCGACCCATCTGCATGTGGTTTGGCACCAAGAACGAGATCTGGACTTGGACATTTTGGGTAGTAGTTAAATCTTGCAGTCATTGTTGGTCGTTTTCCGTATTGGTCCAAAAAGCAGTTATCTTCTAAGTTCAGCGACCTAGCCATGGCCTTAAGCACTACTTCATTTATCATATTCATCTTGCAGGTATAATCATGAAGAATGTCCCTGCAGTGTTTGTGAATGATTAAATTACATTATTCAATATGCATCTTGCTCTTTGACTGTTGAAACTTCGGATCAAGAAACCAAGCAGATGAAGTTGATGAACAGATACTACATAAGCTAAACTGTATTATAACTTTAGGTGTTCGGTAAAGAATTTCGGTAGAATTTGTCTGTGGACGTAGCAACGTCCATTCCTCAAGATTTTAGGCAACCATCTGCAAACAAATAACGGTTAAAGAAATTTCAATTATTTAAATGAATGGCTGATGTTCATGATGACTGTTCATCCGTTCAAAGTATCAACAGTATTAAGAGAACAAATTGCTTTGTGACATTCAAGTTTTACCTAAACAGGAATATATGCAAAAAAAAGCTTCTGATTTCAGAAAAGTGTGTTAGAAAAGGCATTATGTGAAGGACGAATGCAAAAAAAAGTTTCTGATTTGCAGATGGTTACCTAAAATCTTGAGGAATTTCAGGCCAAAACTTCAGCCTTCGCTGGTCTTCTGGATTTACAGTAAGATACAAGCGGTCAGTCCAATCGAGTATTTGTTGTGCTGAAAGGATCATGTCATTTCCATACCCTTCAATTTCATCCACTTCTCTGGAGTACTTTTGCTTCTCTCCCACTGGAAGTGCGAAAAATTGTTTCGTTACTTCACGAACTTTGTCTAGGAATGAATTCGTTATGCCATGGTTTATTGCCTGAAACACAATCAACCTTTGAGATACTTTGCACACGGTTGGAACTCAGAGAAAAAAGATATATACAGATACGAATAATCTCTCATACAACATATGAGTATAATCCTTACCCCCCTGATCTCTGAAATTGCCCTGAAATATAGGTCAAAGAACTTTGTTCATTTGACTGTAGCTTTGAAGTACTGTTTTTATGATAATATTGGGGTATATGAATCATCAGGATACAGAGATTCTTGAGCTATTATTGGTTTAGAAATATGGTTTTTATTATCTATGATATACGGAGAAAATAGGATCTATATTTAGATACGAAGGCTTCCATAGTATGACAGAACAGAAAAAGGTGTGAGACCTGAAAGCAGCCCGAAGTGGTTAGAGCGGATCGAAGTTTCTCCAGCTCCTCTCTGCTGGTCAACGAAGAAGTGAGCAGGCTAAGATCGACAACAGGAACCTCCATCAATGGAACATCCAAGACTCCACGGTCATCATCCTTGTGAATATATTTCTCTGGAAGTTCTTCGCCATTGATGGCCAGTTCTTGGACAGTTTTCTGCAACCACTGGGTCTTGGCAGGAGGGGCAGATTCGGCCATATCACCTTGTGAAGATTTTTTGTGTTTAGGCACTGTTCTTCTGACTTCAACACTAACGAATATGTATTTCAAAGGGCAAAATCCAAAGGGTGGTTCTTTTTGTCAAAGCCAAATTTGGGTGGTCTCCAATGAGAAAATAAAAAATAAAAAAATAAAAAATTTTGAGAAGTTGGACTTCTTGGTGCTAGAATAAGCGCATGGTAGTTGGATTAGAAGTTTCAAAGGCATAGCCTTCACTGCCACAAGTAAAAAAATTTAAAAATTCTTTTTTTGTAATAGTTTTTTTTATTTTTTTGAGAATTTTTAGGGTCAATTTTCTTCTAAAAGGAAGAGTAGTTTTTCTTCTATTTTATTTTACTGCTTGACCAAATGCAGTGCTTTACGGTCCAACATTCCTTACTTCTTACTTTGTTGATCATGGAGTTGCTTCAAATATGTGAAACTTCTGGCATTTCTAACCATCATAGCCGCGACATTACAATGTCTCCCTCTCGACCAAGCCATGGATACCACATTCAGAGCAGCAAAGATGGGGGGAAGAGATAAACTTTGTCGCAGCTTTTTACACATTGGATTGAAAGAAGTAATATATCTAGGGCCATGCATTAAATAAACTTTTATTGGATTTTATTCAAGGTTTAAACTTGTTGGATTTTATTCTTGTTTCCCGGTTTCCCACATACTTAAATCTTCACTGATTCAAGAGCTATCTTCCCTTCCTGATAACACTTATAGTTTATAGCTCCATAGTTCTTCACATTTCTATACAACCTCGGCCTCTTCTCGTCTATCAAGCAATCCACAGGCACAATCTCTCGCTCTGGCTCTGGCTCACTGAGCGTTGCCACTGATACTCTCATCTTCTCTGAGTTGGTCACAACCCTGTGCACTGGACTCTTGAATATCCCGTTGCTCATTATCTGCAAAATGAATTGAGTTACAAATGCTTATGTCTGAATGATGATAGGGATTATTGAAGTTACAAAATTTGGGAGAAATTTACCTGCATTTGATCACCAAGGTTCACAAGCAGAGCATCGGGGATTGAAGGGATTCTAACCCATCTGTCTTCTATGAAAACTTGAAGACCTTCTACTTCTCAATCTTGCAAGAGCACTGTAATTCCTGACTTATCTGTATGAGGTTTGAGGCCAAGAACCTGATCGGGTCTGGAACAAGGTGGATAGTAGTAAAACCTGGTTTGCATCAATGCACGCTCTCCAAATTGTTTTGAGAAGCTATCCTCTTCCAACTTCAATGACTTTGCCATGGCCTTGTACAGAAGCTCCATCACAGACTTTATCCTTGTTCCATATTCATGAAAGATCTCTCTGCAAGAAAATTTCATAAATCTATATCAATTAAAGCAGGTCTGCAAATTTCAGAAGAAAAAAGAAAGAAATGGAATGAGAGGGGGTTAAGTACCCAATGAGTTGGGTTTTGGGGCCAAAGCTCAAGCCTTCTTTGGTCTTCTGGAAATACATTGAGAGCAAGGCGATAGGACCAGTCAAGAACTTGCTTTTCTGACACTACAACATCATATCCATACCCTTCACCCTCGTTCTCTGCTCGGGCGTACTTTTGCTTTTCTTCCATTGGTAGAGCGAAGAATTGTTTTGTAACTTCGCGTACTTTGTCAAGAAATGAACTTGAAATCCCATGACCAATTGCCTGAAAGATTGAAAAAAATTCAAAAGAAAAGGAAGGAGACAAAAGGAAAGATCTTACAACTTATAAGAAGAAAATAAGAGGATTACAAAACTCAAAATTAACCTGGAAGAATCCCGCAGAGCTCAGAGCTGATTTGAGTTTGTCAAGTTGATCCTCAACTTGTTTGGGATCAAGATGTGATGAAGATGGGGAAGAGAAGAGGCTGATATTGATGATGGGAATGGAAACCAAGGATAGAGAAGACTCAATAGATCCAAAGGTGGAATCTTTAACGATGAACTCAAGAGGGGGTTCTTCGCCCTTGATCGACATTTCTTCAACACTCTTGGACATGAGTGCAATCGCTTCAACAGAAGAGAGAGCCATTCTGCTTGAATGCCCCCTGAGCTGAAAAGTACTGTTGGATTTACTTTAGCAGTGCTGTTTCCGGTCTCCAACCTCATTTTGTCTATATATATATAGAGCAAGGCTCAGTTGGGCTCCAAAAATGCAAATTAAAGTGGCCATGGCTTTAAATATCAAATGCGTTATGTGAATTTAATTAGTTGTATTTAATGGAGTTTAACATTTAATGCGTTATGCTTTGTAGTTCTGTCTATCTTTCTTAAAATTATTGAGAATGCTTGAATTATAAATCAGCTTTTCAAAACACCCTCTTTTTAACCTAGGCAACCAAATCAACAATTCTACAAGTTAATGTAATTCTTGGATATTTGTCTATTCGTTAAATGTTTTAAGTTTTTTGATGCTTGAGTTTTGGTTCTTTATAATTATTTGTAACACTCAGGAGTCTGTCTATAATCACGGTTGTCGTTCACCGTAAGTGATGGCTATCGATAAATTTGGAGTATTGTCTTCTTAAAAAAGAAACCACTTTAAATGCATATATACCTCAACAACTTAATCGACTCTTGTTCAAAAGGCACCTGCTGATGAGCATCTATTGAATTAAAAATTATTAAATGATTAATGCTAGATACAATCTTAGAATATATAAGTCACGTGCACTCAGGTGTGGAACTAGAATTTGGTACGATGTGGGGGGGCGATTAGCAAAGTGTGTCGTATGTAGGGGTGCACAATAACAAACATTTAAAGTAGCAAAGTGTATCATCGACATTTAATATTAACCATATAAGATTGTTATCTATGGACAAATTAAATTATTAAAGCCATCTATCTAAATCTCTCACTTGAGTTCTATCGGATTCAAGTGAACGATAAAAATTAAGAAAGAAATAGCCATGTAAGATTTTTTGAAACAAATGATAAAAATTAAGTAAACAAAGATAAACTCTTTTGTTGAATTTAAAATTGAATATTGTAAAGTCTCTATAATATAAATAGAAATAACTATGTGAGATTTGATGCATTCACTCCTAATTGTTAACTCAATGATAGAATATATGTACTTACTAATAAAATTAATCCAAAAAAACTAGCTAATGGAAGAGTTGAAAGGAAAAGTGTAAATAAATAGGAAAAATGAGGTTGTAAATTTATCAAATAGTTTATAAAAAAAGACCAAGATATTTTCTTGCTTCTTACGAGATGTAAAAAAAAAAAAGAATGTAAGATTTTATTAATGACAAAAAATAGGTGTAAGTATTAAAAAATTATTAAAAAACTAAAAGAAACCTAGACAACTAAGTATTAAATGAGATTTTTGAAAATATTTTGGAGGGTAAATTATCTTTATATTAGGATATCTTAAAAAAAACTATATATTAAGGCATTTTATTTTTGCCCCGAGGGGGGGAACTATCAACGTAGGTCCGCCCCTACGTGCACTTCATTTAAAAAAGGATGAGATCCATCATTAAAAATCTAATTTTGTGTGAGTCTTATATTTACACATTTAAAAAAAAAAGAGTGCAAAAAGCTTCATATCTTAAGATTGTAAATATCATTTCTAATCATATTAAATAGTACGATGATGCAAATGTCTATTTCTCCCTAGATTATATAAAATATATCTAAATCATAAAATTATAGAAAATCCTTATTTGCATCTATTAGGGTTCTGTTAATCACATCCCTCTGACATGTGTTTGAACATTCAATGAGCATTTACATGCATATCTAATTGATTTATTTTACTTTTTTATTGTACTTTAATTCTTTTCCGTTATTGGCACTCATCAAGAAGAAATGCTCTTTTATTTCTTCATATTTTGTTGTCATGAAATTAGATGTTTGAACGGCCATAACAAAATCACAACTCTCTATCACACGACTTCTATATTTAGTTTTTTTTTTTAATTATTATGTCATGCTTTTTTTTTTTCATTTTTTTTCAGACGTTTATGGCACCCCTTAAGAAGAAAACCATTTCTTCTTTATTTATTTCTTTGAATTTTGTTACGGATTTTTAATAAAATGAAAAGAAAGTTAAAAACAAAACATAAACTAAATGAGTCAAATATGTAAATGCTCATTAATAGTCCTCATTAAATGCTCAAATTAAGTATTAGAGAGATATGATTATATAATTAAGTTCTGCAAAAAAGGGATATGAGAGAAATGAGAAGCTTTTTGGATATAAAAAATGTGTAAAGTGTATTTTGTATTGTAATTTACAAAAGTAGATATGTGTGTAGCATATAAAAGCATCTACATTGGATTTTCTATAAAATTTTTTATAATTTAATTAAAAATTATATTCTCTAAAGTTTTTTTCTAAATTTTACTCATTTTTAAAAAACTTTTTACATCTCATTTCCATCCCTATCTCTATTCTATTAAAATAATATTTTTGTATTCTTTCTTTATTAACTTTCTTCTCTCACTTCCATTTACAAATTTAACTACTCAATATTTTTTCTTATTTTTTGAACTATTACTCTAATGAATATTTTAAATAGAATTTAAATTATTTTTTTAATATGTTTAGAGTTATTTAAATTATTTTTAAAAATATTATTTAAAATTATAATAAATATGATTATGAGAGAAAGTGCAGTGATTAATGGAATAAGAATTAATTTAATTAAAATGAATAAAATATTGATAAAAGTGATTTAGAGAATGAATAGTAATGTTTTATATATGGAGAATTACTATTCATTCCTAAAATATTTTTTCTAAAATAAAAAATCTAATAAAGAGAGAATTTTGAAAAAATTTTTATAATTATCTCTAAATTATATGGATATATGAGATATAGAGACCCTAATGAGATGCTCTAATGAAGATCAAGATTGATACATGCGCATGATGAACAGAAGTACTTTTTCTCGAGTAGGCCGCGCACTACCAACATCTACATGTCCTTTCCAGACCGTATGGTCGTTTTCCAGGTAAGGTGGCCTAGCTTGGGTTTGTAGATTCGTCTATCATAGAAAAGGAATGACGAGGGAGATCGTGGCCAATAGGTCGGCATCTTTTTTTTTTTTTTGTTTGTTTGAATATTGTAAGTGCATGCATTACTCTAGACGTGTTAGGGGTGACAGGCTAGACTGCACGTGGCCAATGTATGTATATATGGACCTGGTTTACATGCAGCGGATATAATATAGAGCGGTGCTATTGTCGCTCATTTCATCGGCAGTTATTTTTTATCTTTTTGTCTTTTCTTTCTTTTTTTTCTTCTTTTTTATTCACATTTTTTTAATGTGTTTAAATATTTTTAAAAAATAAAAAATATATTGATATATTTAAATCACTTCTTTAATCATTAAGTGATTTTTTTTTATTTTTTTATTTTGTCTAACGATCAAATAGAACGGTATTTTTTGAGCGGCATAATAGTATTTTTCTATAATATAACCACGACGATCTATTTTGCTGATATTGTGCGGTGAAGAGTCCTACGAATAAAATCCATTTATTAATTGGAGGATCGAAACATGACTTTTTAGGTAATCTCAAAGAAAAGTAAATTATTTGATAAATTTATAAATTAACGTAGATTTTTTTTATAATAAAATAATTTTATAATTTAATATATCATATTAAACTATTTTAATTTATAAGTTTATTTTTATGAAATTATTTTCTTATAGTTAAAACATTTCTAATTTCAAAATATAGA